>CM042383.1:23142211-23457211 GCA_023634145.1 Thymallus thymallus | reverse complement strand
CACCCCCACAACATGATGCTGCCACCCCCGTGCTTCACGGTTGGGATGGTGTTCTTCGGCTTGCAAGCCTCCCCCTTTTTCCTCCAAACATGAAAATGGTCATTATGGCCAAAAAGTTATATTTTTGTTTCATCAGACCAGAGGACATTTCTCCAAAAAGTACGATCTTTGTCCCCATGTGCAGTAGCAAACTGTAGTCTGGCTTTTTTATGGCAGTTTTGGCTTCTTCCTTGCTGAGCGGCCTTTCAGGTTATGTCGATATAGCACTCGTTTTACTATGGATATAGATACTTTTGTACCTGTTTCCTCCAGCATCTTCTCAAGGTCCTTTGCTGTTGTTCTGTGATTGATTTTCCCTTTTCGCACCAAAGTATGTTCATCTATAGGAGACAGAATGCGTCTCCTTCCTGAGCAGTATGACGGCTGCGTGGTATTTATACTTGTACAGATGAACGTGGTAACTTCAGGCGTTTGGAAATTGCTCTCAAGGATGAACCAGACTTGTGGAGGTCTACAATTTTTTTTATGAGGTCTTGGCTGATTTTATTTTGATTTTCCCATGATGTCCAGCAAAGAGGCACTGAGTTTGAAGGTACATCTCCAATTGACTCAAATTATGTAAATAAGCCTATCAGAAGCTTCTAAAGCCATGACATCATTTTCTGTAATTTTCCAAGCTGTTTAAAAGCACAGTCAACTTAATGTATGCAAACTTCTGACCCACTGGAATTGTGATATAGTGAATTATAAGTGAAATAATCTGTCTGTAAACAATTGTTGGAAGAATTACTTGTGTCATGCACAAAGTAGATGTCCTAACAGACTTGCCAAAACTATAGTTTGTTAACATGAAATCTGTGGAGTGGTTAAAAAATGAGTTTTAAATGACTTCAACCTAACAATATAGCCACAAAATGTACCTTCCTCATGATGCCATCTATTTTGTGAAGTGCACCAGTCCCAATTGCAGCAAAGCACCCCCACAATCAGTTTTTTTGATATGCCACACCTGTCAGGAAGAGAAATGCTCACTAACAGGGATGTAAACAAATACAGCAGGTGAAATAAGTATTGAACACGTCACCATTTTTCTCAGTAAATATATTTCCAAAACAAATAAGTTCAGAAATTAAGTTGTGTAATAATGTGAAATGACACAGGGAAAAAGTATTGAACACACTTACTGATATTTATTTAATACTTTGTACAAAGGCCTTTGTTGGTAATGACAGCTTCAAGACACCTCCTGTATGGAGAAACTAGTCGCATGCATTGCTCTGGTTTGATTTTGGCCCATTCTTCCACACAAACAGTCTTCAAATCTTGAAGGTTCCGTGGGCCTCTTCTATGAATCTTGATCTTCAGTTTTTTCCATAGATTTTCAATGGGATTTAAGTCAGGTGATTGGCAGGGCCAATCTAGCAGCTTTATTTTCTTTCTTTGAAACCAATTGAGAGTTTCCTTGGCTGTGTGTTTGGGATCATTGTCTTGCTGAAATGTCCACCCTTGTTTCATCTTCATCATCCTGGTAGATGGCAGCAGATTTTCGTCAAGAATATCTCGGTAAATTTGCCCATTCATCCTTCCTTCAATTATGTGAAGTTTGCCAGTACCATTTGCTGAAAAGCAGCCCCACACCATGATGTTCCCACCTCCAAACTTCACTGTTGGTATGGTGTTTTTAGGGTGATGTGCAGTGCCATTTCTCCTCCAAACATGGTGTGTATTATGACATCCAAACAGTTCAATTTTGCTCTCATCTGGCCACACTATATTCTCCCAGTATTTCACTGGCTTTTCCAAATGTTGTGCAGCAAACTTTAAACGAGCTTCAACATGCTTTTTTTTCAGCAATGGAGTCTTGCGTGGTGAGCGTGCATACAGGCCATGGAGTGCATTACTTACTGTTTTCTTTGAGACAACAGTACATGCTAATTGTAGGTCTTTTTGAAGCTCTCCACAAGTGGTCCTTGGCTCTTGGACAACTCTTCTGATTATTCTTTTCACTCCTCTGTCAGAAATCTTGCGAGGAGCACCTGGTCGAGGCAAATTTATGGTGAAATGATTGTCTTTCCACTTCCGTATTATGGCCCCAACAGTGCTCACTGGAACATTCAGAAGCTTCGAAAAATGCGCCTATAACCAATGCCATCATTATGTTTTGCAACAATTAGGTTGCGAAGGTCTTGAGACAGCTCAAATCAAATTTATTTATAAAGTGCTTTTTACATCAGCCGATGTCACAAAGTGCTATACAGAAACCCAGCCTAAAACCCCAAACAGCAAGCAATGCAGATGTAGAAGCACGGTGGCTAGGAAAAACTCCCTAGAAAGGCAAAACCTAGGAAGAAACCTAGAGAGGAACCAGGCTCTGAGGGGTGGCCAGTCCACTTCTGGCTGTGCCGGGTGGAGATTATAACAATTTATGGCCATTAAGGCCAGTTCTTTCTCCAAGATGTTCATAGATGACCAGCAGGGTCAAATAATAATAAAAGTAGTTGTGGAGGTTGCAACAGGTAAATACATCAGGAGTGAATGTCACTTGGTTTTTCAGTGCAATAGAGCGCAGGTGCGTTAGAGCGAGATGAAAAGGTGGCACGTCCAATGAACAGGTCAGGGTTCCATAACCGCAGGCAGAGGAGTTGAAACCGGTGCAGCAGCACGACCAGGTGGACTGGGGACAGCTAGGAGTCATCAGGGCAGGTGGTCCTGAAGCATGGTCCTCCGGGTAGGCTCAGGTCCTCCAGGAGAGGAGGTAGAGTGGGAGAGAGAGAGAATTAGAGGGAGCATACTTAAATTCACACAAGACACTGGATAATAACATCAGATTTAACAAACTGACCCTAGCCCCCCGGCACATAGACTATTGCAGCATAGATACTGGAGGCTAAGACAGGGGGGGTCAGGAGACACTGTGGCCCCCTCCGACAATACCCAGACAATACCCCCGGACAGGGCCAAACCAGGCAGGATATAACCTCACCCACTCTGCCAAGCACAGCCCCTACACCAATAGAGGGATATCAACAACCACCAACTTACTACCCTGAGACAAGGCTGAGTATAGTCCACGAAAGATCCCCTCCACTGCACAAGCCAGAGGGGGCGACCAAATCTGAGAGATAAGTAGGAGCAAGCCCACGTAATGCTTTGTAGGTTAGCAGTAAAATCTTGAAATCAGCCCTAGCCTTAACAGAGGCTAGCACGGGAGTAATATGATCAAATCTTTTGGTTCTAGTCAGGATTCTAGCAGCCGTGTTTAGCACTAATTGAAGTTTATTTAGTGCTTTATCCGGGTAGCCGGAGAGTAGAGCATTGCAGTAATCTAATCTAGAAGTGACAAAAGCATGGATTAGCTTTTCCGCATCATTTTTGGACAAAAAATGTCAGATTTTTGCAATGTTACGAAGATGGGGAAAAAAGCTACCCTTGAAATATTCTTGATATGTTCATTAAAAGAGAGATCAGGGTCCAGAGTAATGCCAAGGTCCTTCACAGTTTTTTGGGAGACGACTGTACAACCATCAAGATTAATTGTCAGATCCAAAAGCAGATCTCTTTGTTTCTTGGGACCTAGAACTAGCATCTCTGTTTTGTCAGAATTTAAAAGTAAAACATTTGCCGCCATCCACTTCCTTATGTCTGAAACACAGGCTTCCAGGGCAGGCAATTTTGGTGCATCACCATGTTTCATCGAAATGTACAGCTGTGTGTCGTCCGCATAGCAATGGAAGTTAACATTATGTTTCCGAATGACATCACCAAGAGGTAAAATATATAGTGAAACGGAACCTTGAGGAACACCGAAACTTACAATTGATTTGTCAGAGGACAAATCATCCACGGAGACAAACTGATATCTCTCCGACAGATAAGATCTAAACCAGGCAAGAACTTGTCCGTGTAGACCAATTAAGGTTTCCAATCTCTCCAAAAGAATATGATGGTCGATGGTGTCAAAAGCAGCACTAAGGTCTAAGAGCACCAGGACAGATGCAGAGCCTTGATCTGACGCCATTAAAAGGTTGTTTACCACTTTCACAAGTGCAGTCTCAGTGCTATGATAGGGTTTAAAACCAGACTGAAGTGTTTCGTATACATTATTTGTCTTCAGGAAGGCAGTGAGTTGCTGCGCAACAGCTTTTTCTAAGATTTTTGAGAGAAATGGGAGATTCGATATAGGCCGATAGTTTTTTACATTTTCTGGGTCAAGGCTTGGCTTTTTCAAGAGCGGCTTTATTACTGCCACTTTTAGAGAGTTTGGTACACATCCGGTGGAGAGGGAGCCATTTATTATGTTCAGCATAGACGGGCCGAGCACAGGAAGTAGCTCTTTCAGTAGTTTAGTTGGAATAGGGTCCAGTATGCAGGTTGAAGGTTTAGAGGCCATGACAATTTTCATGAATGTGTCAAGAGATATAGGATTAAAACACTTGAGTGTCTCCATTGATCCTAGGTCCTGGCAGTTCTGTGCAGACTCAGGACAGCTGGGCTTTGGGGAAATATGCAGATTCAAAAAGGAGTCTGTAATTTGCTTTCTAATGATAAAGACCTTTTCGTTGAAGAAGTTCATGAATTCATCGCTGCTGAAGTGAAAGGCATCCTCTCTTGGGGAATGCTGCTTTTTAGTTAGCTTTGCAACAGTATCAAATAGAAATGTAGGATTATTCTTATTCTCCTCAATTAGTTTGGAAAAATAGGAATTTTCGATATTGCCCTGTACTTTCTTTCCAAGCTAGTAGGAAGACTTCCAGTTTGGTGGAGCGCCATTTCCGTTCCAGCTTTCTGCAAGCTTGCTTCAGAACTCGGGTATTTTCTGTGTACCAGGGAGCTAGTTTCTTTTGGCAAATGTTTTTTGTTTTTAGGGGTGCGACTACATCTAGGGTATTACGCAAGGTTAAATTTAGATCCTCAGTTTGATTGTTAACTGATTTTTGTACTCCGACGTCCTTGGATAGGTGGGTTGTCCGAGAATTTATAGCACGGCTTTTGATGATCCTTGGTTGGGGTCTAAGTAAATTATTTGTTGCGATTGCAAACAAAATAAAATGGTGGTCCGATAGTCCAGGATTATGAGGAAAAACATTTAGATCCACAATATTTATTCCACGGGACAGGACTAGATCCAGTGTATGACTGTGGCAATGAGTAGGTCCGGAGACATGTTGGTCAAAACCCTCTGAGTCGATGATGGCGCCGAAAGCCTTTTGTAGTGGATCTGTGGACTTTTCCATGTGAATGTTAAAGTCACCAAAAATTAGAATATTATCTGCCATGACTACAAGGTCTGATAGGAATTCAGAGAACTCAGTAAGGAACTCTGTATAAGGCCCAGGAGGCCTGTAAATAGTAGCTATAAAAAGTGATTGAGTAGGCTGCATAGATTTCATGACTAGAAGCTCAAAAGATGAAAACGCTGTCCTTTTTTGGGGGGGTAAATTGAAATTTGCTATCGTAAATGTTAGCAACACCTCCGCCTTTGCGGGATGCGTGGTGGACATGGTCACTAGTGTAACCAGGAGAAGAGGCCTCATTTAACACAGTAAATTCATCAGGCTTAAGCCATGTTTCAGTCAGGCCAATCACATCAAGATTATGGTCAGTGATTAGTTCATTGACTATAACTGCCTTGGAAGTGAGGGATCTAACATTAAGTAACCCTATTTTAAGAAGTGAGATATCACAACCTCTTTCAATAATGACAGGAATGGAGGAGGTCTTTATTCCAGTGAGATTACTAAGGCGAACACCGCCATGTTTAGATTTGCGCAACCTAGATCGAGGCACAGACACGGTCTCTATGGGGGTAACTGAGCTGACTACACTGACTATGCTAGTGGCAGACTCCACTAAACTGGCAGGCTGGCTAACAGCCTGCTCCCTGGCCTGCACCCTATCTCATAGTGGAGCTAGAGGAGTTAGAGCCTCGTCTATGTTCATAGATAAAATAAGAGCACCCCTCCAGCTAGGATGGAGTCCGTCACTCCTCAGCAGGCCAGGCTTGGTCCTGTTCGTGGGTGAGTCCCAGAAAGAGGGCCAATTGTCTACAAATTCTATCCTTTGGGAGGGGCAAAAAACAGTTTTCAACCAGCGACGCAGGCGATGAGGCAGTGAGGCTCTGTTTTCAACCAGGATCTCAGCGATCACTGCCTCATCGCCTGCGTTCGCAATGGGTCAGCGGTCAAACGACCACCCCTTATCACTGTCAAACGCTCCCTAAAACACTTTTGCGAGCAGGCCTTTCTATTCGACCTGGCCCAGGTATCCTGGAAGGATATTGACCTCATCCCGTCAGTAGAGGACGCCTGGTTGTTCTTTAAAAGTGCTTTCCTCACCATCCTAAATAAGCATGCCCCTTTCAAAAAACGTAGAACTAAGAATAGATATAGCCCTTGGTTCACCCCAGACTTGACTGCACTAGACCAACACAAAAACATCCTGTGGCGCACTGCATTAGCATCGAATAGCCCCCGCGATATGCAGCTATTCAGGGAAGTCAGGAACAAGTACACACAGTCAGTTAGAAAAGCAAAGGCCAGCTTTTTCAAACAGAAATTTGCTTCCTGTAGTACTAACTCCAAAAAGTTCTGGGACACTGTAAAGTCCATGGAGAATAAGAGCACCTCCTCCCAGTTGCCCACTGCATTGAGGCTCGGAAACACTGTCACCTCCGATAAATCCACGATTATTGAAAATTTCAATAAGCATTTTGCTACGGCTGGCCATGCTTTCCACCTGGCTACCCCTACCCCGGCCAACAGCTCTGTACCCCCGGCAGCTACTTGCCCAAGCCCCCCCCGCTTCTCCTTCACCCAAATCCAGACGGCTGATGTTCTGAAAGAGCTGCAAAGTCTGGACCCCTACAAATCTGCTGGGCTAGACAATCTGGACCCTCTCTTTCTGAAATTATCAGCCAAAATTGTTGCAACACCTATCACTAGCCTGTTCAACCTCTCTTTCGTATCGTCTGAGATCCCTAGAGATTGGAAAGCTGCCGCGGTCATCCCCCTCTTCAAAGGGGGAGACACTCTAGACCCAAACTGTTATAGACCAATATCCATCCTGCCCTGCCTTTCTAAAGTCTTCGAAAGCCAAGTTAACAAAAAGATAACTGACCACTTCGAATCCCACCGTACCTTCTCTGCTATGCAATCTGGTTTCCGAGCTGGTCATGGGTGCACCTCAGCTACGCTCAAGGTACTGAACGATATCATAACCGCCATCGATAAAAGACAGTATTGTGCAGCCGTCTTCATCGACCTGGCCAAGGCTTTCGACTCTGTCAATCACCGCATTCTTATTGGCAGACTCAACAGCCTTGGTTTCTAAAGTGACTGCCTTGCCTGGTTCTCTAACTACTTTGCAGACAGAGTTCAGTGTGTCAAATCGGAGGGCCTATTGTCCGATCCTCTGGCAGTCTCTATGGGGGTGCCACAGGGTTCAATTCTTGGGCCAACCCTTTTCTCTATATACATCAACGATGTCGCTCTCGCTGCTGGTGACTCTCTGATCCATCTCTACGCAGATGACACCATTCTGTATACATCTGGCCCCTCTTTGGACACTGTGTTTACTAACCTTCAAACAAGCTTCAATGCCATACAACACTCCTTCCGTGGCCTCCAACTGCTCTTAAACGCTAGTAAAACTAAGTGCATGCTTTTCTATCGAACGCTTGCCCGCACCCGCCCACCGGACTATCATCACTACTCTCGACGGGTCCGACTTAGAATACGTGGACACCTACAAATACCTAGGCATCTGGTTAGACTGTAAACTCAACTTCCAGACTCCCATCAACCATCTCCAATCCAAAATTAAATCCAGAATTGGCTTCCTATTTCGCAACAAAGCCTCCTTCACTCATGCTGCCAAACATGCCCTTGTAAAACTGACTATCCTACCGATCCTTGATTTCGGCGATGTCATTTACAAACTAGCCTCCAACACTCTACTTAGCAAATTGGATGTAGTCTATCACAGTGCCATCCGTTTTGTTACCAAAGCCCCATAAACTACCCATCACTGCGACCTGTATGCTCTCGTTGGTTGGCCTTCATTATATATTTGTCGCCAAACCCACTGGCTCCAGGTCATCTATAAGTCTTTATTAGGTAAATCCCCGCCCTATCTCAGCTCACTGGTCACCATAGCAACACCCACCTGTAGCATGCGCTCCAGCAGGTATATCTCACTGGTCACCCCCAAAGCCAACACCTCCTTTGGCCGCCATTCCTTCCAGTTCGCTGCTGCCAATGACTGGAACGAATTGCAAAAATCATTGAAGCTAGAGGTTCCTATCTCCCTCACTAACTTTAAGCATCAGCTGTCAAAGCTGCTTATCGATCACTGCACCTGTACAGTGGGGAGAACAAGTATTTGATACACTGACGATTTTGCAGGTTTTCCTACTTACAAAGCATGTAGAGGTCTGTAATTTTTATCATAGGTACACTTCAACTGTGCGAGACGGAATCTAAAATAAAAATCCAGAAAATCACATTGTATGATTTTTAAATAATTAATTTGCATTTTATTGCATGACATAAGTATTTGATCACCTACCAACCAGTAAGAATTCTGGCTCTCACAGACCTGTTAGTTTTTCTTTAAGAAGCCCTCCTGTTCTCCACTCATTACCTGTATTAACTGCACCTGTTTGAACTCGTTACCTGTATAAAAGACACCTGTCCACACACTCAATCAAACAGACTCCAACCTCTCCACAATGGCCAAGACCAGAGAGCTGTGTAAGGACATCAGAGATAAAATTGTAGACCTGCACAAGGCTGGGATGGGCTACAGGACAATAGGCAAGCAGCTTGGTGAGAAGGCAACAACTGTTGGCGCAATTATTAGAAAATGGAAGAAGTTCAAGATGACGGTCAATCTCCCTCGGTCTGGGGCACCATGCAAGATCTCATCTCGTGGGGCATCAATGATCATGAGGAAGGTGAGGGATCAGCCCAGAACTACACAACAGGACCTGGTCAATGACCTGAAGAGAGCTGGGACCACAGTCTCAAAGAAAACCATTAGTAACACACTACGCCGTCATGAATTAAAATCCTGCAGCGCACGCAAGGTCCCCCTGCTCAAGCCAGCGCATGTCCAGGCCCGTCTGAAGTTTGCCAATGACCATCTGGATGATCCAGAGGAGGAATGGGAGAAGGTCATGTGGTCTGATGAGACAAAAATAGAGCTTTTTGGTCTAAACTCCACTCGCCGTGTTTGGAGGAAGAAGAAGGATGAGTACAACCCCAAGAACACCATCCCAACCGTGAAGCATGGAGGTGGAAACATCATTCTTTGGTGATGCTTGTCTGCAAAGGGGACAGGACGACTGCACCGTATTGAGGGGAGGATTGATGGGGCCATGTATCACGAGATCTTGGCCAACAACCTCCTTCCCTCAGTAAGAGCATTGAAGATGGGTCATGGCTGGGTCTTCCAGCATGACAACGACCCAAAACACACAGCCAGGGCAACTAAGGAGTGGCTCTGTAAGAAGCATCTCAAGGTCCTGGAGTGGATTAGCCAGTCTCCAGACCTGAACCCAATAGAAAATCTTTGGAGGGAGCTGAAAGTCCGTATTGCCCAGCAACAGCCCCGAAACCTGAAGGATCTGTATGGAGGAGTGGGCCAAAATCCCTGTTGCAGTGTGTGCAAACCTGGTCAAGAACTACAGGAAACGTATGATCTCTGTAATTGCAAACAAAGGTTTCTGTACCAAATATTAAGTTCTGCTTTTCTGATGTATCAAATACTTATGTCATGCAATAAAATGCAAATTAATTACTTAAAAATCATACAATGTGATTTTCTGGATTTTTGTTTTAGATTCCGTCACTCACAGTTGAAGAGTACCTATTACAGAGTTCTACATGCTTTGTAAGTGGGAAAACCTGCAAAATCGGCAGTGTACCAAATACTTGTTCTCCCCACTGTATATAGCCCTTCTGTAAATAGCCCACACTACTACCTCATCCCCATATTTATTTTTGTTATTTTCGCTAATCTTGCACTCCAGTATCTCTATTTGCACATCATAATTTGCACATCCTTCATTCCTGTGTTAATGATGATAATCTGTATTTTATTTCACCACTATGGTCTATTTATTGTCTTACCTCCTAACCTTACTGCATTTTGCACTACATTTTGCACTGTATATAGATTTTCTATTGTGTTTTTGACTATGTTTGTTTACTGTGTAACTCTGTTGTTTTTGTCGCACTGCTTTGCTTTAACTTGGCCAGGTCGCAGTTGCAAATGAGAAAATTCTTCTCAACTGACCTACCTGGTTAAATAAAGGTGAAAAAAAATAATAATTGAGTTGTGAGACTCTGCTGTAGAGCTCATCACTCCCCCTAACTGGGAGGGGGCCAGAGACAATTACTCGATGCCGACACATCTTTCTAGCTAATTTACACACTGAAGCTATGTTGCGCTTGGTGATCTCTGACTGTTTCATCCTAACATCGTTGGTGCCGACGTGGATAACAATATCTCTATACTCGCCACATTTATTTTTAGCCAGCACCATCTTTAGATTAGCCTTTACGTCGGTAGCCCTGCCCCCTGGTAAACAGTGTATAATCGCTGGATGATTCTTAAGTCTAATATTGCGGGTAATGGAGTCGCCAATGACTAGGGTTTTCAATTAGTCAGAGCTAATGGTAGGAGGCTTCGGTGGCTCAGACCCCGTAACGGGTGGAGGAGAGACCTGAGAAGTCTCTGGCTCCGACTCGTTGCTTAATGGGGAGAACGGGTTGAAAGTTTCTGTCGGCTGAATGAGCGACACCGGTTGAGCATGCCGACTGCATTTCTTTCCAGAAGCCCTGAGAAAACTGTCCGGCTGGTAACTATACTTACTGGTGGCACAGACGCAATTTAATCCTTTCCTACACTTATATTGCCCTTGCCTAACGATTGCGTCTGAAGCTGGGCTTGCAGCGAGGCTATCCTCGCCATAAGGCGATAGTTTTCCTGTATGTTATGAGTACAGTGACTGCAGTTAACGTCAGATGGCATAGTGTTAATAATGTTACTACTTAGCTTCGGCTGGTGGAAGTCCTGTAGAACCATGTGCAGATAAAGCGTCCGGGATAAAGTTTAAAGTTTAATGAAAAAATAAAATAAATTATAATACAAAAACGTAGACCGAGAAAATAAAAAGAACTAAGACGTGGGTAAATGTGTTAAATTTAAAATTGATTTAAACGGTTATAAAAACGTAAAACTTGGCAGGTAGCCAAGAAGTAACAAACAGCAGCACAGAGACAAATGATACGCTCAAAACGGACAGCTCTTTGCTTTTACCCATCATGAGATGTGTCTTGTGTGACACCTTGGCAATGAGACCTTTTTGTAGGCCATCAGTTGGGACTGAACCAGCTGATATTAATTTGCACTGACAGGGGGCTGGATTGCTTTTTAATTACTGATAGTTTTCAGCTGTTGTCTTGGCTTTCCATGCCTTTTTGCACCTGCCTTTCTTCATGTGTTCAATACTTTTTCCCTGTGTCATTTCACATTATTACAACTTAAAACTTAATTTCTGAATTTATTTGTTTTGGTTTCTTTGTATGTATGGATTACTTGGGTTGTTACCAACATCTGGTGAAAATTTCATGTCAACAGCACCTTTGGAAATATATTTACTGAGAAAAATGGTGATGTGTTCAATACTTATATACACCCGCTGTATATATCAAAAGGTTGGACACACTCATTCCAGAGCTTTTCTTTATTTTTACTATTTCCTACATTGCCGAATAATAATAGTGAAGACATCAAAACTATGAATAACATAGTATATGGAATCATGTAGTAAGCAAAAAAAGGTGTTAAACAAATCAAAATATTTTTCAAATTCTTCAAAGTAGCCACCCTTTGCCTTGATGACAGCTTTGCACACTCTTGGCATTCTCTCAACCAGCTTCATGAGGTAGTCACCTAGAATGCATTTTAATTAACAGATGTGCCTTGCTGAAAGTTACCTGGAATGCTTTTCCAACGGTCTTGAAGGAGTTCCCACATATGCTGAGCACATTTTTTTCCTTCGCTCTGCTGTCCAACTCATCCCAAGCCATCTCAATTGGGTTGAGGTCGGGTGATTGTGGAGGCTAGGTCAAGAGTGTACAAAGCTGACATCAAGGCAAATGGTGGCTACTTGAAGAATCTAAAACATATTTCCATTTGTTTAACACTTTTTTGGTTACTACATGATTACATGTGTTATTTCATGTTTTCACTATTATTATTAATGTAGAAAATAGTAAAAAATAAAGAAAAACTCTTGAATGAGTAGGTGTATCAAAACTTTTGACTGGTACTGTATTGTCATGACTTTCCCTTGCTGAGGATCTAAGGCCTTGGATCAGCTTGGCAAATGGCTGACAGATAGGGGAGTTTGGCTGTGCCGGTTTTGACACCTTAACACTCGGTCATAAATTGTATGGCGCAAAAGGGTCTTTCCACCTTCTAGTATTGGGAATATATTTAGTCTAAGCAGTGTTAGAAAACAAACGGGATTGCATCAAACTTGTTAATTAAAATGGTTACTATTTAAATTAAGTTGGCAACCTTGGAAAGGTAAACATTGGAACATAATTTTTGACATCCGAATGTTAATAATGATGAGTGGGGATCTAAAGAATAATCCTGTCATATTATTTATTATTTTGTGATGTCAGTAAGGTTGGTATAATGAAATAACTAACTCGGAAAGTGTACACAATCTATGTCAAGTTTACATCTAAATGTTGAGAGTATGTTGGTTGATAGAAAAGTGATTTTAGTCTTCTAAAGGAGATTATTGTTTTTTGATATAAACTTTTGCCCAGTTAGTAAGCACGCCCAAGTGAGCACAGACATTGTATCGGCGTGATGGAACGCCCCCCTTTTTACCCGAGGATAAAAAGCCTTGGTAACGAAATTCACATGAGACCAGCAGACGTGGCGCGTGAGATAAACGTTACAAATGGTTGAAACTCAGATAGATAGATAGATAGATAGATAGATAGATAGATAGATAGATAGATAGATAGATAGATAGATAGATAGATAGATAGATAGATAGATAGATAGATAGATAGATAGATAGATACTTCATTGATCCCTGAGGGGAAATTTCTTCATCAAGCAGCTATGAAAAAACACAGGGCAGGTGCAAAATGCCAGAACGAAAATACAAAAAAGACAGATACACGATACATACATTGCCAGGTTGCTACTGGCATGGAACATGGAATCTCTAAAAGAGGTGAAGATGAACTCACTAGACCTTAGCATTACCAGTCTGCAGCTGGCATGTAAAGTAGTCTAGAACTTTGACTAAAGACACAAGGTGGGAAGGAGAATACCATCTCAGACAACCATTGGTGCAACTGAAGCCAACGACCCCCCTTTTCCATAGAAGGATCGATAGAGTCCAACAGAGATAGACAACGAACAAAGACATCTACATGTAAATGTATGCATTACATTTCTTATCCGAATGAGCGGTGGTTAGGGTGCTAAGTATTCTGATTACTGTGAACGTAGTTTCCAAATGTACGTACGATACGTTTGAAGTTCTTTGTCGCCCTCTCCCTTCTATTCCTGACCCCTCCCTTTTGATAACCAAGCGGTCATGCTGTTAGCCCACTTGGGACCTGTTTCCATTGTATTACATTTCTAATCAATAACCTATACCGTGTGTGTGTGTGTATGTATTCTGTGTTATTATTTAGTTAGCTAGTAAATAAATAATTAAGCCAATTTGTGTATTGCTGATTCATAAGTAAGGTTAGGGTTCTTGCAGATATCATTTCTCTTATCTAGGTGGGTGAGGGCTGTGTGGAGTGCAATTGAGATTGCGTTGTCCATGGATCTGTTGGTGCAGTATGCAAATTGGAGTGGGTCTAAGGTGTCTGGGATGATGGAGTTGATGTGTGCCATAACCAGCCTTTCAAAGCACTTCATGATTACAGATTTAAGTGCTACAGTCATTGTGCCATGAAGCCTTAGAGTTCTTGGGAACAGGAATGATGTGGGTCAGTTTAAGACATGGAAATTACAGACTGGGATAAGGAGAGCTTGAAAACCTTCCAGCTGTTCTGCGCATGCTCTGAGAACCCGCCCTGGATTACCGTCTGGCCCACCGCCTTGAGTGTAAACCTGATTAAAGACTTCACATACGTCAACCTCGGAGAGCGAGAGCATCCAGTCCTCTGGGTCGGTGGGGGTCCTCACGCAACAATTGTCGAAGCGTGCATAAAATGCAATGCTTCTGCTTGTAAACAGTAGTGCCGAGTTATTAGTGCTTTTTTTACATTAAAAACACTGCATTATGTGGGTTGAATGCTGTAACACAGAATAAATCAATTAATAAAAGTCCCATGACGATTATTCACATGACTTTAATAAAATGTTTTATTTGATGACTTGGGGTACAAGGGAGGGCCTTGTATCTATCTATCTATCTATCTATCTATCTATCTATCTATCTATCTATCGAGAGAGAGACAAAAGTAGCGTACCTTAATGGGAATAGGGTGCAATTTGGGATATAGACAGTGGGTCAGACTGGCCTTACTTGTTCTCTAACTGACTAGTTCTTGTTGAGACAGAACAGACCACGTTGTTGACACTTGAACAGTAGCCCAACTTGGGTTAAGTTTGAAAAAAAAAGTTTGGTTTACTCAGAGGCCTTCTAAAATAAACTCCCCCAGTCATTGAATTTACAGATATGACCACATAATATTTTTGTACTCTGAACTTTTGTGGGTGAAGACACAAGGATTTCTCTCAACTAGAAATTTGCTAATGCATTACTGAATCTACTCACCAAAATATGCTATTCAAAACACCTGCTGAGGGGCGTCGTAGCGGGGGGGAAAGGGGAACTGACTACCTAGGGCCCCAAGTGGGGGAGGGCCCTTGAAATGCCTGGAATGGAAAAAAAGGATGATCTGGATTGACATGTACGATGCATGCGATTATTATTATTTCAAATGGCTAACGCGTTCATTTTTCATTCAAAATCGCGATTAATCTCATTTCAGTTTCACTCTCGCTACTGGCTGAAAGCAATCGCAAATGCGGGCAAACATACTACTGGTGATGGTGAAATGCATTGAAGACTCATTTGATCCAGTTCGATAACAAGACAAGCTAGCTAGCCACATTATGATAGTTACCTAGCTAGCTGGTGAATTAAGCAGAATCTAGTCTGTAGCCTGTTTTATTGTATATTATAAGCAGATTAAGAGGCTAATATCAATCCTGTATGCTTCCTGCTTGTAAAGGGAGGATGTCCTTGTAGCAGAGAGTGAGCAGGAAGAAGAGGCAGAGAGTAGCAGTAGGACTAGTGAAGAGGATGATGGAGGTGAAGAGAGCAAGGAAAATTAAGGTTGCTCTGAGGGTAGTGAGAAAGATGAGAAGACAGAGGAGGAAGTGAAAAAAGTAAGAGGAATGCAGAAGGGTCCAGGACCCAGGACTATGGCCAGAGAAACTAACTAATCAACAAAGAGACACAATTGTTTGCAAACTGACTAATGGAGATGCAGAAAAAACAGACCTAACAAAAATGGCGCCCAAAGATATGGAAGGAAAACCATTCCCAAATTATCTTCAATATGCAGTCAGCCAATGGGCGTGAGAAAATTTGAAGAGATTGGCTTATTTTTTGTGAGAATGCAGAGGCGCTGTACTGCATCCCATGCCTTCTGTTCTCTCATGAGCCGACAAAGCCATCCACAAGTGCACTGAACAGCAAGGATGGAGATAAGTTAGCGAACATCAAATGGCAAAGAATGTACCGAAATTGACCAGAGCATGAGACACACAAGCCCCATAAGCAGGGCTACTTGAAATGGAAAAGCCTTCAGCACTCATTATTGGAAGCAACAGGAGTTTATCGTCACCTTCAAAAACAACTGCAGACAGAAGTAGAGAAGAATAAAATGATTTTAGAGAGGCTTTTGGATGTGACCCTTCATTTGGCTCCAAGAAATCCTGCATTCAGAGGCAAAGCCAAAAATGTAGATGATATCCATAATGGCAATTTTCTTGGCACTCTTGAGTTGTCACATTATGATCCCCTTTTGCACAAGCAAGTAAGGCAAAAGAAGAAAGGGTCGCGGTTAACTCACTCAGTGTTGAGACAGAACGAGTTCATTGAGCTCTGTGGCAAAACTGTACTAAACACTAACCTGGCAGACAGAGAGGATGCAATTTATTACTCTGTGATATGTGACTCAACACCAGACATATCTCACACTGAACAGAACTTGCTATTGGTAAGATGTGTATATCAAGACAGAGACAGCTGTGTTTGGGAGATAACCAAGAGGTTCATTCAATTCAAAGACTTTCACAAAAAGACTGGCAGGGAAATCTCAGAAATGATTGAAGAAGCATTGCAAGACAATGGCATACCATTAGAAGACTGTAGAGGACAGGGATATGATAATGTCAGGAAAGGTTAAAGGAGTGCTCAAATTCTAAAAGCCAATCCACTTGCTACATACTCCCCCTGTGCATCCCATACCCTCAATCTGGTGGGTGTACATGCAGCTCAGTCATGTCCCAACGTTATTGGGCTCTGTTAAGTGTCTCTACAATTTCTAGTCCAGAGCGTTGGGCGATCTTGCTGCTGTACGAGTAGTGGCAACTCACTTACCCTCGATCATTGAGGCACTAGAATGTATCTTAGTCGCATGCAATCAGACAATTGAAGCCAAGTCTGAGGCAAATGGTCTGAATAATTATTTCAAGACCTTTGATGCAATCGTCCTTCTCACTGTGTGGGTAAAGGTCCTATGGTGCATTGAGAACCGAAACCTGATTCTTCAGGCAGGAGATATTTCTCTGGATATTGAGGCTGCAAACATCAAGACACTACAACACGAAATACACAGAGACGGATCATGACTTCCTAGGGCCCTGGGCACGGTTAACACTCGAAGACCCCCCCCCCCCCCTCCACGTGCCCATATGGCACACTTATTTTACCGCTAGAATCAACATTTCTGGCTGCCCGTCATTATGAATGCCGGTTGACATTGCAAATTAAATCGTTAACGCTATTACTGAAGTAGATATTGAGAGTTGAAGGATGGATACATTATTTGCACAGGCATTTTGAGGTTTTTGGGGGGAGGAGGGATTACAGAAGCACTCCCATCCGACAGTTGGCGTAAAGAATTATTCTTAATTCACAAAAGCATCTTTAGTGCTCAATCCAACACAACCGAACGTTGCGACTTGTCACACGAAACGCATCTTTTTCATTCACGTGTAGGAGAGTGAAAGCAATTTGTAATGGACTACCATGTTAATATATATTTATGTCCGGGGGCTTCGGGCTATGCTAGACATGTAGCCTACAATGCTTGGTAAAGGGGCTACAACGTTGGTGACAGCATTTCAGAAGGGGTAACCTACATACATGACTTTAAAAAGTTTAGACATGGCTACTACATTAACGTTTCGCCGACATGTGACATGCGATCTACAACTGTTTGGATTCTCTGAATTATTTATACCAGCAGGTGTCCCTAGTGTACTCGAGGTCTGGAGTAGCACATTTTTTCTCGAAGCAATTGGCTGGTAAGCCTCATAGTTTCAACGAGGCCTCGTTTTAACATGACTATACTCATAGTTTCAGAACTTGCTCACAATTATGAAACAAAAACAATTATGTCTATGCTAAGCACACAACAATATCATCACCAGCAAAATCATAATGCTAGGGATCTGGTCCCAGTCTTACCTTATGTTTTTTTTCTTGATTTGATCCGAGAAAAGGTTTCCACAATGTCACTAAAATCCATTTCTCAGACAAGTTCACTTTCAATTGACATCAGCGAAAGCGACTGGAGGCGTCCTTGTGTCATTTTACTCCTAAATTTGTTTTTTAATCTTGCCATATGAGAAAATGACCGTTCTCCTTCACAGTTGCTGATTGGCAGTGTCAAGAACATTCTAAGAGCCACAAATAAATTGGGGAAAGCTGACTGTAGTCCACATTCTTGGATTATTTTCAGCAAACGTTCTGGTGATCTGTCTTGCTCCATTTTAAT
Source organism: Thymallus thymallus (assembly GCA_023634145.1). Taxonomy (NCBI): domain Eukaryota; kingdom Metazoa; phylum Chordata; class Actinopteri; order Salmoniformes; family Salmonidae; genus Thymallus; species Thymallus thymallus. The sequence goes on along the minus strand of CM042383.1, from coordinate 23,439,140 downwards.
AAAACCTTGGAACTGAATCAATTCATCAGCAAGGCTGCTGTCCAGATCATCAGGGTAAGCCAAAGCTAGTCGATGAAAACCAAACAGGTCGTTTAAGTGCGTGTACGCATCAAGTCGATGGTTAAGGCAGCTCCTGAGTTTATCAATAGCAACAATAAAAGTCTCCACTTTAAATTTCTGTCTTCCATTGCGAGTGTTTGTATCCACCTCTGTACCTCCCTCATCCGCAAAGATTTTGCGTTTCCTCGTTCTCTGTTGGTCATGCCTATAGAACTGGCACACACCTGGCACATTTAAAGCTTCCGTTTCAAATTGTTCGAATCGATCCCGCTGAGCTAAAACAAAGTCGTAATGATTCAAGTAAATGCACCGCTGTCTTCAGGTCCATATCACTTTTCCGATGGCGATGCCAGGCTGCAACTGCTAATGCTAGGATGACTAGTGCTCGCCTCCAAGTATAATATAATATAGTCAGTTATAGTACTATAGCATAGTATAATACTAGTATAGTACTCACAGTGAAGGGGTCAGCCTGCTCCCAGGATATGGGTGCGCTCTCCAGGGAGGTAGTATAGGTCATTACTATAATATACTGAAAAAATATATAAATGCAATATGCAACAATTTCAAAGATTTTACTGAGTTTCAGTTCATATAAAGGAAATAAATTCATTAGATCCTAATCTGTGGATTTCACATGACTGGGAATACAGATATTCATCTGTTGGTCACCGATACACTACATGACCAAAAGTATGTGGACACCTGCTTGTCGAACATTAGGGAGGTCAGGCGCTGACGTTTGTTGCCACCAAGTTGGAAGCACAGAATTGTATAGAATGTCATTTTATGCTGAAGAGTTAAGATTTCCCTTCACTGGAACTAAGGGGCCTAACCCAAACCATGAAAACCAGCCACAGACCATTATTCCTCTTCCAAACTTTAGTTGGCACTATGCACTATGCAGGTAGCGTTCTTCTGGCATCCGCCAGAACCCAGATTCGTTGGTCAGACTGCAAGATGGTGAAGCGGACTGCAAGATGGCGGCAAGCTTTACACCACTCCAGCCGACGCTCAGCATTGTGCATGGTGATCTTAGGCTTGTGTTCAGCTGCTTGGCCATGGAAAACCATTTCATGAAGCTCCCAACAAACAGTTATTGTGCTGACGTTGCTTCCAGAGGCAGGTTGGAACTTGGTAGTGAATGTTGCAACCGAGGACAGACAGATTTTTACATGCTACGCACTTGGCGGTCCCGTTCTGTGATCTTGTGTGGCCTACCACTTCACGGCTGAGACGTTGTTGCTCCTAGACATTTCCACTTCAAAATAACAGAACTTACAGGGTAGAGATTTGACAAACTGAGTTGTTGGAAAGGTGACATCCTATGACGGTTCCACATTGAAAGTCACTGGCCTGTTCAGTAAGGCCATTCTACTGCCAATGTTTGTCTATGGAGATTGCAATGCTGTGTGCTCGATGTTATATACCTGTCAACAACGGGTGTGGCTGAAATAGTCTAATCCACTAATTAGAAGGGGTCCACATACTGTTGTATATATAGTGTAACTTCAAAAAAAAAGTAGGGGTGTGGATCAGAAAACCAACCAGTATCTGGTGTGACCACCATTTGCCTCATGCAGTGTGACACATATCCTTTGCATAGAGTTGATCAGGCTGTTGATTCTGGCCTGTGGAATGTTGTCCCACTCCTCTTCAATGGTGAATATTGCCGGGAACTGGAACACTCTGTCGTACACGTCAATCCAGATCATCCTAAACATGCTCAATGGGTGACATTGTCTGGTGAGTATGCAGGCAAAGAAGAACTGGGACATTTTCAGCTTCCAGGAATTGTGTACCGATCCTTGCGACAAGGGGCCATGCATTATCATGCTGAAACATAAGGTGATGGCATGACAATGGGCCTCAGGTTCTCGTCTTGGTATCTCTGTGCATTAAAATTGCCATCGATAAAATGCAATTGTGTTCCTTGTCCGTAGCTTATGCCTGCCCATACCATAACCCCACCACCACCTTGAGGCACTCTGTTCACAATGTTGACATTAGCAAACCACTCGCCCACACAACGCCATACACATGGGCTGCGGATATGAGGCCGGTTGTACGTACTGCCATATTCTCTAAAACAACGTTGGAGGCAGCTTATCATAGAGAAGTGAACATTCAAATGCTCACTAACAGGGACGTAAACAAATTTGTGCACAAATAACATTTCTGGGAACTTTTATTTCAGCTCATGAAACCAACACTTTACATGTTGCGTTTATATTTTTTTTCAGTGTATATTAGTATTTAGTACAGTATAGTACTCACAGCGAAGGGGTCAGCCTGCTCCCAGGATATGGGTGCCCCCCAGGAGGCCGGTCTCATCTTCTCGGGCAGTGACTCGGGGACAGCCACCAGGATGAAACAGATGTCCAGCAGGGCGATGGCCGTAGCCAGGATCACTACCAAGGTGTCACCATGCGTCACAGACAGGTACGCTCCGATGGCTGGGCTGGTCACCAGGCTGGCTGCAAATGTGGCCGACACCTGGAAGGGGAGAAAAGGGAAAGGAAGTGGGTGAAGAGGAGGGGAATGGTGGAGGGGGGAGAGAAGAGAGGAAGGGCGGGAGGAGAGGAGAAAGGAGGTGAGTAAGGGATGGAAAGGAGAAGAGAGAGACCTGGTGTCATTCTAACATTCCGAGAATATATGACAGCAAAAATAACACTTTAATAGGGTGTCCATCTGGGGTATCATTAAAATCAAGTCAATCAGTATCACTCCTCACCAAACCGTAGGCTGTGCTACTCTCGTGTTCTGCTGTGACGTCTGCCACGTACGCAAAGATCACAGAGAAGGTGACGGCAAACTCACCAGACATGAAAATTACTGCAAAGTACCACCTGGAGAGAGAAGAGGAAAGAGGAGGATAGATGAGGAGGGAGGAGAGAGGACAGGAAAGAAGAGAATGTAGGGAGGAGAGAGGAGGAATGTTAGCAAGTGTGTGTTATCTTAGAGGTGTTCTCACCATGGGCTGATCTTCATGAGAGGAATGGGGGCGCAGGTGAAGAAGACTGTTAGCAGCAGAAATGACTGCCTCCCCTCCAATCAGGGGAGCACTCAGGAATGACAGCATACCCTAGGGTAGGGAGGAAGAGAGACAGAGGGGGGAGATGGAAAGAGGGGGAGATGGAAAGAGAGAGTGAAAATAGAAGAGAAAGAAAAGCGAGAGAGGGAGAGTGGAGGGGAAGAGAGGGAGGAAGAGGGAGCGAGAAAGAGGGAGACAGAAATAAAGAGAGGGAAGCAGAGTGGAAAAATGAGAGAGGAAGAGGGAAAGCGAGAAAGAGGGAGATAGAGAGAGGGAGAGCGAGAGGAAAAAGAAGAGAAGGAGTGAGAACGAGGAGAGAGAAAGAGGGAGAGGGAGAGAGAGGTAGACAGAAATAAAGAGAGGGAAGGAGAGAGAGGAAACATGAGAGGAAGAGGAAGCGGGAGAGAGAAAGGTAGAGAGAAATACAGAGGGAGGGAGAAAGAATGGAAAAAGGAGAGAGGAGGGGGAGAGAGAGGAAAAAAAGGGGTAAGAGAAATGAGACCTCATTGAGCTGTGCACTGAGCTACTGAGTAACTAACTACAGTCATGCACAATCATTCACACGTAGCTCATTCACACGAAATGCGTCCAGAGGGAGCTGAAGTTGCGGATTGCTGAGGGGAAGAGAGTGTATAAGGAGAAGATGGAGGACAAGCTGAGGCAGAGCCAGGTGAGAGAGGTGTGGAAGGGTATGAGAAATATCACTGGCTTCAAAAAGTCAAACAGTGGGCAGACGGAGGGGACCCAGGATAGAGCCAATGAGCTGAACCAATTTTTTAACAGGTTCGATACTGGCCCTGTCCACCTCCCCTCCAGCTCCCCAGACCACACACCCTCACGGCTATCCCACCCCCACTTTGCTCACAGCACCTCTGCTGAGACAATCAGTGACCCCACCTCCGCCCCTGCCCCCCCTGGACTGATCCTCAACACCCCCCTTCCCCCCACCTCCCTACCTGGGCTGGCTTTCACCACCAACCAAGTGAAGAGAGAGCTGGAGAGACTACACCAGTGGAAAGCGGCGGGCCCTGATGGCATCAGCCCAAGGGTGCTGAGGGTCTGTGCTGACCAACTGTGTGGAATACTCCAGCGTCTTTTCAACCTTAGCCTGAGCCTAGAAAGGGTCCCTGTGCTGTGGAAAACATCCTGCCTCGTCCCAGTGCCCAAGAAGGCACACCCCACTGTCCTGAATGACTTCAGACCTGTAGCGCTAACATCCCACATCATGAAGACCCTGGAAAGGTTAGTCCTCGCTCACCTCAGACCCCTGGTGTGTTCATCAATGGACCCCCTGCAGTTTGCATACCAGCGCAACATCGGGGTGGATGATGCAATCATCTACCTTCTGCAGAGGGCCTACTCTCACCTGGACAACGCAGGTTGCACTGTGAGGGTCATGTTTTTTGACTTCTCCAGTGCCTTCAATACCATTCAGCCCCTGCTACTGGGTGAGAAGATGAGGAGGATGAAAGTGGAAGGACCCTTAGTCTCCTGGGTCACGGACTACCTGACCGGTAGGCCACAATTTGTGCGACTACAGAGCTGTGTGTCAGAACGGGCAGTTAGCAACACAGGGGCCCCCCAGGGTACGGTCCTGTCCCCCTTCCTGTTCACCCTCTACACCTCAGACTTCAGATATAACTCTGAAACATGCCACCTACAGAAGTTCTCGGATGACTCTGCTATTGTAGGGTGCATCAGGGGTGGGCAGGAGGAGGAGTACAGGAGCACAATCAGTGACTTTGTGTTGTGGTGTGAGCAGAACCACCTTCAGCTCAACATCAGCAAAACTAAGGAGATGGTGGTGGACTTCAGGAGAACCAAGGCACAACTGACTGCAGTCCCTATAAAGGGGATGGATGTGGAAATGGTTGAGTCATACAAGTTCTTGGGTGTCCATATGGACAACAGACTGGAATGGGCTGGTAACACCGGGGCCCTGTACAAAAAGGGCCAGAGCCGACTCTACTTTCTGAGGAGGCTCAGGTCCTTCAACGTGTGCAGTAAACTACTGCATACCTTCTACCAGTCTGTGGTGGCCAGTGCCATCTTTTTTGCAGTGGTGTGCTGGGGAGCAAACATCAAAGCCGGTGATGCTACTCGGGTAAATAAGCTGATCAGGAAGGCTAGCTCTGTCCTGGGGATGAGCCTTGACACTCTAGAGGAGGTGGCGGAGAGACGGATCCTGGCCAAACTGCTGGCCATCATGGACAACGTCACCCACCCTCTGCACGCTATGGTTATGACGCAGAGGAGCTCTTTCAGTCACAGACTGATCCCTCCACGGTGTGCCAGAGAGCGCTACAGGAGGTCCTTCCTGCCGGCGGCTATGAGACTATATAATGCCTCACCGGGGTGCCGTGCCGTCGGCAACATGGATCTGGAACTGTTGGGGTGCTAGGACCTAGTTTAATAATTATGCATCCATCCGTGAGTAACTCTGTTCCGTCAGCACTCATCCACTCAGGCCATACGTATTCATACAGGTCTGTATATACATACCCATGTACAGTTGTTATATTATATCACATGCAATATTGTAAGTAATTATTGGACCTAGGCATTCACTCAGGAATGCATATTAGTATCCTGCCAGTTGCACCTTTTCTCATTGCTTTTAGTATATCAAATGTGCAATAAGTGCAGTTGTCTGTAATTAAACCCTGCGCACTAAGGACTGTATTTTAAGGGAATTACTATTATTACCCCAATGATATCATACACACATTTAGCTATTAAAGTATCTCTTCCTGTCATTTACCTGTACAGTTTGTGTAAACATGCAAGTATTCACTTATCTGTAAATATAACTGTATACCTAACTGTACAGCTAATTTAACCATGCAAAATTTTCACCTACCTGTTCATTTACCCAGTCTGTCTATTAAGTAAACTATTATTACCCTCGCTCATATCATACGCATTAGCTACTGAAGTATTTCTCTGCCATCAACCTGTATAGTATAGTTAACCATCCAACATCCACCAATGTATAGTGTACATATTCAGCCAACCACTCATACTATGCAATGTCCTTTTATAGCTTTTTTTTTGCACTCCAGATATCCTGTATTTCTATACTTTTTCATACTGCCGCTCTATGTATCATGTACCGTGTATCTGTCTTTTGTGTACTTTCGTTGTGGCATTTTGCACCTGCCCTGTGTTTTTGTTGTAGCTGCTTGACAATGAAATTTCCCCCCCGGGGGATCAATAAAGTACCTATCTATCTATCTATCTATCTATTACGGTAGTCCATGCTTTCCCATGACATAGCCTACTACACTGAGTAACAAACATTAGAAACACCTTCCTAATATTGAGTTGCACGCTCATAGCTTTCACCTGGATTCACCTAGTCAGTCTAAGGAAAGAGCAGTGTTTTGTATCCATACTGCCATCATCTACACACCCCACTAAACAGACAACCTGAGATTAAAATGTAACATTTTGAGTTACATGAGATAAGACGTCATACACTACTACAGCTGTCAGTGGTAAAACAAACACACAGTGTTTAGCAGAGAGTTCAACCATGACGGGTCTTTGTCTTATCTAACCTACTGAGTGACGACTGTCCTCGCTAGGCAGCGGCTAACTTAGCATTTTCTTACCTACAGGGTGTCCTAGCTACAGGCTAGAGCAGGGTTTCCCAACCCTCTCATCGGGGACCACCAGAAGTTTCACATTTTTGTTGTAGCCCTAAACTGGCAAACCTGATTCAATGTCTACTCATCATCAACCCCTTCCTTAACTAAATCCAACAATTTAGGGCTAAAACAAAAATGTTAAACATCTGGTGGTCCCCAAGGAGAGAGAGCTAGAGAGCAACAGGCTAGGCTGCTGTTAACTGTTGTTATCTTACCTAGTGTCCTAGCTACAGGCTAGAGAGCAACAGACTAGAGAGCAACAGGTTAGGCCGCTGTTAACTGTTGTCATCTTACCTTTACACTGTGAATAAGCTCATTCATCAGGAATGTGTGTTGAGGGAATGTTTCATGTAAGACCTGGGAAACACAGATAACACCTCATCAACTGTTGTCCATACAGTAGCCTACAGTAAAATGTCCCACGCAGTACAGTGACTGGTATACATTTCAGCGTTAGTCAAACTTAAGCAAAGGAAAGCACTAATGCGCGCACACACACACTATCCACTCCAATACAAAGTGACACAGAAAACAAAGATGTTGTGTCCATATTAGTACAGTGTAACAGAACTAAGTAATGACATAGTGGCTGGTGTTGACTACAGTAACTTCAGTAAGTCAACAGTTAGTAAGTCGACTACAGCACACTGACAGGAAGGTACCCATTAGACAATATCCGTGTCATGGTTCCACCTGTCACCAGAGGGCGACAGAGACCGTCCGAGAAACATTAATGACATTCAGGTGTGTCCTATTTCTCATTATGACTTCCCTGTTAAAAGAGGTGTGTTTTCTGTTGTCCTTTGCAGAGGCTTGAATTGTTTGCTGTGTGCGTTTGTCTCCTGAGTGAGTTTGAGACTTAGTGTTTGTTGTTTTTCCCAATGTTACTGTGATCCTTCGGTTACCATTCGCAGTAAAGTATTATGTTTAGCCTTAACCACATATTCGTTGTCTGGTCTCTTCTCCTGGGTCCAACCTCAGCACGTCACAGCAAGCTTCTGCCTCCAACATGGACCCAGCAGAGATCAACCAGATCAAGAATGTTGTAACCCATCAAGTAGCACTGCTGGGGCGGCAGCAAGAACAACTCTCCCAAATATCAGAGACCCTCCGGGTACTTACCGACTTCCTCCAACCACAGTCCAACCCCAACCCAGGAGGAGCCAATGCCCAAGTCTCATCGCTCAGTGCTACAGGCGTCGCCGTAGTTCTTTCAGGGAACACCGGGAACCCAAGATCGCAGCCCCCGAGCGGTATGGATGGCCACTCCCAGGATGATGCAAGGTGTTCTTCACTCAGTGCCACCGAGAGTTGGTGGAATACGTGGACTACGGAGGCACTGGTCACTGCTTTCAACCAGGGTCTGTCTTACTCCGTCAAGGATGAACTGGCCTCTCGGGAACTAGGAGAGGACCACAAGTCCCTGATAATGCTGGCAATCAGGATTGACAACTGCCTCAGAGAATGTGACAGACAGAGCCTTTGACACCACCCCAGTATCCCGGTTTCCTGAGCACCAAGCCCCCCCGAGCCCAGCATTGAGGAGCCCATGCAGCTGGGGCGCACAGGTCTGAGCCCACAGGAACGTGACAGGCACATGGGAAGGCTGCTGCCTCTACAGCAGAGTTCTCAGCCATCTCCATGCTACATGCCCAGAGCTTACGGGAAACGCCAGGGCTCGCCAGGATAAGGGGAGACCCTGATGAGCTGTGCACAGTTTCACCTCCCGGCTACCCAGTCACCGTCTGTCACTACCTGCAACCCTCCACTGGGACAACCATCAGCACCAGATTCAAGCCTTCATGGACTCCGCGGCCGATGTCCCATCCCTCTGCAGATTCAAGCCCTTGATGGATGCCCCATTGGCTCCGGCCAGGTGGCATATCAGACCAAGCCCATTCTACCGCAGGTTGAGGTGAACCACTCAGACTTCTTTTGATCACTACTCCCAAGTACCCCCTTATCGTAGGGTACCCCTGGCTAGTGCTACATAACCCACTATTCTCCTGGTCCACGGGACACCTATTAGACTGGGGTAAGAACTGCCAGTCTAAATGTCTAAGACCCCCACCAAGAGCCTCACCGTGTCCCCCTGCATCAATTGAAGATCAAGACTTCTCCGCTCTCCCTCCGGGAGGCCTTCAGTAAGAGCAAGCCGCCACCCACCCTCCTCATCGTCCCCATAATGACAAAGCGAAAAGAGGTTTAGACATTTTTGCAAATGTATACCTTATTTACATACGTATTCAGACCCTTTGCTATGAGACTCAAATGACATGACATCCTGCATGGAGTTAGCCAAAAGGCACCTGAAGGACTCTCAGACCATGACAAACAAGATTCTCTGGTCTGATGAAACCAAGATTAAACCCTTTGGCCTGAATGCCAAGCGTCATGTCTGAAGGAAATCTAGAACCATTGTTAAATATTTTTAGGCCTTTGTTAAATATTTTTAAGCCTATGATCCAAAGAACAGAATTGGAAGGTTACAACAGAAGTGTGAGATTTTCCACTGTTGTCACAATCGGGTGCATGGAGAGACCAAGACGCAGCGCAGGGATAGTAGTTCGACATATTTTTATTTATACTATGTAATAAAGTTATATAGTACGATGTACCAACAAAAACCACAAATGACGAACTACAGGACTAAACACGAATAGACTAAACGTCACGTTCACCAACACAAACACAAATGAACGGACGTAACAAAAAAAGGGCACACTTACATTCACCGTGACTGCGACATATAACGATAACGACCCACACCAGAGTGAATGACAGACTAACATATATGGGATCCCTAATTTGAGACAATGCAGTGCAGCTGCCTCTAATTAGGGATCCAACCCAAAACCCACGCAGAAACAGAAAAGAAAGACACTGTCAGACTCTGACCATAGCTACATAGAGAAGCAAATAGGCTTTACTATGGCCAGATCCTGACAGTACCCCCCCCCAAGGCGCCGACTCCCGGACGCCAAAAAAAAACACACAAATGCAAGGGGGGGTTAAAGGGAGGGAAGACTAGTCCATCAGGGGCGGCGAAGTGGACAGTTTTCTCCCATGCCCCTTCCTTATAACCGGGCCCGGGCTGGGTACCGGTGGGGCAAACGGCTCTGGCCATGGAGCGGGGAAAACATGCGGTCCCGGATTGGGCACCGGTAGGGCGGACTGCTCTGGCACTGGAGCGGAGCAGACGGCTGAACCCGGAATGGGTACCGGTGGAGCGGACTGCTCTGGCACTGAGGCGGAGCAGAATGCTGGACCCGGATTGGGTACCGGTGGAGCGGACTGCTCTGGCCCTGGAGCGGAGCAGACGGCTGGACCCGGATTGGGCACCGGTAAGGCGGACTGCTCTGGCCCTTGAGCGGAGCAGACGACGGGAGGTTCCGGGCTGCGGACCTTCGCTGGAGGTTCCGGGCTGCGGACCTTCGCTGGAGGTTCCGGGTTGCTGAACTTCGCTGGAGGTTCAGGGCTGCGGACCTTCGCTGGAGGTTCCGGGCTGCGGACCTTCGCTGGAGGTTCAGAGCTGCTGACCTTCGCTGGAGGTTCAGAGCTGCTGACCTTCGCTGGTGGTTCAGGGCTGCTGACCTTCGCTGGAGGTTCAGGGCTGCTGACCTTCGCTGGAGGTTCAGGGCTGCTGACCTTCGCTGGAGGTTCAGGGCTGCTGACCTTCGCTGGAGGTTCAGGGCTGCTGACCTTCGCTGGAGGTTCAGGGCTGCTGACCTTCGCTGGAGGTTCAGGGCTGCTGACCTTCGCTGGAGGTTCAGGGCTGCGGACCTTCGCTGGAGGTTCAGGGCTGCGGACCTTCGCTGGAGGTTCAGGGCTGCTGACCTTCGCTGGTGGTTCAGGGCTGCTGACCTTCGCTGGAGGTTCAGGGCTGCTGACCTTCGCTCGAGGTTCAGGGCTGCTGACCTTCGCTGGAGGTTCAGGGCTGCTGACCTTCGCTGGAGGTTCCGGGCTGCGGACCTTCGCTGGAGGTTCAGGGCTGCTGCCCTTCGCTGGAGGTTTCAAGGCTGTGGACCTTCGCTGGAGGTTCCGTGCTGCGGACCTTCGCTGCAGGTTCAGGGGTGCTGACCTTTGCTGGAGGTTCAGGGCTGCTGACCTTCGCTGGAGGTTCAGGGCTGCTGACCTTCGCTGGAGGTTCAGGGCTGCTGACCTTCGCTGGAGGTTCAGGGCTGCTGACCTTCGCTGGAGGTTCAGGGCTGCTGACCTTCGCTGGAGGTTCAGGGCTGCTGACCTTCGCTGGAGGTTCAGGGCTGCTGACCTTCGCTGGAGGTTCCGGGCTGCGGACCTTCGCTGGAGGTTCAGGGCTGCTGCCCTTCGCTGGAGGTTTCAAGGCTGCGGACCTTCGCTGGAGGTTCCGTGCTGCGGACCTTCGCTGCAGGTTCAGGGGTGCTGACCTTCGCTGGAGGTTCAGGGCTGCTGACCTTCGCTGGAGGTTCAGGGCTGCTGACCTCTGCTGGAGGTTCAGGGCTGCTGACCTCTGCTGGAGGTTCAGGGCTGCTGACCTCTGCTGGAGGTTCAGGGCTGCTGACCTTCGCTGGAGGTTCAGGGCTGCTGACCTTCGCTGGAGGTTCAGGGCTGCTGACCTTCGCTGGAGGTTCAGGGCTGCTGACCTTCGCTGGATGTACGCCTCTGTCCCATAGCCTCAGCAATAGTGCCCGTCGGCGATCGAAATCTTTCTCCTCCTCTATCTCCTGTAGGAATGGGTCCTTCTGCGCCTCCACCGGAAGCGCAACCCAGGCTCTCCACCACCTCGTCTGCTCCTCCTCCGGGTATTTATAAAACCCATCTGGCTTCTCCCGATCCTGAAAGGTGGGCAGACGAAGTGGTGTGCGATCCCCCTCCTTCAGCCTCTCCGGGCTCTGGCGGCGCACCGATGGTGTGGTGCTCGAAGCCACGACGGACCTTCTTTGGCTCCGGGCCGGCGCTGGACGTAACGGACTGAGGAGGCGCACCGGTGGAGCGGACTGCTCCGGTACGGGAGTAGAGTAGACGGCCGGACCCGGACTGGGGATGCTCCCCTTGGGCCCCTTTAACGCCAGTTCCTTCCTTTTTCTCTACATCTCTCTCCATTGCGCCATGAACCTTCCACGGTCCTCTGGCTCCACCCTAGGCCACGTGGGAAACGGCATTGGCGCTACCTCCTCCTCCTCCTCTGAGTCAGTCTCAAACCCCCCGAGGAGTTCCGTGTCCGTATACCGCCGTGGGGCACTCGCTTTCTCCGTCTCTCGCCCGCTGCGCTGCTTGGTCTCCAGGTGGTGGGTCGTTCTGTCACAATCGGGTGCATGGAGAGACCAAGACGCAGCGCAGGGATAGTAGTTCGTAACAAAGTTATATAGTACGATGTATCAACAAAAACCACAAATGACGAACTACAGGACTAAACACGAATAGACTAAACGTCACGTTCACCAACACAAACACAAATGAACGGACGTAACAAAAAAAGGGCACACTTACATTCACAGTGACTGCGACATATAACGATAACGACCCACACCAGAGTGAATGACAGACTAACATATATGGGATCCCTAATTAGAGACAATGCAGTGCAGCTGCCTCTAATTAGGGATCCAACCCAAAACCCACACAGAAACAGAAAAGAAAGACACTGTCAGACTCTGACCATAGCTACATAGAGAAGCAAATAGGCTTTACTATGGCCAGAGCCTGACAACTGTTTAAATTAGAAAACACAATAGGTTATTCAGTAAACATATAGAGTAGCAACAGAGGGCATGATTAAAGGTTATTAAAGGTTATTAAATAACCCGTAGGATAGCAACAGAATAGAGTGCAGAGCAGTCAGTAAAGCCCAACGGTTAGAGAAGTCAGCAAAGCCCAAGAAAATATTATCATATGGCTCCGTAGAGTACACTTAGACATGCACCAGCCATAATATATGCATGGCCATATTATTGTTTGTCATATTGCTATTGTGACGACAGGTACTGAGAATGATGTATGCATGGCTATATTTCAAATATGTTGAATAATTTCCAAGGTATATATTCATTTACATTTCTATTATGCATATGCATTATATTTTATGTAAGCTTGAAGCAGTGTCTGAGACAATAACCTTTTCTCAGTTCTGTACAGACACTCCTGAGGCCTTGAAACACCCTGGTCTGGTTGACGGGGTGAAACTGGGTATCATCTCCTCTGATTCCTGTGTGTGTGCTCCTTTGAAGACCTGTGTGTGTGTCAATTCTAAAGAATGTTTCGAGCTGTGCCTGCAGAAACTTATCAGACGGAAGACAGCCCCACGCATCTACTCCTCTCAGACGACCTTTCTCTTTATCAATTTGGTTCTTTGGGAGTATGAGCAGGTGCAGTTCTGAGAGTTTGTACTATTGCTGGGGTTTCGTCACTCAGTGCCAAGGGGGTGTAGACAACTCAGGACCAAAGGCTTTGAAACAATAGTGGGAGAAAGTCAGAATGAGTGACTCATTTACATAAGAGGGAAGGAACATGCATGTAAAATATTGTATAAGAGAAGTGTACTGAGGCTGGGAGAACAGGATGCTCTGCAGACCACCCTCAGACTATATTTATTCTGTAAATAAAGTCTATATTACTATTACAAACTGAACGTGTCTTGCTTTAAAAAGAAGGGAAGATTTTCCACAACACCATCCCTACGGTGAAGCATGGCGGTGGCAGCATCATGAAAAACATCCCCACAGCATGTCAAAAAAAAATGTCAAAAAGCTGTTTTTGCTTCGTCATTATGGGGTATTGTGAGTAGATTGAGGATTTTTTTAATTATTATTTTTTTTAATCAATATCAGCACTGCTGTATTGTAACAAAATGTGGAAAAAGTAAAGGGGTCTGAATACTTTCCGAATGCACTGTAGTAGAGTGGAGCTAAGGTGTGAGGTAGTTTACCTACCATAAGCATCAGTGTGGTGAGCATGTGCTGTATCTCTACTGTGTGTACAGTATGTACCCTACTATGTACTGTATCCCTAAGTAATCTTGTTTTTCATGCAGTAGTAGAGGGGAGCAGGTAGGGGGGTTGCAGTTTACCCTGATCACGGGCGGGGTGAGCAATGAGTATGTATTGTACAGGTAACTGCCAACAATGGGCCTTGGCATAGACTCTACAAGTGTCTGGAACTTTATTGGAGGGAGGCGACACCATTCTTCCACAAGAAATTCCATAATTTGGTGTTTTGCTCTTGTTCAGCTAACCTTGTGGGGACACACAATTCAGTCCCATTCAAAATCCTATTTTCCCTAACCCATACTCTTACCCTAACCTTAAACCTAACCCTAGCTCCCAACCCTAACCCCTAACCTAATTCTAACCCTAACACTAATTCTAACCTTAACCCCTTAGAAATACCTGCCGCCCCCAAAATGTCCCCAGTTGATCAAATTTTTGTTTGTTTACTATTCTTGTGGGGACTTCTTGGGGCGGCAGTTAGCCTAGCGTTTAGAGTGTTGGGCCAGTAACCGAAAGGCCACTGGTTAGAATACTCAAGCCGACAAGGTGAAAAAACCTGCCGATGTGTCCTTGAGCAAGGCACTAAACCCTAATTTGCTCCAGGGGCTGACCCTGTAGGTAGGCCGTCATTGGCAGTCACCTGTACATCCCAACTGTATGCATCCCTAAGCAAGGGAGGGGAGCAGTTGGGCTTTGGTGCGTATGAGTCACACTTGAGCCTAGATTTTGGTTAGTCTAGCATGAGGGGGTCCTGTGCATGGCGCTTGCAACGCCAGGGTTATGGGTTCAATTCCCACAGGGACCAGTAGAAAAAAAATGTATGCAGCGTTTCCCAAACTCGGTCTTCGGGACCTCAAGGGCTGCACATTTTGTTTGCTTAATGATTAGTTCATTATTTGAAATCAGCTGTGTAGTGCTAAGGCAAAAACAAACATGCACCCCCTGGGGTCCCTAGGACCGAGTTAACCCTGCTCTACTGTAAGTCGCTCTGGATAAGAGTGTCTTAAATAACAAATGTAAACTCATGTGTTGTATCTCTACTGTATGTACATTATGTACCCTACTATGTACTGTAGCCCTAAGTAAGCTTGTTTTTGTACAGTATGTAAGGGGAGCAGTTGGTGGTTAACCAACTGCACCTAGTCTAGCCCAGGCTTTTTAAAAGTGCGGGGAGGAATCCAACAGTGTACACATCCCAGAGAGGGAAGCGGGGACATGGGAGTCTTGACAAGGTGTGAAAGCCATGGTGGCTGTTAAGTAGGGCAGCTCAACAAGATAGTGTGTGCGCGTTCCAGACCACAAAGTATGCAATGCAATGTCAAGAATGGCAACTCTGACTGACATAGCCTAGGTCAAGGCTCTCCATCCCAGTTCCCTGGAGAGATACCATCCTGTAGGTTTTCACTCCAACCCCAGCTGTAACTAACCTGGTTCAGTTTATCAACCAGCTGATTATCCTGGCCTAGTTTAGGTCAACCTAGTCTGCAGGTAACCAGGGTTGTGTGTCAAAGGCTATGAGATCCAATGCATTTGGCTTTCTTGTCAGCTCTCGTTGGCTCAAGGTTATAGCCAATACAAAGACGTGGTCCCTCAATTCTAGTATCTACCTAGCCAAACCATGTTCCAAAAGGGACCACGTCTCTGGCCTGGGCACCCGGCTAGGCATGTTTTGCACGGGTGAAAGTCGATTATGCCTCCCGAGTGGCGCAGTGGTCTAAGGCACTGCATTACAGTGTTTGAGGAGTCACTACAAAACCGGGTTCCATCCCTGGCTGTGTCGCAGCCACATGCGACCGGGAGACCCATGAGGCGGCTCACAATTTGCCAAGCGTCATATGGGTTAGGGGAGGGTTTGGCCGGCCGGGATGCCCTTGTCCCATCGTGCTCTAGCGACTCCTGTGGCGGGCCGGGCACATGCACACTGACATGGTCGTTAGTTGTACGTTGTTTCCTCCGACACATTGGTGCGGCTGGCTTCCGGATTAAGCGAGCAGTGTGTCAAGAAGCAGTGCGGCTTGGCAGGGTCTGTTTCGGAGGACGCATGGCTCTCGATTTATTTAAAATAAAAAGAAAGTTGATTGCATTAGTTTTGGAACCGGCTGCCTTCCGGGTGTGAGCCAAGTGTAAAGCCCACGGCGCTGTCGGCTCAAAACAAAAGTTATATTCTGTTTTCACATGCAAAAGTGATTGCTTTTGATAAAAACACCAATTGTAAGGGCTGATACATGCTTAGCTAATTAATATGTTAATCTACAACAAGAGTTATTAACTGAATGTATTGTGTGATCATAACACTTGTAGAACTGCTGTAGGCTTGTGTGTGGGGGAGCCATGTGGAGGGAATGTGCTAGCTTGGGGGTTTCACGATAGAACTGTATTTTGTGGTAACATGAGACAAGAACATCTGCTGAGAGGACAACTGCTTCCGTCAACTGGAGTGCGTCACGAGGCTGGGACCAGCCTGCACGCCAACGATAGGCTGAGTAAGTTTAAACCACACTCAGCCTCTACTCTGACAGGCCAGCAATGAGCAGGAACTATTCTGTCGGGAGTATTTAAGGAAGAACAAAGGATAGGACAGCTGGGTTTTTGCTCGCTCTCTCTCTCTCTCTCTCTCTCTGCCCTGCGTGGTGTCACAGTGAGCCTGTATATACGAACTTCATACTTACCATTTACTGTTCTTGGATGGTTGGGAGAAGTTGCTCTCGGAGGATGTGTTGGTACCATTCTTTATTCATGGCTGTGTTCTTAGGCAAAATTGTGAGTGAGCCCACTCCCTTGGCTGAGAAGCAACCCCACACATGAATGGTCTCAGGATGCTTTCCTGTTGGCATGACAAAGGACTGATGGTAGCGCTCACCTTGTCTTCTCCGGACAAGGTGTTTTCCGGATGGCCCAAACAATCGGAAAGGGGATTCATCAGAGAAAATGACTCTACCCCAGTCCTCAGCAGTCCAATCCCTGTACCTTTTGCAGATTATCAGTCTGTCCCTGATGTTTTTCCTGGAGAGAAGTGGCTGCTTTGCTGCCCTTCTTGACACCAGGCCATCCTCCAAAAGTCTTCGCCTCACTGTGTGTGCAGATGCACTCACACCTGCCTGCTGCCATTCCTGAGCAAGCTCTGCACTGGTGGTGCCCCGATCCTGCAGCTGAATCAACTTTAGGAGACGGTCCTGGCGCTTGCTGGACTATCTTGGGCGCCCTGACGCCTTCTTCACAACAATTGAACCTCTCCTTGAAGTTCTTGATGATCCGATAAATGGTTGATTTAGGTGCAATCTTACTAGCAGCAATATCCTTGCCTGTGAAGCTCTTTTTGTGCAAAGCAATGATGACGGTACGTGTTTCCTTGCAGGTAACCATGATTGACAGAGGAAGAACAATGATTTCAAGCACCACCCTCCTTTTAAAGCTTCCAGTCTGTTATTCTGACTCAATCAGCATGACATAGGGGCGGCAGGTAGCCCAGTGGTTAGAGTGTTGGGTCCATAACCGAAAGGTTGCTGGATCGAATCCCTGAGCTGACAAGGTAAAAATCTGTCGTTCTGCCCCTGAACAAGGCAGTTAACCCACTGTTCCTAGGCCGTCATTGAAAATAAGAATGTGTTCTTAACTGATTTGCCTAGTAATATAAAGGTTAAAAAAAATAAATAAATTGTGATCTCCAGCCTTGTCCTCGTCAACACTCTCACCTGTGTTAACGAGACAATCACTGACATGATGGCAGCTGGTCCTTTTGTGGCAGGGCTGAAATGCAGTGGAAATGTTTTTTGGGGATGAAGTTAATTTTCATGGCAAAGAGGGACTTTGCAATTAATTGCAATTCATCTGATCACTCTTCATGACATTCTGGAGTATATGCAAATTGCCATCATCAACACTGAGGCAGAAAACTTTGTGGAGACCAATACTTGTGTCATTCTCAAAACAATGACCCAAAGCATAGCTCCAAACTATGCAATAACTATTTAGGGAAGAAGCAGTCAGCTGTTAATCTGTCTATAATGCAGTGGCCAGCACAGTTACCGGATCTCAATCCTATTGAGCTGCTATGGGAGCAGCTTGACCGTATCGTAAGAAGTGCCCATCAAGCCAATCCAATTTGTGGGAGGTGCTTCTGGAAGCATGGTGTTGAAATCTCTTCAGATTACCTCAACAAATTGACAACTAGAATGCCAAAGGTCTGCAAGGCTGTCATTGCTGCAAATGGAGGAGTCTTTGACGAAAGCAAAGTTTGAAGGACACAATTATTATTTGAATTAAAAATCATTCTTTATAACCTTGTCAACGTCTTGACTATATTTACTATTTGTTTTGCCACTCATTTCATGTATGATTTCATGGAAAATAAAGACATTTCTAAGTGGTCCAAACTTTTGAACGGTAGTGTATACTGAACATGTAACCACAATAATGGTGGACAGATAATCAATGAATAAAAATGTAATATTGACAAATTAATCAGAAATTGTAGACCTTTAATCTTTTCCAACATGTCAGACACTACTTCAAATAAGTACAAAACATTTCAGTGTTAAGTTTCTCTTTACCCCTGGTTGATGTACATTTCAGAGCCTCTTCAGTGTGGATGGGGTGTAGCATACATTTTCAACAACAAAGACGGCACTTCCAGTTTGTGTTCTTCACTCTGTTGAACTCTTTTGTCTTCATCCCTAGGCACAGCACATGGAACCACCGTTGGCATGCAAAACATTAAATCTAAAACAAAACAAAGCGTAACACGTTATAAATATTATCAAATATCAATGCAGTATGACGAATTAGCCATCCATTGTGTTATATCATAAATTGTCTTAAACTTTAAATAAAGTTACTAACCCAGTCCGTCTTTGGGCCACATCCAGGCTCTTTATCAGTGGCACACATGAAGCAGTTGTTGGCTTTGTTGACAAGCATGAACTGTTGTCCCACACAACTACATAACAATTATTTACATTTACTTTGAATTAAATGTCATTACATACCAGACATTTTTAGTATATCCTCAGCCATTTCTTTTCGCAGTTGCTCCATGTGTTTTTGGAAGGGATGTTGGGGAAGTTCTGTGCAACCTCCTTGGCCATCGACACCAAAAAATAAAATAGAGTTTTTGAACTAATTGTCACAAAACAGCTAACAATTCAATATTGAAAATATAACTATCAAACCTGCATTACAAAGACCCCACAGCTGGAGGTGTCCTGCTGAGTTATTTCCTTTCCACTTTATGTCCACCCAGTCGTCTTTTCCTTGGCAGGATCTTCACATTTTGAAGTATTATCTTTTTTTATGTAAACATAATGGAATTCTGATTAGTTATAGGAAAATGAATACACAGGCCAAAACTGTATGCTGTATTTTCCTTATCAGTATAATCTAGTAGAGGTAATTTCCTTTATGCCCCATTCTACACATAGCCTAAATTGTAGGTACCATTTACAGGAGAATAATACAATTAGCATATAGGATCAAACCCGATCACAGAGTGGATAAATGTAGAGCGTTTGTAGACTTTAAGAAAAAAATATTAAGTGACAGTTTCATCAGTACGTGCTTAAAGAAAGTAATATCACAAAGATCACAGATGCCCACCAAGTCTATGACAATAGAGAATGAATTGTAAGCACCAATTTAAAGTGTGTTTGTCAAAATAAGGTTTGAACATGTCAGTTGTTGAATATAATACTTCTAATTGCAATAACAATTTATGATATATGCAGTTGAGGAATATTCCATATACCAACACTACGGACGGATATAAGACATTCCCACATACAGTATACACATACTGTACAGAGGCATTTTTCCACTCAGGATTCAGAACGATATGACAATGGGGCCAGCACAGGACGTAATCCACCCTACAAAAAACCACTTATTTGTAAGAAATTACTATTCATATTTTTTCATTTTCAACAACAAATTTACATGTAAATTAAATTAATTACAATGTCGTCTTTGCAATAAGGGCTGTGAAATGCAGACTGGACTCTTGAGGCAAAGAGCTGGGTGACAAATGAAAATATTAAACAAACTTGTAAAAGTATGCTTTAGACTAACAACAACCAGCTTAGTGGACAACATGACAACTAATGTCACAGTACCATGCAGCTGTATGCGCCAACTACAAAGGACAGTTACACGTATTTCCAAACAAATGTGGACAAAAACATGACAATAACTATTACAAACAACAGCAAGTATTGCATGGAGTGCATAAGGATGACCAGTGTACAAGCAAACATAACTTTATTAACTCTTAGAGGCCACCCTCATGCAAATGAGTCCGGTACATCTGGACCAGCACCAGGTTATTCTCCAGTGCTATGACCCTCATAAAAAAACAAAGTCCTGTATAGTGATGACTCTGTCACTACAACAGCGTCCCCCTCTACTGTCCATATCCCACAGCTGACTTAACATTTACCATTGCACTGAGCTGTAGTATTTCTTTAACATTCATACAGCTGTGACTGTTTTTACAGCTGCCAACAAGATTTTAATGTTGCAAAGTCAAATTAAACATAACTAGTTAGTAGTATACGTTTATGTACCAGGGAAAACAAGGCTTTGACTTGAAATGACTTACCAGAGTCACACAAAAAGCTTAGATATTTCAACATAGTAAGGACAAAACCGCTTTTAGACCTACAAGCTACATTGAAGCTTCCGACTATATAGTTTCTGTGGGCCATTTGACATTTACTTGTTTACAGTCCGACTGGGTAAAAGCATCTGGTTCAATCATATTGTTAAAGAATATTCATAATAGAAGAACCTGTGTTACTTTGTTTATTGACTATAAACATTGCCAGATTGTTTACATGACAGTGCCTGTATCATTCAGCAATAGCAACTGTTATCTCTCTGGCGGCAAACAGACATGCTGTTTCCAGCTGACCATTTCCTTACTGGCCTGGGCAAAGTCTTTCACTTTTACAGAAAAACAGAGAAAAAAAACACATGCCCACTAATAACCCTAAATACAATCTTGCCTTCGTTTTAGGCAGTGGTGGAAAAAGTACCCAATTGTGATACTTGAGTAAAAGTAAAGATACTTTAATAGAAAATTCCTTAAGTAAAAGTGAGTCACCCAGTAAAATACTACTTGAGTAAAAGTATTTGGTTTTAAATATACTTAAGTATCAAAAGTAAATGTAATTGATAAGATGTACTACCAGACAGCACCATTTTCTTGTGTTGTAAATTTACGGATAGCCAAACTCAAACTCAAGACATAATTTACAAACAAAGCATTTGTAAACATGTACAGAAAGTGCTTGGCTCTTCTGTCCACTGATTATTCCTGTATTCAGTTCTCAAGATGACTGCTGCTGCAAAAGTCTGCCCCTGAGTGTTCTGCCCATAGAGATACAGTGCCTTCAGAAAGTATTCATACCCCTTTACTTATTCCACATTTTGTTTTTACAGCCTGAATACAGAATGGATGCAATTGATTTTTATTTTCACCCATCTACACCCAATACCCCATAATGACAAAGTGAAAAGATGTTTTTAGACATTTTATCTCATTTACATAAGTATTCACACCCCTGAGTCAATAAGTTGTAGAAGCACCTTTCTGAATAAGTCTCTAAGAGCTTTCCACACATTTGCCCTTTATTCTTTTCAAAATGAATTTGCTCTAGTTTTAAGTAGATTTAAGTCAAAACTCTAACTTGGCCACTCAGGAACATTCACTATTTTCTTGGTAGCAACTCGTGGCCTTGTTTCAGGTTGTTGTCCTGCTGAAAGGTATATTCATCTCCCAGTGTCTGGTGGAAAGCAGACTGAACCAGTTTTTTTTCTAGGATTTTGTCTGTGCTTAGCTCTATTCTGTTTATTTTTTTATCCTAAAAAACACTCCTGTCCTTAAGGATTACAAGCATACCCATAACATGATGCAGCCACCACTATGCTTGAAAATATGGAAAGTGGTACTCCGTAATGTGTTGTATTGGATTTGCCATAAACATAACCCTTTGTATTCAGGACAAAAAGTGAATTGGCTGTGATATACTAACCTAATTTTGCCGTTTTACTTTAGTGCTTTTTTGCAAACAGGATGCATGTTTTGGAATATTTTTATTTTGTACAGGCTGTCTTCTTTTCACTCTGCCAATAAGGTTAGTATTGTGGAGTAACTACAATGTTGTTGATCCATCCTCAGTTTTCTCCATTAAACTCTAACTGTTATAAATTCACCATTGGCCTCATGGTGAAATCGCTGAGCCAACTGAGTTAGGAAGGATACCTGTACCTTTGCAGTGACTGGGTGTATTGATAACTGTAAATAATTGTAAGTAATAACTTCACCAAACTCAACGGGATATTCAATGTCTGCTTTTTTCTTTTTTTACGATCTATCAGTAGGTGTACTTTGTGAGGCATTGGAAAACCTCCCTGGTCTTTGTGGTTGAATCTGTTGGAAATTCACTGCTCGACTGAGGGACCTTACGGATAATTTGGGTACAGAGATGATGTATTCATTCAAAAATCATGTTAAACACTTATTACTACACAAGGTGAGTCCGTGAAAGTTATGGGACTTGTTAAGCAAATGTTGAATAACAACTTCACTTTATGGGGTATTGTGTGTTGGCCAGTGACAAAAAAATCTAAAATGTAATCAATTTAAAATTCAGGCTGTAACAGAACAACATGTGGAAAAAGTAAAGGTGTGTGAATACTTTCTGAAGGCACTGTATGCACATATAGACTGTATAATACTTTCTATTGCTTCTGTGTTGTGCCTTTGCTCAATGTCTTACATCCGCACATCAGTCGAAGGATTAGGAATGTGTCGTAGTGATGCCACCTGTCGGAGGAAAATATGGCCCTCTAACAGATGTCCTCTAGCCTGGTCCCAGATCCGTTTGTGCTCTTTCCAACTCCATTGCTGTCATTGTCAAGCCATGTTTGGAATGACAAATCAATATAGAGCGAAAACAGACGGGCACCCAGGCTAGTCCTCCTCTATGAAGGGGATGTCCAGGTCTGAGAAGTTCCTGCTCCTTGTCTTTGTGTTGGGGTTATGTCGATCTGGTTGGTCTCTGGGGCCTGTAGCTGTAGTTCTTTGGGCCAGATCAGCAGGTTTAAGAGGGCACTCCTGCCTCTGGCTCCTCCACAACAGGTTCACTCTGCCTGGTGGAGACACGAGTCTGGATTAGTCTAATAGTAGACAGCCTGGTAGACACTCTGGATTGGTCAAATAGTAGCTGGTCCCAAATCTGTTTGTGCTGGGCATGACAATTATAGTCTGAGGAGTTAATATAATAAATCAAAGCAAATCCAATTTTATTGGTCACATACACGTGTTATTGTGTGTGTAGCGAAATGCTTGTGCTTCTAGCTCTGCCAGTGCTGTCAGGCTCTGGCCATAGAGAAGCCTATTGCTTCTCTATAATTCTATGGTCAGATTCTGGCAGTTCTATATGTTCTACGTCTGTGTGGTGTTGTGTGTGGGATCCCTAATTAGAGGCAGCTGCTATGCATTGTCTCTAATTAGGGGTCCTACTTATATGTGTATGTCCCACTCCATAGGCGTGGTTCATTGTCTAATTGTCCGTGATTGAAGTAAGTGTGTTTTACTTAGTATATGTATCTTTGTTGTTTTGTATAGTTCACATCCAGTATAGTTTAATTACTTTAATAAATGATGTCGAACTATTGCTGCGCCTTGGTCTCTCTACACACCCGATCCTGACAAGTGCAGTAATATCTAACAAGTAATGTCTAACAGTTTCACAACATATACCCAAATACACATAAATCCAAGTAAGGAATGAATTAAGAATATACAGTCGTGCCACAAAAGGACCAGCTGCCATCATGTCAGTGATTGTCTCGTTAACACAGGTGAGAGTGTTGATAAGGACAAGGCTGGAGATCACTCTGTCATGCTGATTGAGTCAGAATAACAGACTGGAAGCTTTAAAAGGAGGGTGGTGCTTGAAATCATTGTTCTTCTGTCAACCATGGTTACCTGCAAGGAAACACGTGCCGTCATCATTGCTTTGCACAAAAAGGGCTTCACAGGCAAGGATATTGCTGCTGGTAAGATTGCACCTAAATCAACCATTTATCTGATCATCAAGAACTTCAAGGAGAGAGGTTCAATTGTTGTGAAGAAGGCGTCAGGGAGCCCAAGAAAGTCCAGCAAGCGCCAGGACGTCTCCTAAATTTGATTAAGCTGCGGCACCAGTGCAGAGCTTGCTCAGGAATGGCATCAGGCAGGTGTGAGTGCATCTGCACACACAGTAAGGCGAAGACTTTGAGGATGGCCTGGTGTCAAGAAGGGCAGCAAAGAAGCCACTTCTCCAAGAAAAACATCAGGGACAGACTGATATTCTGCAAAAGGTACAGGGATTGGACTGCTGAGGACTGGGGTAGAGTCATTTTCTCTGATAGATAGATAGATAGATAGATAGATAGGTACTTTATTGATCCCCCGGGGGGGAAATTTCATTATCAAGCAGCTACAACAAAAACACAGGGCAGGTGCAAAATGCCACAACGAAAGTACACAAAAGACAGATACACGGTACATGATACATAGAGCGGCAGTATGAAAAAGTATAGAAATACAGGATATCTGGAGTGCAAAAAAAAGCTATAAAAGGACATTGCATAGTATGAGTGGTTGGCTGAATATGTACACTATACATTGGTGGATGTTGGATGGTTAACTATACTATACAGGTTGATGGCAGAGAAATACTTCAGTAGCTAAAAATGCGTATGATATGAGCGAGGGTAATAATAGTTTACTTAATAGACAGACTGGGTAAGTGAACAGGTAAGTGAAAATTTTGCATGGTTAAATTAGCTGTACAGTTAGGTATACAGTTATATTTACAGATAAGTGAATACTTGCATGTTTACACAAACTGTACAGGTAAATGACAGGAATAGATACTTTAATAGCTAAATGTGTGTATGATATCATTGGGGTAATAATAGTAATTCCCTTAAAATACAGTCCTTAGTGCGCAGGGTTTAATTACAGACAACTGCACTTATTGCACATTTGATATACTAAAAGCAATGAGAAAAGGTGCAACTGGCAGGATATGCATAATATGCATTCCTGAGTGAATGCCTAGGTCCAATAATTACTTACAATATTGCATGTGATATAATATAACAACTGTACATGGGTATGTATATACAGACCTGTATGAATAAGTAGGTCCTGAGTGGATGAGTGCTGACGGAACAGAGTTACTCACGGATGGATGCATAATTGTTAAACTAGGTCCTAGCACCCCAACAGTTCCAGATCTATGTTGCCGACGGCACGGCACCCCGGTGAGGCATTATATAGTCTCATAGCCGCCGGCAGGAAGGACCTCCTGTAGCGCTCTCTGGCACACCGTGGTGGGATCAGTCTGTGACTGAAAGAGCTCCTCTGCGTCATAACCATAGCGTGCAGAGGGTGGGTGACGTTGTCCATGATGGCCAGCAGTTTGGCCAGGATCCGTCTCTCCGCCACCTCCTCTAGAGTGTCAAGGCTCATCCCCAGGACAGAGCTAGCCTTCCTGATCAGCTTATTTACCCGAGAAGCATCACCGGCTTTGATGTTTGCTCCCCAGCACACCACTGCAAAAAAGATGGCACTGGCCACCACAGACTGGTAGAAGGTATGCAGTAGTTTACTGCACACGTTGAAGGACCTGAGCCTCCTCAGAAAGTAGAGTCGGCTCTGGCCCTTTTTGTACAGGGCCCCGGTGTTACCAGCCCATTCCAGTCTGTTGTCCATATGGACACCCAAGAACTTGTATGACTCAACCATTTCCACATCCATCCCCTTTATAGGGACTGCAGTCAGTTGTGCCTTGGTTCTCCTGAAGTCCACCACCATCTCCTTAGTTTTGCTGATGTTGAGCTGAAGGTGGTTCTGCTCACACCACAACACAAAGTCACTGATTGTGCTCCTGTACTCCTCCTCCTGCCCACCCCTGATGCACCCTACAATAGCAGAGTCATCCGAGAACTTCTGTAGGTGGCATGTTTCAGAGTTATATCTGAAGTCTGAGGTGTAGAGGGTGAACAGGAAGGGGGACAGGACCGTACCCTGGGGGGCCCCTGTGTTGCTAACTGCCCGTTCTGACACACAGCTCTGTAGTCGCACAAATTGTGGCCTACCGGTCAGGTAGTCCGTGACCCAGGAGACTAAGGGTGCTTCCACTTTCATCCTCCTCATCTTCTCACCCAGTAGCAGGGGCTGAATGGTATTGAAGGCACTGGAGAAGTCAAAAAACATGACCCTCACAGTGCAACCTGCGTTGTCCAGGTGAGAGTAGGCCCTCTGCAGAAGGTAGATGATTGCATCATCCACCCCGATGTTGCGCTGGTATGCAAACTGCAGGGGGTCCATTGATGAACACACCAGGGGTCTGAGGTGAGCGAGGACTAACCTTTCCAGGGTCTTCATGATGTGGGATGTTAGCGCTACAGGTCTGAAGTCATTCAGGACAGTGGGGTGTGCCTTCTTGGGCACTGGGACGAGGCAGGATGTTTTCCACAGCACAGGGACCCTTTCTAGGCTCAGGCTAAGGTTGAAAAGACGCTGGAGTATTCCACACAGTTGGTCAGCACAGACCCTCAGCACCCTTGGGCTGATGCCATCAGGGCCCGCCGCTTTCCACTGGTGTAGTCTCTCCAGCTCTCTCTTCACTTGGTTGGTGGTGAAAGCCAGCCCAGGTAGGGAGGTGGGGGGAAGGGGGGTGTTGAGGATCAGTCCAGGGGGGGCAGGGGCGGAGGTGGGGTCACTGATTGTCTCAGCAGAGGTGCTGTGAGCAAAGTGGGGGTGGGATAGCCGTGAGGGTGTGTGGTCTGGGGAGCTGGAGGGGAGGTGGACAGGGCCAGTATCGAACCTGTTAAAAAATTGGTTCAGCTCATTGGCTCTGTCCTGGGTCCCCTCCGTCTGCCCACTGTTTGACTTTTTGAAGCCAGTGATATTTCTCATACCCTTCCACACCTCTCTCACCTGGCTCTGCCTCAGCTTGTCCTCCATCTTCTCCTTATACACTCTCTTCCCCTCAGCAATCCGCAACTTCAGCTCCCTCTGGACGCATTTCAATTTGTCCTTGTCCTTCTCCTTGAAGGCCCTCTTCTTCTCATTCAGCAGGGCCTTCAGGTCGCTGGTGACCCAGGGTTTATTGTTTGGGAAACAGCGTACCTTCCTGGTGGGTACAGTGTTGTCTACACAAAAATTAATATAGTCTGTTATGCAGTCAGTGAGTCCATCGATGTCCTCCCCATGAGCCTCACAGAACACATCCCAGTCTGTTGTTTCAAAGCAGTCCTGTAGGGCCTCATTCGCCTCCGGGGACCATCTCCTAATAGTCCTGGTGGTTGCAGGCTGCTGTTGGACCATAGGCCTGTAGAGTGGGGTGAGGTGGACAAGGTTGTGATCCGATCTACCGAGGGGAGGGAGTGCAGTGGAGTTGTATGCATCCTTCACATTAGCATATAACAAGTCCAGAGTTTTATTATTCCTGGTTGGGCACTTCACGAACTGTTTGAACGTGGGCAGCGTTGAAGAGAGAGATGCATGGTTAAAATCCCCCGAAATTGCAAAGAAAGCACTGGGATGCGCTGTCTGTAACCTCGCGATAACAGAGTGGATGACGTCACACGCTGCGTTTGCGTCAGCAGAGGGCGGGATGTAAACAATAACAGCAATGGCCGCCGTGAATTCCCTAGGTAGATAGTAGGGTCTCAGGCTAACGGCTAGCAGTTCAATGTCCGGGCTACAAAACTTTTCCTTAAGAGTAATATGTTTGGGATGACACCATCTGTTGTTAACTAATAAAGCCAGCCCACCACCCTTACTCTTACCGGAAGAGACGCGATCCCTGTCCGCTCTGATGGTCTGGAAACCGTCGATAGTGACGTTCTGTATGGGGATGTTATCGTTCAGCCAAGTCTCAGTAAAACACATTAGGCTAGCTTCCCGATAAATCCTTTGTCCACGAACAAGTCCCGCCAACTCATCCATCTTGTTATGTAGACACCTCACATTGCCCATAATAATAGATGGTATAGCCGGCTTGTACTTGAACCTCCTCCGCTTTGCCTTACATTTCAATCCCGCCCTGCATCCACGGCGTCGTCTTTTCAATTCGTCCGGAATATCAAACTTTTCCCTGGGGAGCAGCAGCGCTGCGTGGGCTAAATCCAGGAGCTGGGCTCTGTTGTAAACAATAACAGTTGACGACTCCTGTCGACGTTCAGCTGCGATAAAATCCATAAAATCCATAATCCTGAACTGTTATAGTTCGACTGTAGCAAAATAAAAAGTAAAACTAAAGAAAATAGACGAAAGAAAACGAACTAAAACAACAATTAATGCACGAACAACGGGACAACGGGAGCTGCTTAAAAGGCGACCACTCAGGGCGGCGCCAAACACGATTAAAATGAATCCCCTTTCCGATTGTTTGGGCCATCCGGAAAACACCTTGTCCGGAGAAGACAAGGTGAGCGCTACCATCAGTCCTGTGTCATGCCAACAGTAAAGCATCCTGAGACCATTCATGTGCGGGGTTGCTTCTCAGCCAAGGGAGTGGGCTCACTCACAATTTTGCCTAAGAACACAGACATGAATAAAGAATGGTACCAACACATCCTCCGAGAGCAACTTCTCCCAACCATCCAAGAACAGTTTGGTGACGACCAATGCCTCTTCCAGCATGATGGAGCACCTTGCCATAAGTCAAAAGTGATAACTAAGTGGCTCGGGGAACAAAACATCGACATTTTGGGTCCATGGCCAGGAAACTCCCCAGACCTTAATCCCATTGAGAACTTGTGGTCGATCCTCAAGAGGCGAGTGGACAAACAAAAACCCACAACTTCTGACAAACTCCAAGCATTGATTATGTAAGAATGGCCTGCCATCAGTCAGGATGTGGCCCAGAAGTTAATTGACACCATGCCAGGGCGGATTGCAGAGGTCTTGAAAAAGAAGGGTCAACACTGCAAATATTGACTCTTTGCATAAACTGAATGTCATTGTCAATGAAAGCCTTTGACACTTATGGAATACTTGCAATTATACTTCAGTGTACCATAGTAACTACTGACATAAAGATCTAAGAACACTGAAGCAGCAAACTTTGTGGAGACCAATACATTTGGCCACGACTGTATATACACTGGGGGCCAAAAGTTTTGAATATTACTCATTCAAGGGTTTTTATTTATTTGCATTGTAGAATAAAAGTGAAGACATCAAAACTATGACATAACACATATGGAATCATGTAGTAAACAAACAAGTGTTAAACAACTTCTTCAAATAGCCCCCCTTTGCCTTGATTTTGATTAGTTTAACACTTTCTTGGTTACTACATGATTCCATATGTGTTATGTCATAGTTTTGATGTCTTCACTTTTATTCTACAATGTAAAACATTTTCCAAATAAAGAAAAACCCTTGAATTAGTAATATTCCACATTTTTGGCCCCCAGTGTAGGAGGGCGGGAAGTTTGTCCCCGGTAATGCTTTGGGCAGACCGCAGAACCCTCTGGAAAGCTTTTCGGTTGTGGGTGGTACAGTACCAGGTGGTGATACAGCCTGACAGGATGCTCTCAATTTGTAAAAGTTTGTGAGGGTTTTAGGTGCTAAGCCAAATTTCTTTAGCGCTGTTGCGCCTTCTTCACCACACTGTCTGTTTGGGTGGACCATTTCAGTTTGTCAGTGAATTGAAGCTTTCCACCTTCTCCACTGCAGTCCCATCGATGTGGATAGAGGGTTGCTCCCTCTACTGTTTCCTGAAATCCACGATCATCTCCTTTGTTTTGTTGACGTTGAGTGAGAAGTTATTTTCCTGGCACCGCACTCCCAGAGCCCTCACCTCTTCATCATTGTTGGTAATCAAGCCTACTACTGTTGTGTCGTTGGCAAACTTGATGATTAAGTTGGAGGCGTGCTTGGCCACAGGAGAGGGCTGAGCATGCTCCCTTGTGGGGTCCCAGTGTTGAGGATCAGTGAAATGGAGGTGTTTCCTACCTTCACCACCTGTGGGCAACCCGTCAGGAAGTCCAGGACCCAGTTGCACAGGGCTGGGTTCAGACCCAGGGCCTCGAGCTTAATGATGAGCTTGGAGGGTATTATGGTGTTGAATGCTGAGCTATAATCAACAGCCTCTGGAATAAGTTCCATTGCTCTGGGGAGAGCAGACAAAGGATCTGCTCCTGGGAAGTCCTGGTCGTAATGCTGGTGGTTCTGGTGAGTTACCGCCTCTCTAATATTCAATAGTTCTTCCCGGCTCTATGTAATTACATAAAACAATTCCTGAGCTAATAACGTGTAAAAAAAAAAAAAAATACTGCAAAGTTTCCGAAGAGCTAGTCGCGATGCTGCCATCGGTCCCGGAAATCGAAAACCCACTATCCTGGAGTAACACCATAATCTACCAACTGAGCAACAGAAGACTAGTTGGCTAAAGTGCATACAGATTTGGACCAGATTAGTGTTATGATATGGGGAGTAATTTAGGCAACACACTACTATGACACACTTCCACATTCCCAGGTGGCAGCACCAACTGGGTAGGGGCTGTGCTCTGCCAGGAAGCCTTGATAATTCCACATGTGCAAGCAGTCAGTGGATTGGCTATCTGTGACCAGAGGCCTCTCAGGCTGCCAGTGTTTGGTGTTTTGTGGTATTTAACCTCTTTAGTTTAGGCATGCCTCTTTGTAGTTTCCTTTTTGTATATATTCATTATTCGGTCACCCTTTTGAACAGAAAACAATAATTTGCTTGGATTGGCCGACCAAAAGGCCTGAGCACATGTACATACAACACAGTTCTCATATGCTGATTTCTCATCGTCCTTTAACCAACCGTGAACTTGGTTAAAGACAAGTTAGGCCTAAGACCCCTAGACTTAGCGAGTGGAACAATATTAGCAGGCCAGTTAATCAGTTTCATAACACTTGTACAACAGGGACTGGATGATAGTCGGCCTGCTCGTGATACTAATACAAAAAGTCAGTCAATAATGAACAATGCAGAAAATACAGTAGAGTGAGCATGCACACACCCTGAAATACCATTGTAACCGGTAAATAATTTAGGCTGTAACAGTGGGCTATAAAATAATGTGTTACCGAAAACAAACAGTTAAAAAGAGTTGAAGTGAATGAAGGCAGAGGATGGTGAAGGCCTACTATACCTCTCTACGGACCTTGTGAGTCTAGGCTCCTCACGATCTTCCAGCAGGCTCTCTGAGCTGATAGACAATGACAATCTGGACTCTGAGTCGTCAAAGTTCTCCTGCTCCAACTCTGGCAAACTGAACACCAGCTCCTTCCTGCAAACACACACAGGAACACATTAACACAGGTAACAAACAGTATGTAGTGCTGAGGCAAAAGCCATGAGCTCCTATTGTACCACTAAGACAGTGTCGCTTAATACCTTAAAGGTCCAGGAATGTATTGAGAAACACTGAGCTGTATGGTATATGGTGCATACACCGCTTACCCCTTAAAAGTAGAGAGGATACATATGCAAATAAAAGATGACTGGTCATTGGTCAGAAAAATGAGATCAGATTGTGATGTCATGATCTGGGCAAACCTCCACCCCATCTGAACAGGCTGAAATTCCAGGGATTTTTTTAATCATAATTTTCACTTTCAGATTGCTATTTCGACTTCGTGAAAATATCTTTAAAAAAAACAGGAAAATCACATTTTTAACTATACTGCCCCTTTAACATCTGATTAATTGGTGATTCAGTCAGATGTGTTAGGGCCAGACTAGAACAAAATGTTGCAAACCATAACAGAGAACTAGAGGAGTCTCAGTCTTCACTCACTTCTCCTGTTTGATGGATTTGATTCTCTCGATGAGGATCATCTCTGACTCCATGCCTATATCTGACGGGTTGAGATTGTCCATGTAAGGTACGTCCATCTCTGATGAAGGTTTCTCTAAGATCTGCAGATATATAGTATATGAGTCAATATAACAGGCACCAGTCAAGAAGACAAGTGAAATTCCCAGTGGGAATGGGAACTGGATCCCAGTGATCCATATTCTCAGATGTATTACACAAAGATTATACCAAACATTAGGAACACCTTCCTAATATTGAGTTGCACACCTCCCCCTTATGCCCTCAGAACAGCCTAAATTCAGTGTTGCAGTTCCTGACACAAACCCGTGCCCTGGCACCTACTACCATACCCCATTCAAGGCACTTAAATCTTTTGTCTTGCCCATTCACCTTCTAAATGGCACACATATCTAATCCATGTCTCAATTGTCTCAAGGCTTAAAAATCATTCTTTAACCTGTCTCCTCCCCTTCAACTACACCGATTTGAAGTGGTATTAACAACTGACATCAATAAGGGATCATAGCTTTCACTTGGATTCAAGTGAATCTGTCATGATGTAAAGAGCAGGTGTCCTTAATGTTGTGTATACTCAGTGTATATCAAGTTTATAAAGTATGTTGTAAACATGTCATTAATCTAGGATTGCAAAATTCCAGCTTTCCCCAAGCTCCCTTGTTTTTCCTGGACGATTTATCAGAAACTTTGGGAATGTTTTCAGAATGTTGCAACCCAATTGATCACCATACAATGTGATATTAAAGCAATGTTATGCTGGAACCACAGTGTTCTTCCAGTGTCCTGTCTACAGTGTGACATGGTAGTGACAGTAATGTTCTTACCGTTTATGTCTACAGTGTGAAATGGTGACAGTCATTCGTTATTTTATTATTAGGATCCCTATTAGCTGTTGCTACTTCTACTGGTGTCCACACAAAACATGACATAATACAGAACATTAATAGACAAGAACAGCTCAAGAACAGAACTACATACATTTAAAATACAAATAATAGAAATAAAAAAATGTCCTGTACTAACGTAATGTACTTACAGTGTTCTGTCTCTTGAGCTTCAGCTGGTTGACGGCCAGGGTCTCAGCGAACTCCAGCTCTGTGATCTCCTGCATCTTCTCAGTGTACCGTCTAAACTGTTCTGAGATCAAGATCTCCACACACCTGGGGGGAGAAGAAAGGACAGGGGTTAGGGCTTCATACAACAAAATACACAGAATGCTTACTAAGGACATCATCTTAACTTGACAGATATGCGCATGTAACTACAGCTTAAGCACAAACATTGCATCAGTGCATTGGCTGTACATGAAGTGAGTTACAGGCGTTTCTCACATTAGGATGGCACTAACAATAACATTTGTTAAAATAACTACATCATCAGCCCTCTCTGATAACATTACTATTACTAATGTAGTGTAGTCTCACATGGTTGTCTTGGAGACGTCCTTCATGCCAAGGAAAGGGTCTGTGGTGTCAGGGGATTGCAGGATGCAGGGGGCAAACACTATGGCCAGGGAGTTAGCAGACATCCGGTTGTGCCCTTCCTCCTTTGCCACTCTAGAGTAAGGAAATATCCATCAGTCTGACACAACAGGTCTATTATCATCCTAATACATGCTGTAACATGATTAACCTGTTATGTGACATAATCAGGGCCAAAAGCATAGCATGAAAGCCTTTGTATGGAAGATGATGGATTGCTACTATCAGTAAACATAAATCGGTCAACATGAATGGTGACTGGCGACGTACTGTACAGGTTGAGATGTGAAAACGAGTGATAAGTAGAAAGAATACCATTACACCTATAGAGATAAACGGATCCATCTCTCTGCTGCTACCTACTTGACCAGGTGAAAGATCAGCCTCTCCAGAGTGTTGAAGTTGGCAGTGGGGAGCTCGTCCAGTTTCTGGTAGACCGCACGCAGCTGTTCAGATTTGTCTGGCAGCTCTGCACATGAAATGACACAGTGTCAAATACTTTGAAATACTACTAAAGTACTTCAGGTGCCTAATTTAGCTTGATTGGCGTATAGGGTGGGCAAAGGACTATTCCGTTGAATCCAGTGTCTGGGGCAAGCTAAATCCAGTGCACCTCAGGTATTTGAAATTGATTTCTCTGGCATCTCCCTTAATGAAAAACACAAATGGAAAGATACTTCTTGAACTTCACACAACAATGACAACAATTTTCTTTTTTTTTGCTACATTGTGCCCTACTGAACAAAGCCCACCAGACAAAATGGCGCCGACAGAAGGCGGCCTCGTGACTAGCTCTTAAGGAACTTTGCAGTATTTAGTTTTCTTATGCATTCTTTTTAACATTATTCACTCACTTTTTTTGTGTCATTACATACAGCCGGGAAGAACTATTGGATATAAGAGAGGGAGTAACTCACCAGAACTACTAGCATTACGACCAGGAATACGACTTTCCCGAAGCAGATTCTTTGTTTGCTCCCCCCAGGGCAATTGAACTGATTCCAGAGGCTGACCCAAAACAATGCCGGCGGAGGAGAGGCACTCGGAGCGGCCTGCTGGTTCGACTTAGGAGGCACGCACAACATCCACCGCTTCAGAGTATATTACTCGCTAATGTTCAGTCTCTGGATAACAAAGTTGACGAGCTCAGGGCAAGGGTTTCTTTCCAGAGAGACATCAGGGACTGTAACATACTTTGTTTCATGGAAAAATGGGTTTCTCGGGATATTCTGTCTGAATCGGCCCAACCAGCTCAGTTCATCGAGCAGACAGGAATAAATATCTCTCCGGGAAGCAGAAGTGAGGGAGGTGTGTGTGTGTTTCATGATTAACGACTCCATGGTGTAATTGTAGTAACATACAGGAACTCAAGTCCTTTTGTTCACCTGACTTAGAATACATAAATCAAATGCCGACCGTATTATTTCCAAAGTACATTTTCTTTGGTTATAGTTATGGCCGTGTATATCAAGCCGATACCACAACGGCCCTCAAATAACTAAACTGGACTTTATGCAAACTAGAAACCACATCCTGAGGCTGCATTTATTGTAGCTGGGGATTTTAACAAAGCAAATTTGAGGACTAAGCTGCCGAAGTTCTATCAACATATCGACTGTTTGTACTCGCGCTGCTAAAACACTCGACCATTGCGATTCCAACTTCCGGGATGCTTACAAGTTCCTCCCACGCCCTCCTGTCGGCAAATCTGACCACGACTCCATTTTGCTCCTCCCTTCCTTTAGGTAGGAACTCAAACAGGAAGTACCCGTGCTAAGGACTATTCAACGCTGGTCTGACCAATCGGAATCCACGCTTCAAGATAGTTTTGATCACGCGGACTGGGATATGTTCCAGGTAACTTGCGAGAATAATATAGACAAATATACTGAAAAGGTGAGTTCATCAGGAAGTGTATAGGAGATGTTGTACCCACTGTGACTATTAAACCTATCATAAATCAGAAACTGTGGATAGATGGAAAGCGCAAAACTGAAATTGCAAACCACCGCATTTAACTATGGCAAGGTGACTGGGAATATGGCAGAATACAAACAGTGTAGTTATTCACTCCGCAAGGCCATCACAGGCAAAACGTCAGTATAGAGACAAAGTGGAGTCGCAATTCAACGGCTCAGACACGAGACGTATGTGGCAGGGTCTACAGACAATCAGGACTACAAAAGGAAAACCAGCCACGTCGCGGACACCGACGTCTTGCTTCTGGACAAGCTAAACACCTTCGCCTGCTTTGAGGATAATAGTGCCACTGACGCGGCCCGCTACCAAGGACCGTGGGCTCTCCTTCTCCGTGGCCAACGTGAGTAAGACATTTAAGCGTGTTAACCCTCGCAAGGCTGCCGGCCCAGACGGCATCCATAACTGCATCCTCAGAACATGCGCAGACCAGCTGGCTGGTGTGTTTAGACATATTCAATCTCTCCCTATCCCAGTTTGGTGTCCCCACATGCTTCAAGATGGCCAGCATTGTTCATGTACCTAAGAAAGCAAAGATAACTGAACTAAATGACTATCGCCCCTAGCACTCACTTCTGTAATCATGAAGTGCTTTGAGAGACTAGTCAAGGATCATATCACCTTTACCTTACCTGTCACCATAGACCCACTTCAATTTGCTTACCGACCCAATAGATCCACAGACGATGCAATCGGAATTACACTGCACACTACCATATCCCATCTGGACAAGAGGAATACCTATATAAGAATGCTTTTCATTGACTATA
Source organism: Thymallus thymallus (assembly GCA_023634145.1). Taxonomy (NCBI): domain Eukaryota; kingdom Metazoa; phylum Chordata; class Actinopteri; order Salmoniformes; family Salmonidae; genus Thymallus; species Thymallus thymallus. Next base: position 23,403,327 of record CM042383.1, on the reverse strand, counting down.
GCTCAGCATTCAACACTATAGTACTTTCCAAGCTCATCATTTAACTCGAGGCCCTCGGTCTGAACCCCGCCCTGTGCAACTGGGTCCTGGACTTCCTGACGGGCCGCCCCCAGGTGGTGAAGGTAGGAAACAACATCTGCACTTCGGTGATCCTCAACACCGGGGCCCCACAAGGGTGCGTGCTGAGCCCACTCCTGTACTCCCTGCTCACCCATGACTGCGTGGCCAAGCATGCCTCCAACTCAAACATCAAGTTTGCAGATGACACAACAGTAGTAGGCTTGATTACCAACAAAGACGAGACAGCCTACACGAGGAGGTGAGGGCTCTGGGAGTGTGGTGCCAGGAAAATAGCCTCTCACTCAATGTCAACAAAACAAAGGAGATGATCATCGACTTCAGGAAACAGCAGAGGATGCACCCCCCGATCTACATCGATGGGACTGCAGTGGAGAAGGTGGAAAGCTTAAAGTTCCTTGGCGTACACATCACTGACAAACTGAAATGGTCCAGCCACACAGACAGTGTGGTGAAGAAGGCGCAAGAGAGCCTCTTCAACCTCAGGAGGCTGAAGAAATGTGGCTTGTCACCTAAAACCCTCACAAACTTTTACAGATGCACAACTGAGAGCATCCTGTCGGGCTGTATCCCCGCCTGGTACGGCAACTGCACCGCCCGCAACCGCAGGGTTCTCCAGAGGGTGGTGCGGTCTGCCCAATGCATTACTGGGGGCAAACAACCTGCCCTCCAGGACACCTACAGCACTCAATGTCACAGGAAGGCCAAAAAGTTCAAGGACATCAATCACCCGAGCCACTGCCTGTTCAACCCGCTATCATCCAGAAGGCGAGGTCAGTAAAGGTGCATCAAAGCCGGGACCGAGAGACTGAAAAACAGCTTCTATCACAAGGCCATCAGACTGTTAAATAGCCATCACCAGCACATTAGAGGCTGCTGCCTATAGACATAAACTAGAAATCACTGGCCACTTTAAGATATGGAACACTAGTCACTTCAATAATGTTTACCTATCTTGCATAACTCATCTCACATGTGTATATACTGTATTCTATACTATTCTACTGTCTTAGTCTATGCCGCTCTGACATTGCTCGTACATATATGTATATATTCTTAATTCCATTCCTTACTTAGATTTGTCTGTATTGGGTATTTGTTGTGAAATTGTTAGATATTAATTGTGCACTGTCGGAGCTAGAAGCACAAGCATTTCGCTACACCCACAATAACATCTGCTAAATGTGTATGTGATTTGATTTGAAACTCACCCACAGCGTGCAGGAAGTCGTTGTAGAGGCTGAAGGTAAGGAGGGGGTCAGGCAGCTCTCTGAGCCAGCGTTTCACCAGTCCTGTCACCGTGTGGATGGAGTAGTTCTCAAGAGTTGCCCTCTCTGGGTCTGACAACAAATACATTTGTCTTGTGTTATTTATTTATTTAATTTTACAAATAAATTGATGAATATATAATTGAAAAACAGAAACATGACTTTGTGGTAAATGCTGTAATTACCAGTATACTACTATAGTGCGTGAATGTAGTGCCTTTATTGATTGACCAACAATTACTACTATAAAAATAAAAAGTTGAGTTGATTGTATTAAACCAAAAGGGTTCAGGGTTAAGGTAGAGGTCTTACTGGTCGCCAGTAACTGGTGCAGTTCTCTGGCGTGGCAGGTAGAGCCAGACTTGCGGTAGATGCCCTCTGTGTACAGGCCGTTCATCTCCACATGCTCCAGCATCATCTGTACCACCATAGGGACTGGGTAGGTCTTACTGGTCAGAACACACACCTGTACCCCAAAGTGCAGATGGCCAGGTACCCCATTGTCCTAACACACAGACATAGACGCACATTGGATCAAACAATAGTCCTGACAAACTTTACTTGTCAAACTTTAAAAACACTTGATCACTGTAGTGATGCTTACCAGCCTGATGCATTGTGTTGAGCAAGCAGTGATGATTTTGGAGAGGCATTTCTTGTGATATATCAATTTGCAAGCTAAACGACCAAACAAAGGAGACAAGAACACAATGGTAAGAAGAAATTTGGAGTTTGTTCTAATTAGGCGAATCTGCAAGCAAACCTATTGTTTGATGAAATTCTTATTTTTTCTTATATTTTACTTCCACCTTGGTCACAATATCTCAATGCCCAATTGGTTAAAAAAAATTATAGTTTGGCAATACACGTGCAAGTGACACTTTCCTATGGCATAATTCCATGTTCATATCCCTGGTCTTTTGAATGGGCTTGACGATTATGTCATACAATTCATGAAAATGCGGTCATAGGTGGCGCTCTAATAAGCATTCTAAGCCACCCAGATTAACGTACAAGCACAAAACTATAGTTTTTCTGGGGTGGGGGGACGTCGAGGTGAGGAGGATTATTTAAGATACTGTTTGACGAGGTAGGGTTTCAGATGTTTTCAGAAGATGGGCAGGGACTCTGTTGTCCTAGCTTCAGGGGGAACTCCTTCCACCATTGGGGTACCAGGACAGAGAAGAGCTTCGACTGGGCTGAGCGGGAGCTGCCCTCCCGTAGGGGTGGTAGGGCCATTAGACCAGAGGTAGAAGAACGGATTGCTCGGGTTGGGGTGTAGGGTTTGAGCATAGCCTGAAGGTAGGGAGGGGTAGTTCCTCTTGCTGTTCCGTAGGTAAGCACCATGGTCTTGTAGTGGATGCGAGCTTCGACTGGAAGCCAGTGGAGGAGCAGGCTGCAGCGCTCTGGATAAGTTGCATGGGTTTGATGGCACAAGCGGGGAGCCCAGCCAACAGCGAGTTGCAGTAGACGGGAGAGGACAAGTGCCTGGATTAGGACCTGCGCCGCTTCCTGTGTGAGTTCGGGTCATACTCTACAGATGTTGTAGGTCATGAACCTGCAGGAGCAGGTCACTGCTTTGATGTTTGCAGAGAATGACAGGTTGTTGTCCAGGGTCATACCAAGGTTGCACTCTGGGAGGGGGACCTTTTTAAAGTTGTCAACCGTGATGGAAATGTCTTTGATCAGGCAGGCCTTCCCCGGGAGGAAGAGCAGTCCGTCTTCTCGAGTTTGAGCTTGAGGTGCTGTGCCGACATCCAAGTTTACAGACAGAGGCAAGTGGAGTGCCCATGGGCAATGTTAACAGTAATTATTTTCGGCACTGAGCAAATTTCAGGTATGTTGAGCGCAAACTGAAAATTCTGCATTAACTGTGAACGCAGAGGCTGTATCTGCTTTAAGTTAGTTTTAACAGTGGCCAAGTAGGCTACTGTGGCTATTTGATAATAATGTAGGCCTACCATCAAAACAATGGAGAAAAATGCATCCCATAACATTTTAACATAGAAATAGCGGTTTTATCATTCAGCTTACAGTAGTAGCAAATGTGTGGTGTTCAATGTAGGCGTTACAAAATACAATTCCTTATTATTCCCATACCAGTATTACAGAGAATCAGACAACTTATGCTACCCTCTGCCTATTGGCTACTTAGTTTATTCAAGACAGTCTCAAAATACAACACTGCCCCTTTAAGACCTACAACAGCTCTTTACCTGACATGCTTTTCAAAGATGGTTAGAAATGTACACATTTTGTGCTCTTGTAGGAAGCAAGCACTCCTTCATTGTTGACTAGAAATTAGCTACAGTCATGTAAAAAAGTAAGTACGCCCCCTGGAAAGTTCTCTTCTTTTTTTTTTTTTTTTTTACATATTTAGACAGATATGTAATCTTCACTTCAATACTATTGACAGATAAAGGTTACCCAATTTAACAAATCCTTTACCCAAACCTTTAGCATCACATAAAATGGCTAAAAGTAGAATTAGGTGTACCAAAACAAGTGCAAATGATTAGAAAACATTAGAGAGGGTCCAGCTTTCCATAAAATTGGTCTGGTTTGGTCTTATCCATATGGGTGTGTGGTAACACATCATTCAAAGATCAAAAGACCTACCTGAGGCCCTCAGAAGAAAGATTATTGATGCCCATGAGTCTGGGAGGGTTTACAAATCCATTTCCAAGCAATTTGAAGTACATCATTCCATTTCCAAGCAATTCGAAGTACATCATTCCACTGTCCGACGAACATTCCAGACCACTGGCAAACTACCTAGGACAGGTCGTCCCACCAAAGTCAGCCCAAGAGCTGACCGAAAGATGCCTCCCTACTTTACTTAGAACGCAGCAACCTTAGCAATGTAGCTAGCTAGCTACAACAAGTAGATATGTTGCTAGCTAGCACGAGTATGTCATTCTGGGACAGGGAGCTTAAGCTCCCATTATTCCAAGTAATAATTGACGATTACAAAAATCTATAGGACAATTAGGGCGGCAGGTAGCCTAGCGGTTAGAGCGTTGCTGGTTCGAATACCTGAGCCGACAAGGTGAAAAGCCTGTCTGTGTCCTTGAGCAAGGCATTTAACCCTAATTTGCTCCAGGGGCTGACCCTGTAGGTAGGCAGTCATTGTAAATAAGAATTTGTTCTTAACTGACTTAAATAAATAAAAAATATATAAATTGTAAAGCTAATAGTCATCAAGGCAGGACTCACTAATTTAATAATGACATAAGAAATGCCACATTATCCCTGTCAATAGGCCTAGTTGGAGTGATCTACAGATTGTACACCAGATAATGTGATATAACCCAAGTTTTTTGGTATCCATTACTGGATGTTTGCCAGTCGAGCAGTGAATTTCAAAAACAGAATCAACCACAAAGCATGTATCCTGTTTGCAACAAGGCAATAAAGTAATACTGCAATTAACTTTTTGTGTTATGTTTGGGGCAAATCCAATACAACACATTACTGAGTACTAGCAATGGTCAACAACAAATTTGACAGAGCTTGAAGAATATTGAAAAGAATAATGGTGTGGAAAGCTCTTAGAGACTTATCCAAAGCTGCTTCTACAAATTATTGACTCAGGGGTGTGAGTACATAGGTAAATTACATATTTCTGTATTTCATTTACAATACATTTGAAAAATGTCTAAAAGCATGTTCTCAATTTGTCATTATGGGGTATTGTGTGTAGATGGGTGAGATTTGTATTTATTTAATCAGTCTAACAGAATTTGGAATAAGTCATGGGGTATGAATACTTTCATGAAATGACTGTATGTGTGTAGGATATGCTGTGGCTAATATGCATATGCAGCTGTAGTTCTTAACCTCCATTCTAGCATACATGCGTCAGGCTCTGGCCATAGAGAAGCTATTGCTTCTCTATGTATCCATGGTCAGAGTCTGACAGGTCTATAATTTCTGTTCCTGTGTTGGATCCCTAATTAGAGGCAGCTGCACTGCATTGTCTCTAATTAGGGATCCTACATATGTTTGTATGTCCCACACCTAGGTGTGGGTCGTTATATCTGACACAGTAAGTGTGTTACGTTGTTTTTGTTAACTCGTGTTTTTGTTTGTATAGTTCGTCATTGTTGAATAATTCTATAAAATAAACTATGTCAAACTATTACTGCGCTGCACCTTGGTCTCTCCATGCACCCACTCTTGACAGAACGACCCACCACAACGAGACCAAGCAGCGCAATGGGAGAAGAAATCGACGGGCAAAGGACGCAAGGAAACAGCCTGCAGCCCAGAAACCCCAAACAGTTTTTTGGGGGGGCTATGGGGGTGGTTGGGGGTCGACGGAGAGGAGCCCCAGCCACTGCACTCGTGGGGGATCCAGGAGGAGCCCCTACAGCCGTGGGAGCAGCGTTGGTATACGGTGAAGGAACTCCTCGGAGGGTTCGAGACGGACTCAACGGAGGACGACAACGACGACGTGCTTCGGTTCCCTCACTCGTGCGAGCTCCTGGAGGAGACCTCACCGGAATGGGATAGGCGATGGGGAGAGGAAGATCGGGGCAGTCACAGCCCTCCAACGCCAGTTCCCAACCCGGTGCCTCCAGCGCCGTCCCAGAGCTCGGTATGGCCCGTGCCGACTCCACGCACCACACCATCGGTGTGCTCTCAGAACCCGGAGAGGCTGGAGGAAGAAGATCGCCCACCACTTCGTCTTCCCATGATCCGTGATAGAGAGAGACCGGAGGGATTTTTCAATCGATCAGAGGAGGAGCAGACAAAGTGGTGGAGAGCATGGAATACTCTTCCTCTGGAGACGCAGAGGGATGATAGTTCAAATAGAGGAGAAGGACTTCCAGCGCCGATATGCTCTCGTGACGAGGCTTATGGCTAGACGGGAGCCTACAGCGAAGGTCCGCAGCCCGGAGCCTCCAGCGAAGGTCAGCAACCCGGAGCCTACAGCGAAGGTCCGCAGCCCGGAACCTTCAGCGAAGGCCCGCAGCCCGGAACCTCCAGCGAAGGCCCGCAGCCCGGAACCTCCAGCGAAGGCCCGCAACCCGTAACCCCCAGCGAAGGTCCGCAGCCCGGAGCCTCCAGTGAAGGTCCGAAGCCCGGAACCTCCAGCGAAGGTCCGCAGCCCGGAGCCTACAGCGAAGGTCCGTAGCCCGGAGCCTCCTACGACGGTCCACAGCATGGAGTCTCCAGAAGTCAGCACAGCTCTGTGGCTGGAACCTACCTCTGCGTCGGTGCCCAGGCTGAGCATGGCTTTCAGCCCTGCTCCAGGGAGGGGGCTGGATAAGGGTCAGGTCGTCTGCTCCACTCCAGGGCCAGAGCAGTCCGCTCCACCGGTGCTTAGTCCGGGTCCGGCCGTCTGCTCCGCTCCAGTGCCTGAGCAGTCCGCTCCACCGGTGCCCAGTCCGGGTCCAGCTGTCTGCTCCGCTCCTGAGCCAGAGCAGTCCGCTCCACCGGTGCCTAGTCCGGGTCCGGCCGTCTGCTCTGCTCCAGTGCCAGAGCAGTCCGCTCCATCGGTGCCCAGTCCGGGTCAGGTCGTCTGCTCCACTCCAGGGCCAGAGCAGTCCGCTCCACCGGTGCTCAGTCCGGGTCCGGCCGTCTGCTCCGCTACAGTGCAAGAGCAGTCCGCTCCACCGGTGCCCAGTCCGGGTCCGGCCGTCTGCTCCGCTCCAGTGCCAGAGCAGTCCGCTCCACCGGTGCCCAGTCCGGGTCAGGTCGTCTGCTCCACTCCAGGGCCAGAGCAGTCCGCTCCACCGGTGCCCAGTCCGGGTCCGGCCGTCTGCTCCGCTCCAGTGCCAGAAGAGTCCGCTCCACCGGTGCCCAGTCAGGGTCCGGTTGTCTACTCCACTCCATGGCCGTAGTCGTTTGTCCCACCAGTGCCCAGTCCGGGCCCGGTTATGTTCCCCGCTCCACGGCCGGAGCCGTTTGTCCCACCAGTGCCCAGTCCGGGCCCGGTTATTTGCCCTGCTCCATGGCCGGAGTCGTTTGTCCCACCGGTGCCCAGTCCGGGCCCGGTTAATTTCCCCGCTCCATGGCCGGAGCCGTTTACCCCACCGGTGCCCAGTCCGGGCCCGGTTATTTGCCCCGCTCCATGGCCGGAGTCGTTTACCCCACCGGTGCCTAGTCCGGGCCCGGTTATTTGCCCCGCCCCATGGCCGGAGCCTTTCACCACACCGGAGCCCTTATGCTTCTCTATGTATCCATGAGTCTGACAGGTCTATAATTTCTGTTTCTGTGTGATGTTTTGTGTTGAATCCCTAATTAGAGGCAGCTGCACTGCATTGTCTCTAATTAGGGATCCTACATATGTTTGTATGTCCCACACCTAGGTGTGGGTCGTTATATCTCCAGTCACGACAAGTAAGTGTGTTACGTTGTTTTTGTTAACTCGTGTTTTTGTTTGTATAGTTCGTCATTGTTGAATAATTCTATAAAATAAAATATGTTGAACTATTACTGCGCTGCGCCTTGGTCTCTCCATGCACCCACTCTTGACAACATGACACACCTTTCGATCAACATGATTTTATTTGGTTTCTATACAATGTATATGATTAAATGTTTCCTTACGCCTGCAGCTTGTTACTTGAAATGAGACATACTGTATAATCATGATAAAAAAATGTAATTCACTGACAAGAGATGGTTAATGTAACACTAGCTTCCTTAGCAGACAAATGTACAGTTACAATAGCTGGCTAGGCTAGTCAATCTATTGAAAAGTAACATGGGCTAGCTTTCAATAAATTGTCTTCATACCATCAAGATGATTTGCTTTGCATGCTGGATATTTAAAAAGGTTAAAAAAAAAATATTTATCTTATTTCAGTCTTTGGGAGCTCATCAAAACACAGGCAGACAGCAGCTCAATTTTTCAAGTGAGGCTGTGTTTACATCGTAGAAAGAAGCAGGCAATTGGCTGCCTTCATCACGAGGGGTACAGTATGTACAGGATTTCTGATTGGTTCTAAGTTTAGTCTGAGCTAACAACGGAGTGTTCAAATATACTTTTTATGAGAAAATGTTCAAGAATTGAAGGTGCCAACAAATGTTAGTAAACATAAGAATGTTTTACCTCCCTCGACGGGGATCACTCAGCTTAACGTTTTTTCGGCTTCGGCCCACCACCTAATTTGCCTCAAGGACCCATAAGTTCCGCCATATTGGATTTTTCATGACACTTTCAAAAATCTTCTCATGAACCGAACATTTGCTTGACTTGAAACGCATACAAATCATGCCAGTCTCTACTAATTATGAAAAGATCTAACTAAGTAATATGTCAAAGGATGAAAGTTAAAATGGCAATTAGGTGGCTCAGCCTCGTCACCCATGAAACTTGGTAAATAAGTGCTGCTCATAATAAGGAACAGAGTTGCCTCAAGGACCCCGGCATATTGGATTTTCTGCCATCTTCGACATTTCATAAAATCTTCTTATGAGCCGTAAAATCTGTTTGACTCAAAACTGATTGTATGTTCATGTCTATCTCTAGTACTTTTAAGAAAAGCTAAGCAATACGTCAAATGATCAGAGAAAATGTAATCTTTGTCAAATAATTTGATACTCAACTAAACCCTAATAACTACACTTCTTTTTGCTCTATCAACTTGAAACTTGAACATTGTTTTCAATTGTTACATGTCATGCTTCCAGCCTGCTCATAAGCCAGCTACTCTACATGACCTGCTCGTCGAACATCTCATTCCAAAATCATGGGCATTATGGAGTCTCCACTCTACTGGAAAGGCTTTCCACTAGATGTTGGAACATTGCTGCGGGGACTTGCTTCAATTCAGCCACAAGCATTAGTGAGGTCAGGCACTGATGATGGGTGATTAGGCCTGGCTCGCAGTTGGCGTTCCAATTCATCCCAAAGGTGTTCGATGGGGTTGAGGTCAGGGCTCTGTGCAGGCCAGTCAAGTTCTTCCACACCGATCTCAACAAACCATTTCTGTATGGACCTCGCTTTGTGCATGGGGGCATTGTCATGCAGAAATAGGAAAGGTCCTTCCACAAACTGTTGCCAAAAAGGATGGAAGCACAAAATTGTCTAGAATGCCATTGTATACTGTAGCGTTAAGATTTCCTCTTACTGGAACGAAGGGGCCTAGCCAAAACCAAACTTACAGTTGGCACTATGCATTCAGGCAGGCAGCGTTCTTCTGGCATCCGCCCAACCCAGATTAGTTTGTCGGACTGCCAGATGGTGAAGCGTGATTCATCACTCCAGAGAACGCGTTGCCACTGCTCCAGCATCCAACAATGGTGAGCTTTACACCCCTCCAGCCGGCGCTTGGCATTGCGCATGGTGATCTTAGGCTTGTGGCTCCTCGGCCATGGAAACTAATTGCATGAAGCCCCCGATGAACAGTTATTGTGCTGATCTTGCTTCCAGAAGCCGTTTGGAATTCGGTAGTGAGTGTTGCAACTGAGGACAGACTATCTTTATGCGCTACACGCTTCAGCACTCTGTGGTCCTGTTCTGTGAGATTGTGTGGCCTACCACTTCACGGCTGAGCCATTATTGCTCCTAGGTGTTTCCACTTCACAATAACAGTACTTACAGTTGACCGGGCCAGCTCTAGCAGGGCAGAAATTTGACAAACTGACTTGTTGGAAAGGTGTCATCCTATGACGGTGCCACATTGAAAGTCACTGAGCTCGTCAGTAAGGCCATTCTACTGCCAATGTTTGTCTACGGAGATTGAATGGCCGTGTGCTCGATTTTATACACCTGGTGTGGCTGAAATAGCTGAATCCACTAATGTGGATATTTCTGTTGTAATGTTCTCTTCTATGTTATAAATCACCCCGTTCACAAAAATATATGGGTCCTGCAGACAGTGAGTCAGGTGGCCGTGGTTTGCTATATAAAGCAAGCAGACAGGCATAAAGTTACTGTTCGATTAAAAAGTGATCTAAGCGACTTTGAGCAAGGTATGACCGTCGTTGCCAAGCGTGCCGGATCCAGTATATCAGAAATGGCTGCCCACCTGGGCTTTCACGCACGGCAGTGTCTAGGGTTTATCGAGAATGACTGACAAATAACTGCGCAGTAGAATAATGGTGTGCATAACGACCACACCGAGATTCACTCCTATCAGCGAAAATTGGTGGCTCCAGCGAGCACGCGATCACCAACACTTGACAATTGAGGAGTGGAAAAACATGCCTGGTCTGACGAATCCTGTTGCTCCATGCTGATGGCAGAGTCAGGATTTGGCTTAAGCAGCATGAGTCTATGGCCTCCTCCTGCCTGGTGTCAATGGTACAGGCTGGTGGCGGTGGAGTACTGGTGTGGGGAATGTTTTCCTGGCACATGTTAGGTCCCTTGATATCAATTAGGCAACAAACGTTTCCAACACCTTGTAATCCATGCCCTGAAGAATTCAGGCTGTTCTGGAGGCAAAGAGAGGGGTCTGACCCGGTACTCAATGGGTGTACCTAACAAACTGGTTCTTCTATGTTCTAGTTATATGTTCTAAGATGGTGAACAACACACAGTGTTATCTGTAGGCTACTCACCGCTGCACATGTAGGCCTTCTCCATGCCCCTGATGTAGGAACCACACAGGTCACAGGACTGCTTGATGTTCACCTGGTACGTACTGAACATGTGATCTAGAGGGCTGTTGGGCTTGAAACAGTATAACACATCAGATAGGGAGAATGACAGACAACCTGGGGCCTCACTTATCAAAGGGGCGTGCACAAAAAAAAAGACTAAACCTTGGGTGCCCAGTTTTCCCACAAAGTTTGGTATATCCATTTTGATCTTCACTCCCATCAAGTTCAAAATGGATATACCAACCTTGTGCACATCTCCGCGCAAATCTCAGACCTTGCGTACGAACAACTTCTAACTGTATTGGAAGCAAATATTGTTTCCAGGAGGAGTTGTAACGCTTGTTCACAAGTATAGAAATCAGTGGTGGAAAAAGCACTCAATTGTCATAACTGAGTAAAAGTAAAGATACCTTAATAGAAAATGACTCCAGTGAAAGTCACCCACTTAAAATACTGCTCGAGTAAAAGTATTTGGATTTGTCAAAAGTGAATGTAATTGCTAAAATATACTGAAGTATCAAAAGTAAAAGTATAAATCATTTCAAATTCCTTATATTAAGCAACCAAAGGCCCAATTTTCTTATTTCTTTAATTTATGGATAGACAGGGGCACACTCCAACGCTCAGACGCCATTTACAAATAAAGCATTTGTGTTTAGTGAGTCCGCAAGATCAGAGGCAGTAGAGATGACTTTGATGATTTTCCTGTCCTGCTAAGCATTCTAAATGTAATAAATACTTTTGGGTGTCAGGGAAAATGTATGGAGTAAAAGTAAATAATTTTCATTAGGAATGTAGTACAGAGTAAATGTACAGATACAGCGGGTGAAATAAGTATTGAACACGTCACCATTTTTCTCAGTAAATATATTTCCAAATGTGCTATTGACATGACATTTTCACCAGATGTTGGTAACAACCCAAGTAATCCATACATACAAAGAAACCAAAACAAATAAGTTCAGAAAGTAAGTTATCTGTAATAATGTGAAATGACACAGGGAAAAAGTATTGAACACACTTACTGATATTTATTTAATACTTTGTACAAAAGCCTTTGTTGGTAATGACAGCTTCAAGACGCCTCCTGTATGGAGAAACTAGTCGCATGCATTGCTCTGGTGTGATTTTTTTTGTCTTCAAATCTTGAAGGTTCCGTGGGCCTCTTCTATGAATCTTGATCTTCAGTTCTTTCCATAGATTTTCAATGGGATTTAAGTTAGGTGATTGGCTGGGCCATTCTAGCAGCTTTATTTTCTTTCTTTGAAACCAATTGAGAGTTTCCTTGGCTGTGTGTTTGGGATCAATGTCTTGCTGAAATGTCCAGCCTCGTTTCATCTTCATCATCCTGGTAGATGGCAGCAGATTTTTGTCAAGAATGTCTCGGTAAATTTGCCCATTCATCCTTCCTTCAATTATGTGAAGTTTGCCAGTACCATTTGCTGAAAAGCAGCCCCACACCATGATGTTCCCACCTCCAAACTTCACTGTTGGTATGGTGTTTTTAGGGTGATGTGCAGTGCCATTTCTCCTCCAAACATGCTGTGTATTATGACATCCAAACAGTTCAATTTTGCTCTCATCTGCCCACACTATAATCTCCCAGTATTTCACTGGCTTTTCAAAATGTTTTGCAGCAAACTTTAAATGAGCTTCAACATGCTTTGTTTTCAGCAATGGAGTCTTGCGTGGTGAGCGTGCATACAGGCCATGGCGGTGGAGTGCATTACTTACTGTTTTCTTTGAGACAACAGTACCTGCTAATTGCAGGTCTTTTTGAAGCTCTCCACAAGTGGTCCTTGGCTCTTGGACAACTCTTCTGATTATTTTTTTCACACCTCTGTCAGAAATCTTGCGAGGATCACCTGGTCGAGGCAAATTTATGGTGAAATGATTGTCTTTCCACTTCCGTATTATGGCCCCAACAGTGCTCACTGGAACATTCAGAAGCTTAGAAATGCGCCTATAACCAATGCCATCATTATGTTTTGCAACAATTAGGTTGCGAAGGTCTTGAGAAAGCTCTTTGCTTTTACCCATCATGAGATGTGTCTTGTGTGACACCTTGGCAATGAGACCTTTTTGTAGGCCATCAGTTGGGACTGAACCAGCTGATATTAATTTGCACTGACAGGGGGCTGGATTGCTTTTTAATTACTGATAGTTTTCAGCTGTTGTCTTGGCTTTCCATGCCTTTTTGCACCTCCCTTTCTTCATGTGTTCAATACTTTTTCCCTGTGTCATTTCACATTATTACACATAACTTAATTTCTGAACTTATTTGTTTTATTTTCTTTGTATGTATAAATTACTTGGGTTGTTACCAACATCTGGTGAAAATTTCATGACAATAGCACCTTTGGGAATATATTTACTGAGAAAAATGGTGACGTGTTCAATACTTATTTCACCCGCTGTACTAAAAGAAAAACGAAGTATTTTTACACTACTGCTAGAAATATATTATGGCTATGATTTATCAATGAAAACATGTGTATTGATAAATCCCAATTTGTTGTGCACGCAAATCCTAAAATCTCCACCCGTGCCAGAATTTAGTGAGAAATGTATGGTTAATAAATGAGGCCTCTGGACCATTAATCTGGGTTTACTTTAGCCAGTGCTATTCAGAGATTATTATCACACAATTTAACTTACACATTTGCTCTTTTTCCCTCTCAGCTTTGTCTTTTTCATGGTCTGCAACACATTGAAAATTAGATCAGACGTTTGCACATCTTTGAACCACTTAAAATTACACATACAGCTATTTTAAACTTTCAAAAGTGTATGCTGCTCAAAAACTAAACTGTGTTGCGAGCGTGTGTGCCTGCGTATGTCTTTGTATGTGTGTTAGTGTGTGTGTGTGTGTGTGTGTGTGTCTGACTCTATTCAGAACTACCTTGACCGGCCCAGCCTCCGCTCGTTTGATCTCTCCCCGTATGAAGCCATCCAGGACGGACTGGAACAGGTTGACCACCGACTGGACCTCAGTTTTCTGCTTGGCTTCGGCAAGACTGGACACCCGGTTTTGGTAGCCCTTCATCAAGCCCTTGTAGCTGATGTGGGGCTTCTGTTGGGAGAGGACACAGGGGAGAGGAGGATAGGGGTTAATGAAGAGTGTGGGGGTGATATGATGTACAGCACAGTACAAATCTTTACACTAGTGCTGTGCCAAGAATAAATAAATAAAAACCTGTACAGTATTTACTGCTCCAAAGGGCTCTATAAAGCACTTCAAATCTTGTGTACTCCTGGCCCTAACCAAGCCCTATATACTATTGATTTGGCATCCATCTCAGGCAGTGAATGCCAATTTATTTTAAAACCAGTTTCAAGACACCCTTTCAAACTTGGTTATGCATCATTCCTTATCAAGATACCTGGAGCTCCATCTCTGTGTCAAGGTGCCCAGGTCTGTCTGGTGGATAGACTTGTATACTCACAGAATCAGAGTACATGCCCTTGATGGTCTCTCTGAACTGCATGGTGGCTGTGATGAAGATGTTCTCTGTCGCTGACAGCTCCTTCGCCCTTGTACGCAGCTCATTTACCTAGAGAGATGGTGGGTATGAGAAGTTACATGAATCTCTACATAAATCATTATCTATCATTCAAAATGGCCCTGACTACGCGTTCAGATTCTCTGACAAGAACCGCTAACAGTCGGTATGTTCTAAAGATGCACTGCAAGAACATGTGAGTTACAAAGCATGTGAAGGAAAAAGTTCACGTGGCGCCATGTCTCAGTGTTATTAGTACACATGTAAGTGTGTCAATGACTGATAGCCCTGTCATTTATTCGCCATCTCTCTATCTTAGTCAGTCAATAACTGCTCTTGTAAAACTCTGAAGACTAGCCTTTAAGTTGACTAAAACACATCCTAATAAACCAATAGGCAATACTAAGATATCCCCGGTTTGTTCCTTAGTATTTACAATACTCTCAGATTTTTTTTATAAAACAATATGCAGCTGCAATAGGGCTAACTCCTAAGCCTGAGGTGAATACCAGGTGAGTGAGAGACATGTGAGTGCGAGACAGGTATCCCACCTGGTTCCCCAGGAACTCGTCCAGGTGTCTGAGCTCTTTGGTGTCGGTAATCTCCCGTTCCAGAGAAGCATTCCACTTCCCAGAGACTTGCGTGTCTCGGCTGTTCCAGATGGCTGTAGGTAAAGGAAGGATATGTGTGTGTGTGTGTGTTTAAGATTATACCATTAGGCCTCCCGAGTGGCGCAGTGGTCTAAGGCAAGCTGTGTTGCTACAGATGCAGGTTTGAGCCCCGTCTGTGTCGCAGCTGGCCGCGACCGGGAGACCCATGAGGTGACGCACAATTGGCCCAGCGTCGTCCTAGTTAGGGGAGGGTTTGGCTGTTATGTCCTTGTCCCATCGCACTATAGTGACTCCTGACACTGTCGCCAGGTGTACAGCGTTTCCTCCGACACATTGGTGCGGCTGGCTTCTGGGTTAAGAGTACATTGTGTCAAGAAGCAGTGCGGCTTGGCGGGGTTGCAAACGGCTCTCGACCTTCGCCTCTCCCGATGCCGTACGGGAGTTGCAGCAATGGAACAAGACTGTAACTACCAATTGGATATGACGAAAAATTATAAGTATAATAAATTATACCATTGACCACTAGATGGTAGTAAAGAAACACACGATTTGAAAGGTACTAAAAAAAATTCACAGCACAGTCATAGGGCTCTATTTTAACAAACCTAATGCAATGATAAATCTAAACGAAGATTACAGAAATGAAATGTAGACCTATCCCCATTGCTAAATTGGTTAACTTGAACCCATTTGCAGTCCATTGTTCTAAGTAATTGCATGGCTTCAATAGTATTCACTCTGAAATAGGGGCTAGGCCTCCTGTAAATTGCATTATGGCTGAGCATGGACATGCTAAAAATCATCAATAAACAAGATTCAATTCATTATTGATAAGGCCTAAAAAGATGACGAATAATTCTAATCACATTTTAAAAAAAACGCAACAACTTATTTTAAATAGGCTATGTCACACTTACAGGCACCATCATTACTCCTTGTGGGCATATAATATTAAAACAACACAGACTATGGAGGGTTTAAAGCACATCCAAAATGGGACCTGCATGGCTAAAATAATGTGAACCTGCCTACAATGCATTGATAAAAAGGTTAATGTCAGCTCACTGTTTTACTCCTCTCAAACGTGATATTTTAATAAAGCTTTGGTAATTAAGATTTATTTCCAAGTGGTCTCAGGAGTTAAACCCTTTATCAGTGGACTACTTCCCAATAGCATTGGGCAGAGAAAAAAACAAACATTTAATTGACAGGAGGGGAGGCTATGCTTGGTTTTAATTAAATAAAACGAAAATGGGGAAAAACATTTGTTTTTTGTTTCTAAATACAAAGTATACAGGTGCCAACAGCACATTAGTCTACTCTTGTTCCATGCGCATATGGGCAGTGTGCATCAAGGCTGGATAGGCTGTGTTCCCGCTGTCAAAATTAATGCTATAACCAACTATGTTACTGCTAAAACCAGCTTTTGGTTGGTCTTAAATACCCCTATCATCAGTGCCTGAAATGTATCACGTTTATAAGGACACACCTAAAATATTTCTGCCCTGCCTATCTGAGCGAAAGAGAGCGGATATAAGACAGGTAAATTGCCGAACCTGGCATTCAGGCTGGAAAATGCAGGGCGCCAGTTTTTACATTGAAATGACAAACTAAGGTGCATTTGGCACTAGCGCCACCTTAACGCCAGCCGAAAATAGATCCCTAAAGCTGGAAAGCACAGTGAGTAGTTTGCTGTAGGGGGCGGCACTGCAGTACCTCCTTTTTCAGATAGTGTATTCTCATTAGTCAGCTTCCTGTACTCAGGTGGCGGAGAGTCTCTATTGGGCCATTTCTTCATAATTTTACTGAAAAAGCCAAGCCTGTGGAACACAAAGGGTTAACATTTAACCATGACAAAGAATATAGTATCATCTCCATTCAATATACAGGAAATAACTAAAAAAACAAATCAATGATGGTTTACGGCCTCCTGTGTCCCGGCTGGCTGAATGGCCTTTACCTCTCAGGTGTGGTCGGCTGGGATTGGCTGGAGTTTTTGATGATTGAGCTCTCATTGGTCCTGGCATGGAGGTTGAAGATTCCAACATCCGTGATAATATCTGAAGATTTCGGAAACTGAGAGATAAAACAATTACTGAACATCTAAGATTGTATGACATGAAACAACAACCATGCTGGGGGCAAATCAGATGCATCATTATTAACCGGTAACATGTGGGGAATGATGGTGCCTATAAAGTAAGAAAATATTGAGAACAGAGATGTCATGCCCTTTCCCCAGTGTCTGTAGGTGTAGCATTAGTATAAAACTCCCAGGCCCAGCCACACCAGTTAGTTAGTTCCAATGAAGTGTACAAAACATAGATCACTGATAGGGGGTGATGTTTTGAAGCCACTGCGCAGCCATTTTTTATATCTTTTTTTTTTTATATCAAAATGCCTTTAATGTCTACATTTGTTTTTTAGAAGTATATTCTATTACAGACAACTTAAAGCTAGAATCCTTAGTGTGCAAAGCTGTCATCAAGGCAAATCTCAAATATAAAATATATTTTGATTAGTTTAACACTTTTTTGGTTACTACATGATTCCATATGTGTTATGTCATAGTTTTGATGTCTTCACTTTGATTCTGTAAAAAACAGTGCAAATCAAGAAAAACCCTTGAATGAGTAATATTCCAAACTTTTGTCCCCCAGTGTATATTATGTGAAATGAACAAAAATAAACTATAAAAAAATAGTAAAACATTTTACTTAAAGTATAATTTTTAGAGAGTACTTATGTTACTCTCTCCACTACAACAAATACATACTTTAAATACATGTATTTTGTCCAAACACTTGATTGTAGAATTCCATTCATTCTTATGGAGGACTGCTCCTTCTGAGAACTACCAATATGGCAGCCAATGGCTTCAAAGCTTCTCATTGGCCAATACATAGCATTATCAATCAAGGGTTTATTGGTTAGTCCCCTTTCCCCAGCAGGAGCGCCTGTCTGCCTGCAGCCACCACACCCATAGCCAAGTTCAGTCTCTCACTCTTCCTTATCCCTCAAGATTGCTCTCTTGCAGTAAACTCCCCCCATGGATGTCAAAGGAATGGACTGGGATAAAGGAAAATGGTGGAAACTCCCTCTTAATCCATGTTTACACCTTCAGCAGCATCATGAGCCTAACCCCTGCCTGACCTATGCCCTTTTTTGCTGTAGCAAATTGAGGGCAGCAATGAACATCACAGACTAAAATATTAGTTATCATTGTGTATCTTGATTGGCATGAACCCATGTGTTATATGAGGCTATAGTTTGTAGAACAAAAACAAATATTATCTCTCTCTACCAAGGGGGAATACATACAAGGACAACTGGGGGACTAGTCCCATTACTACTCCCTTAACATTGAACTTGTATCACTGGGATGTGAACTGTACATGGGTTTGATGATGGTGCTGTCTAAACATTGTGAAAAAGGTCTAAACATTGTGAAAAAGGTCAGAAACAAGCTGCAGTAGCCAGAGAGCAGAGGAAGGTTCATGGTTGTGACTAGCTCTGTTTTCTGGATCTTTCCCTGGCCTGAAGAAGAGAAGCCAGTATATAGACCCCGCAGAACACTAGAACATTGCAGACCCATCCAGCCAGGAACTGTGAGACGAGGTGAGATGAAATCCTGTCTTAACATACACAAGCCTGCAATGCATGCACAGCAAGAGTCAGTCAGCGTGCAGTGCCAGAGCCCGTAGTAGTTTTCCATAGTCAGGCCGGTTTGTACCTGGACCTCAGGTTTGCGTGGACGGATGTCGACCTCTGATTGGCTGAACTGGCCCATGCCACTGACCCCCGGTGAGGGGCTCATGGGGGGGAGGGGGAAGTTCCAAAATTCGCTCTCCTGGGAACCCTTAAGGTTAAACATCAGCCCGCTGCGGGCGTAGGCTAACCGCCGCTTGTGATTGGGCTGCTTGCGGGAGCGCACCCTGACCTATGGTGGCCAGGAGAGGTCAAGAGGCACTGGTGAAGTGAGGTGAGGGACTGAGAGACCCCTCACTGTCCAAGGGTTGTGTTCAGTAGGAACAAAACAGGAAAATTACATTTTGAAACAGGCGTTAGCATGTAGAATTTTCTTAAGAGTTAGAAAGTTGTCTATCAGACATTGTAAAGTTTACTTTTAATCCGTCTATCTGAATATTTCAAGACATGGCATGTGAGGGTGCAGTGGGTTGGACCATTGGGTTGAACCACTCTTTTCTAATCAATAATTTAGCAAAACATTACCTAAACGGAAATCTTTTTTTTTTCATATGTTGATGTTGGGGTGGTGCTGGAGATTATGAATATGAAGTGTAACATTTTAGACATTTTCCTTTAAAAACTGGATGAATCAAATTCATTATTATTTAGGTATTGGCAAAATAAATGTGGGCTATAGATCATATAGAACAATTGGCATAAAATATAACAAGCCCTAGAAATATCTAAAGGATAAAATTAGATTAGATTTTTTTATTTATTATGAGAACAAACAAGATGGGTATGTATACTGTGGGAACATGTAGGTTTGAGCATGTATGATGTCATTAATGTTTGTTGAAATTAAAGTATGAGTTGGTGTTTGTCTTTATTTGTCTTTTTTCATTATGTTGAAGGTTGGGCATTAAGTCCCAGCCAACGTCATGTTTAGTTTAGTGGATCCATTTCTGTGAAATGTTAAGTTGTCTATTGTCTTAAAAAAAAAAAATCATACAAAAAAAGAAAGTATTTTTCCTGCTTTGTGCCTACTGACCAGCTGAAGAGTGGGATCCATCCATGTGTGTGTCAACAGCAGTAGCAACGGGTTAGGAAATACAGTAACAACACTTCACGAAGAACGTCGCATAGCATCTTAGCTACCTGTGTGTGTGTGATATGTAATGAGGCAATAGCGTAATAGAAGAACATTAATGACAGTCACATACAGTATAAGAGACCAGAACCTCAGTAGCAGAGGGAGAGCTGTGATATGTAATAGTGTAGTTGTGTAATAGGAATAATTACATTATGAGAGAAGAGTACATCAGTAGTACATAGCTACAGTGTATGAATGAACAGTAGTAGAGTAGTACCTCAGTAATGGAGGAAGAGCTGTCTGAGCCTGACCCTGAGGAGCTGAGCTCGGACACATTGTCCAGCGAGATAGACTTCCCTCGGTTCCTGAGAGAGAGAAATATGTAAACTGTAAACTCTTTGTTATAAATCATGACATTTCTATAAGATATGGGGAAAGAAAGATGAACAGTACCAGTCAAAAGTTTAGACACACCTACTCATTCAAGGGTTTTTCTTAATTTTTTATTTCTTTATTTACATTGTAGAATAATAGTTAAGACATCAAAACCATGAAATAACATATGGAATCTTGTAGTAACCAAAAAAGTGTTAAACAGATCAAAATATATTTTATATTTCTGATTCTTCAAAGTAGCCACCCTTTGCCTTGATAACAGCTTTGCACACTCTTGGCATTCTCTCAACCAGCTTCATGAGGTAGTCACCTGGAATGCATTTAAATTAACAGGTGTGCCTTGTTAATTTGGAATTTCTTTACTTCTTAATGCTTTTGAGCCAATCAGTTGTGTTGTGACAAGGTAGGGGTGGTATACAGAAGATAGCCCTATTTGGTAAAGAACAGCTCAAATAAGCAGAGAAACTACAGTCCATCATTACTTTAAGACATGAAGGTCAGTCAATGAGGAACATTTCAAGAAATGTTAAAGTTTCTTCAAGTGCAGTCGCAAAAACCATCAAGCATTATGATGAAACTTGCTCTCATGAGGACCGCCACAGGAAAGGAAGACCCAGAGTTACCTCTACTGCAGAGGATAAGTTCATTCGAGTTACCCGCCTCAGAAATTGCAGCCCAGATAAATGCTTCACAGAGTTCAAGTAACAGACACATCTCAACATTATCTGTTCAGAGGAGACTGTGTGAATCAGGCCTTCATGGTCAAATTGCTGCAAAGAAACCACTACTAAAGGACACCAATAAGAAGAAGAGACTTGCTTGGGTGGAAATTAGACAGGTGGAAATCTGTCCTTTGGTCTGATGAGTCCAAATTTGAGATATGTGGTTCCAAATGTTGTGTCTTTGTGAGATGCAGAGTAGGTGAACGGCGCCGCATGTGTGGTTCCCACCGTGAAGCATGGAGGAGGTGGTGTGCTTTGCTGGTGACACTGTTAGTTATTTATTTAGAATTCAATGCATACTTAACCAGCATGGCTATTGCAGCATTCTGCAGCGATACACCATCCCATCTGGTTTGCGCTTAGTGGGACTATCATTTGTTTTTCAACAGGACAATGACCCAACACACCTCCAGGCTGTGTAAGGGCTATTTGACCAAGAAGGAGAGTGATGGAGCGCTGCATCAGATGACCCGACCTCCAATCACCCGACCTCAACCCAATTGAGATGGTTTGGGATGAGTTGGACCGCAGAGTGAAGGAAAAGAAGCCAACAAGTGCTCAGCATATGTGGGAACTCCTTCAAGACTGTTGGAAAAGCATTCCAGGTGAAGCTGGTTGAGAGAATGCCAAGAGTGTGCAAAGCTGTCATCAAGGCAAAGGGTGGCTACTTTGAAGAATCTAAAATCTAAAATATATTTGGATTTGTATAACACTTTTTTGGTTTCCATATGTGCTATTTAATAGTTTTGATGTCTTCACTATTATTCTACAATGTAGAAATGAATAAAAATTAAGAAAAACTCTTGAATGAGTAGTTGTGTCCAAACTTTTGACTGGTACTGTATATCTAACTAGTGATCCAAGAACATATTTAGGGGATATTGAAGGGCCTTAACAGGTGGGTAAACGCTGATCGCCCCGCTCGGTGAGTAAAGTAGCGCTCCCTATACATTCAATGCCTTTTTCCGCGCAAAATAAAAAGTGTGTAAATGGCATTTACCCTCCACTACACCACTGGACATAACATTATGATAACATAACATAATATATCATACTGCAGCAACCCCTCTATGCGTTTATCCCTGGGCCGCTTGATCTCAGGGCTGGAGTCTTTCGGATGTCCTCCCTCCCTCCTGTTCTTCCACCTCTTCGCATGCTCCTTGATGTCCTCCAAGTGGGAGTAGCGCTCCAGGGTGCCTGTGTGGTAGGACAGGCTGGTGAACGCCCCCTCTCCGTCCCTGTTAAAAAATATAATATGGATTGGATTTATATAGTGCTTTTCCACCTAGCAAAACACTTTACATTGAATAATAACAGATTTATAAAATATTTTTCAGCAGGTGCTAAAAGTGCTTTAATTTGCATTGGGGTAGGTGGGAGACTGGGAGCTCACTTCATCCACTCCCAATATGTAAAGAGCAAACACCTGGGGGATGCCACTGCCATGGCAGCCATTCTGCACCATAAAGCTCACCACACATCAGCTATCACAGTGGATAGGTCAGAGGTGAAGGATGGGGTGAGCGGGAGAGTGGTGAGGGATGGGAGAAAATCATACCTGCCAGCCTTGGGGTCCAGGGGAAAGGAGAGAGGTCTGCCTCTACCCTCTCTCTTCTCAGACTCTGTGTTTCTCTGGGTGGCCTCCTGTCTGTTAACCTCTGGGACTGGTTTGGGACTCCTATTGGTGTTGTGTTCCAAACTGTGCTGCCTCCTCAGCTCCTTCATCTCCAGGCTTCTCTGGCGCTTGGGAGAGGGCTGGGTCTGGTGCTTGGGTTGTGGCTGGGGCTTGGACTGGGTCTTGGGAGGGAGCTCGGAAGGTGTAGGCTTCTCTCCCTCACCCTTTGATCTAGAAGTAGGGTCAAAAATGTGTCTTAGTCAGAAAAACTCAGGGCCCTGAAGTTCAAAATTCTATAACTTATTGTACATTTTTAGGTTATAAAAAGGCGAGTCTTAGTACCTGTTTTGACCTTGTTTGTTCCTGATAAGTTTCTGCATCTTCTTGATGCTGTTCCTCTTTCTCAGGTAGTCTGTTCTCTTCTGAGAGCCTCGCCACGCTGCCTGGATCACTGTGGCCGCACGGCATCTGTTGTCCGCCCGGAACGCCCGCCAACATTGCTATAGGAGAAGATAAGATCAACTTTATTTGGCTCGGACACAGTATCCGCACCACTGTAAAATTACCTTAATCTTACCTTACCACACAGGGGCACAACCTGGGCAGAACCTTTTATACAGTGCTCTCTGAAAATGATTTTACAAGGGCTGGGATAGGTCCTGTACACATTGTTGGGATTTTAAGCAATAGCTACCAGTGGTTGAGATATGTCCATCAGTCATGTGAAAAAGTAAGTACACCCCCTGGGAAGTTCTCTTTTTTTTTTGTACATATTTGGACAGATGGATGTGTAATCTTCACTTCAACACGATTGACAGATAAAGGTTACCCAATTTAACGAATCACACACACAAATTCCCCTTACGGGGAAAATGTTAGGACACCTTACCTTTACCATCACATAAAATGGCTAAAAAAAAAATGTGTTGTACCAAAACAAGTGCAAATGATTAGAAAACATTAGAGAGAAAATTGGTCTGGTTTGGTCTTAACCATTTTGGTGTGTGGTAACACATAATTCAAAAGATCAAAAGACCTACCCGAGGCCCTCAGAACAAAGTAAGATTATTATGCCCATGAGTCTGGGGAGGGTTACAAATCCATTTCCAAGCAATTCAAAGTACATCATTCCATTTCCAAGCAATTCGAATTACATAATTCCACTGTCCGACAAAAAATTCCAGATCACTGGCAAACTACCTAGGACAGGTCGTCCCACCAAAGTCAGCCCAAGAGCTGACCGAAAGATGCTCATAGAAATCTCTGTCAGGCTCTGGCCATAGAGAAGCTTTGCTTCTCTATATTTCTATGGTCAGAGTCTGGCAGATCTATCATTTCTATTTCTGTCTGGTGTGTGTGTGTGGGATCCCTAATTAGAGGCAGCTGCTATGCATTACCTCTAATTAGGGATCTTACTTATATGTCTGTGTTCCACTCCGTTGGCGTGGTTCATTGTTGTATATTGTCTCGTGTCGTGTTACGTGTGTCTTCATATATATCATTTGTTATTTTGTATAGTTCGTCAGTTCATTCAATAAATCATGTCGAACTATGGATACGCTGCGCCTTGGTCTCTCTACACGCCCGAACGTGACAGAATGAACCACCACCCGACCAAGCAGCGGAAAACTGGAGCGAAGGAGGAGAAAGGAAGACAGCGGCGTTACGGAGGTAAAGGAGCCCGTAGTCAACCCCAGGAAAATTTCGGGGGGGGGCTATGGGGGTGGTCTGGCAAGGAAGAGGACGCGCCAGTACCACTATCCATTTGGGATTCGCTGAAGCCGAAATACAAGTGGGGGGCGCAAAGCAAGAGGGAAGAGAAGGAGTTAGAGGCATATTATGGAGGCATATTAGAAGAGATGAGGGAAAAGGAGGAATATTTGGAGAAACATTTTGGAGAAGTTCTGGAGGAAATGTGGGAGATAGCAGAGGAGGTTGAAGAGGAAATGTCGGAGCTGAATAATCCGTGCCCAGTCGCCTACTCCACTCCCGTGAAAGAGCAGTCCGCTTTACCGGTACCCAGTCGGGGTCCGGCCGTCTGCTCTACTCCAGTGCCAGAGCAGTCCGCTCCACCGGTGCCCAGTCTGGGTCCGGCCGTCTGCTACACTCCAGTGCGCCTCTCCAGTCCGGTACGTCATGTGCCTACTCCTCGCACTAGCCCTGAGGTGCGTGTTATTAGTCCTGTGCCACAAGTGCCGACTCCACGCACCAGGCCTCCAGTGCGCCTCTCCAGTTCGGTACGTCATGTGCCTGCTCCCCGCACTAGCCCTGAGGTGCGTGTTATTAGTCCTGTGCCACATGTGCCGACTTCACGCACCAGGCTTCCAGTGCGCCTTCCCAGTCAGGTACGTCCTGTGCCTGCTCCCCGCACTCGCCCTGAAGTGCGTGTTATTAGTCATGTGTCACCAGTGCCGACTTCACGCACCAGGGTTCCAGTGCGCCTCCCCAGTCCGGTACGTCCCGTGCCGACTCCCCGCACTCGACCTCCAGTGCGTGTGCCCAGCCAGGTTCCTCCAGTGCCAGATCCACGCACCAGGCCTCCAGTGCGCCTCCCCAGTCCGGTACGTCCCGTGCCGACTCCCCGCACTCTACCTCCAGTGCGTGTGCAAAGTCCGGTACGTCCCGTGCCGACTCCCCGCACTCGACCTCCAGTGCGTGTGCCCAGCCAGGTTCCTCCAGTACCAGCTCCACGCACCAGGCCTCCAGTGCGCCTCTACAGTCCGGTACGTCCCGTGCCGACTCCCCGCACTCGACTTCCAGTGCGTGAGCCCAGCCAGGTGCCTCCAGTGCCGACTCCACGCACCAGGCCTCCAGTGCGCCTCCCCAGTCCGGTACGTCCCGTGCCGACTCCCCGCACTCGACTTCCAGTGCGTGAGCCCAGCCAGGTGCCTCCAGTGCCAGCTCCACGCATCAGACCGTCGGTGCGCCTCGACATCCCGGGGCCTCTCGTGATGATCGACAGCCCAGAGCCTCTCGTGATGATCGACAGCCCGGAGCCTCTCGTGATGGTCGACAGCCCGGAGCCTCCCGTGATGGTCGACAGCCCGGAGACTCTCGTGATGGTCAACAGCCCGGAGCCTCCCGTGATGGTCGACAGCCCGGAGCCTCTCGTGATGGTCGACAGCCCGGAGCCTCCCGTGATGGTCGACAGCCCGGAGCCTCCCGTGATGGTCGACAGCCCGGAGCCTCCCGTGATGGTCGACAGCCCGGAGCCTCCCGTGACGGTCGACAGCCCGGAGCCTCCCGTGACGCTCGACAGCCCGGAGCCTCCCGTGACGCTCGACAGCCCGGAGCCTCCCGTGACGCTCGACAGCCCGGAGCCTCCCGTGACGCTCGACAGCCCGGAGCCTCCCGTGACGCTCGACAGCCCGGAGCCTTCCGTGACGATCGACAGCCCGGAACCTTCCGTGACGCTCGACAGCCCGGAACCTTCCGTGACGATCGACAGCCCGGAACCTTCCGTGACGATCGACAGCCCGGAACCTTCCGTGACGATCGACAGCCCGGAACCTTCCGTGACGATCGACAGCCCGGAACCTTCCGTGACGCTCGACAGCCCGGAACCTTCCGTGACGATCGACAGCCCGGAACCTTCCGTGACGATCGACAGCCCGGAACCTTCCGTGACGATTATATGGCCGGAGTCGCCTGCCACACCGGTGCTCAGTCCTGGCCCGGTTATTTGCCCCGCTCCATGGCCTAAACTTGTTCCCCCACCATTGTTATTTAAAGGACCGGTGGGTTGCCCCTTTACATGGCCGGAGTCGCCTGCCACACCGGTGCTCAGTCCTGGCCCGGTTATTTGCCCCGCTCCATGGCCTGAACCTTTTTCCCCACCATTGTTGTATCCAGGACCGGTGGGTTGCCCCTTTATATGGCCGGAGTCGCCTGTTACACCGATGCCCAGTCCTGGCCCGGTTATTTGCCCCGCTCCTTGGCCTGAGCCTTTTGCCCCACCATGGTCATTTCCAGGACCAGTGGGTTGCCCCTTTAAATGGCCTGAGTCGCCAGCCTTACCGGGCCCAGTAGAAATGGGGAGGAAGCTAGCCACTTCGCCGGGGCCGGAACCGCCACCTGCGATCGTGTGATGTTTTTTCCTCCCTTACCCTTCCCTCTGTGTTTTTGTGTTTATTTTTCTTGCGGCCGGGAGTCCGCGCCTTTGGGGGGGGGTACTGTCAGGCTCTGGCCATAGAGAAGCTTTGCTTCTCTATATTTCTATGGTCAGAGTCTGGCAGATCTATCATTTCTATTTCTGTCTGGTGTGTGTGTGTGGGATCCCTAATTAGAGGCAGCTGCTATGCATTACCTCTAATTAGGGATCTTACTTATATGTCTGTGTTCCACTCCGTTGGCGTGGTTCATTGTTGTATATTGTCTCGTGTCGTGTTACGTGTGTCTTCATATATATCATTTGTTATTTTGTATAGTTCGTCAGTTCATTCAATAAATCATGTCGAACTATGGATACGCTGCGCCTTGGTCTCTCTACACACCCGAACGTGACAATCTCTAAGAACCCCAGGGTAACATCAAGGGATCTACAGGCCTATCTTGCCACAATCAATGTCGAATTGCTTGGGTACACTGTCAGAAAGAGACTGCACAAACTTGGCCTACATGGGAGGTCATGAAGGAAGAAGCCTCTGCTCTCAAAAAATAATATCAAGACACAACTGACTTTTGCCAGACAACACCTGGGTAAAGTCAGTTGTGTCTTGATATTCTTTTTTGAATATCGTCGGACAGTGGAATGATGTACTTCGAATTGCTTGGAAATGGAATGATGTACTTCGAATTGCTTGGAAATGGATTTATAACCCCTCCCAGACTCATGGGCATCAATAATCTTTCTTCTGAGGGCCTCGGGTAGGTCTTTTGATCTTTGAATGATGTGTTACCACACACCCATATGGTTAAGACCAAACCAGACCAATTTTCTTATCTTTATGGAAGGCTGGAGCATCCTACGTTTCTCTCTAATGTTTTCTAATCATTTTCACTTGTTTTGGTACACCAAATTCTAATTTTAGCCATTTTATGTGATGGCAAAGGTAGGGGTGTCCTAACTTTTTCCCCATAAGGAAAAGGCATTTTTGTATATATATATTTTTTTTGTGTGTGATTTGTTAAATTGGGTAACCTTTATTTGTCAATAATGTTGAAGTGAAGATTACATATCCGTCTGTCCAAATATGTAAAAAAAAAAAAAAAAAAAAGAGAACTTCCCAGGGGGTGTACTTACTTTTTCACATCACTGTAGGTACAAACCTGTATTCTGATGGCAGCGTCTTTCTTGTAGAGGAAGTTGCTCCTGATGAGACAGGCCCTGAACCAGCGCTGCAGGATGATGATGTGACGCATCACTTCCTTGTTCAAGGTGTCCTGGAGATGCTGCTTCTCCCTCTCCTTCAGGAACACCTGGGAGAAAAAGGACATTTAGATGGGACTACGTTTACTATATAAACATAAATAAAGTCAAACAATGCTTTTAGTTGTTTGAGCAAGAACTACTAATTCCTTTTCGGCTTTTCTATCAAGGATATAATGGCTATAATGTAAAGTGTTACCTTGGTTTTCCCAATCTGATATGTGCTCTGTCCTAGACCCATCTTCTGCAGCAGGTTAGCTATGTCCTTTGGTGCTGTGGCTTTTTTAGGCAGCAACACTTTGAACTGCTCTAGGAACTCCTTGAAGGTGAACTTGGTGTTGTAGCCAGACTTCCGGATGCGTACCGTCTCCAACATGCCTGTGTACCTCAGCTGCTGTTGCACCAGAGCACTGTCAAACAGCATCTCCTTCTACAAGGAACACACAGAGTTGCATCACTGAATGCATGAAACAGATATAAATTATGTCATCAATACTGACTTTAAGTCGCTCTGGATATAAGCGTCTGCTAAATCAGGGGTTTTCAAACCGCTCCTCGGGGACCCCACACGTTCCATGTATTTGAACTATTTCAGAGCTACAGTGGGGAGAACAAGTATTTGATACACTGCCGATTTTGCAGGTTTTCCCACTTACAAAGCATGTAGAAGTCTGTAATTTTTATCATAGGTACTCTTCAACTGTGAGTGACGGAATCTAATTTTTTTTTTTAAAGATTTTTAAGTAATTAATTTGCATTTTATTGCATGACATAAGTATTTGATACATCAGAAAAGCAGAACTTAATATTTGGTACAGAAGCCTTTGTTCTTGACCAGGTTTGCACACACTGCAGCAGGGATTTTGGCCCACTCCTCCATACAGATCCTTCAGGTTTCGGGGCTGTCGCTGGGCAATATGGACTTTCAGCTCCCTCCAAAGATTTTCTATTGGGTTCAGGTCTGGAGACTGGCTAGGCCACTCCAGGACCTTGAGATGCTTCTTACGGAGCCACTCCTTAGTTGCCCTGGCTGTGTGTTTCGGGTCGTTGTCATGCTGGAAGACCCAGCCACGACCCATCTTCAATGCTCTTACTGAGGGAAGGAGGTTGTTGGCCAAGATCTCGCGAAACATGGCCCCATCCATCCTCCCCTCAATACGGTGCAGTCGTCCTGTCCCCTTTGCAGAAAAGCATCCCCAAAGAATGATGTTTCCACCTCCATGCTTCACGGTTGGGATGGTGTTCTTGGGGTTGTACTCATCCTTCTTCTTCCTCCAAACACGGCGAGTGGAGTTTAGACCAAAAAGCTCTATTTTTGTCTCATCAGACCACATGGCCTTCTCCCATTCCTCCTCTGGATCATCCAGATGGTCATTGGAAAACTTCAGACGGGCCTGGACATGCACTGGCTTGAGCAGGGGGACCTTGCGTGCGCTGCAGGATTTTAATCCATGACGGCGTAGTGTGTTACTAATGGGTTTCTTTGAGACTGTGGTCCCAGCTCTCTTCAGGTCATTGACCAGGTCCTGCCGTGTAGTTCTGGGCTGATTCCTCACCTTCCTCATGATCATTGATGCCCCACGAGGTGAGATCTTGCATGGTGCCCCAGACCGAGGGAGATTGACCGTCATCTTGAACTTCTTCCATTTTCTAATAATTGCGCCAACAGTTGTTGCCTTCTCACCAAGCTGCTTGCCTATTGTCCTGTAGCCCATCCCAGCCTTGTGCAGGTCTACAATTTTATCCCTGATGTCCTTACACAGCCTTGGCCATTGTGGAGAGGTTGGAGTCTGTTTGATTGAGTGTGTGGACAGGTGTCTTTTATACAGGTAACGAGTTCAAACAGGTGCAGTTAATACAGGTAATGAGTGGAGAACAGGAGGGCTTCTTAAAGAAAAACTAACAGGTCTGTGAGAGCCGGAATTCTTACTGGTTGGTAGGTGATCAAATACTTATGTCATGCAATAAGATGCAAATTAATTATTAAAAAATCATACAATGTGATTTTCTGGATTTTTATGATAAAAATTACAGACCTCTACATGCTTTGTAAGTAGGAAAACCTGCAAAATCGGCAGTGTATCAAATACTTGTTCTCCCCACTGTAGCTAACCTGATTCAACTTGTCAATGAATTATCAAGCCCTTGACTAGGTGAATCAGGTGAGCTAGTTTAGGGATACAACAAAATTGTGATACGTCTGTGGGTCCCCGACGAAATTTGAAAACCACTCTTACCAAAATGTAAAATACCAAATGTAAATATAACTGGTTGGGGTCACTTCCAGTCAATTCAGGGAGTACAGTGAAATTCCAATTCCAATTCTCTTCAATAAGGAAAATGTGTAATTGTAATTTGGTTTACTTTCTGAATTTAAATGGATTTGACCCCAACCCCGGTAAGTACTGTATCATCCTATGTCTTCCCTTAAGGAAAAAGCACATGAATTTCACATGTTAAGTGTTCCAAAAACATGTTTTCACATGTGAAATTTAAAGTGAAATGATGTGATTTTCCACATGTGAAATCATGTGGTTTTTCTGTAAGGGATAGACACAGACAATCTTTATACAGTACATGTAACCATACCTTCTCAGCATTGGAGCGGATACAGCGGATGAAGAAAGGCTCTGCTTTCCCCATGGTCTCCAGCAGCTTATTGAGAGAAGCCTGCATAATAACATTACAATATATCACACCAGTCAGTGGCATGTGTGTGTAGTCTTCAGGAGCTTATTGATAGAAGCCTACAGAACAACATTACAATATAGTGATCTTTAATGGAGTTTTAATGACACACACACTCAATGCTAAGACAAGCTCATTGTTATGGTCAGCTCTCAGTGGGAGGAGGCTGGTTGTTGTGTGTGCGCCTGTACATGTGTGTGCATGCGGCCTGCGTGTCTGTGTTGGGGAAGCAGACCTGGAACTGAGCGCTGATGCTGGGTGGTTTCTTCTTCTGGTGTGGGTGGAGCAGAGAGCGGGAGGTGCGGTCATGGAGTGTCAGGCCTACAATGTGCTTCAGGGACCGAGAGTTCATCAGATTCTGTAGGATGTACCACATCAATCAATTAATCATCATCACACATTGTTACACAACTACAATGACACAGTATTGTAATATGGTTATATAGTGCATTCAGAAAGTATTCAGATCCCTTGACGTTTTCCACATTTTGTATCTATCTATCTATCTATCTATCTATCTATCTATCTATCTATCTATCTATCTATCTATCTATCTATCTATCTATCTATCTATCTATCTATCTATCTATCTATCTATCTATCTATCTATCTATCTATCTATCTATCTATCTATCTATCTATCTATCTATCTATCTATCTATCTATCTATCTATCTATTATGGGGTATTGTGTGTAGAATGATGAGGGAAAAAACTACTAAAATAAGGCTGTAACATAACAAAATGTGGAAAATGTCAAGGGGTCTGAATACTTTCCTAATGCACTGTAGATAGGGCCAGGAGACTGTCTTGTCCATGTGAGCTGTAAAGACATTACAACAGTAATTTAAACCAATAAAAAGACCCAAGAAATCACTTATTTGATAATGGCAACTACTAATACATTACCTTAGGTATGAGCTGCTTGTGCTTACTGGCCTTGCTCTTCCTATGGGGAGAAAAGACAGAGATGGTGGTGAACAGGATTCTACAGGCAAGATGGATGAAAATGATTATGTATTTATGGATTGACAATGATAGATTTGGATGCAGCAGGCTAACCTTCAGCATAGTTTCTTCTGAAAACACTGAAGTTGACTCTCTCTCCTGGGTGAGGATCAAAGTTGGGCCGGTTTTATGACTCTTAACACCCGGATATAAATAGTTTGCAGAAAAGGACTCCTTTTGGTCTCTAGTATGGGAAGACTCTTTGCCGCCAAAACTTGGACATTGGAACATTAGTCCTGATCTCCGAATGTTTGGAATGGTTAGTGGGGATCTAAAGAATAATCATGTCATATTGTTTATTATTTTGTGATGTCATTAAGGATGGTATAACGAAATAACTAACTCTGAAAGGGCACGCATTCTATTGATCAAGTTTACATCAAAATTTTGTATAAAATATATGATTAAGTATGAGAGTACTTTTGTGAAGATAGAAATGTGATTTTAGTCATGTTTGCCATTAACTTTTTCTCAGTCAGTAACCACGACCAAGTGAGCACAGATATTGTGTCTGTGTGATGGAACGCCCCCTTTTTACCCTAGCATAAAAGCCTTGGTAACAAAATTTACATTAGACCAGCCATCGTGAAGCTTGAATCTCTCGGTCTCTCCCTTTCCCTCTCTTTCTGACCCCTCCACTTTTGATAACAAAGCAGTCATGTTGTTGTTAGTCCACTAGGAACCTGTTTCATTGTTTTACGTTTCTAATCAATAACCTATACTGTGTGTGTGTGTTTATGTATTCTGTGTTATTATTTAGTTAGTTAGTAAATAAATAATTAAGCCAATTTGTGTATTGCTGATTCATCAATAAGATTAAGGTTCTTGCGGATATCAAGGAGCATGTGACGTTCACAATGAGACTAATATAAAGATTCATAAGTAACTTATCGATATACAGTGGGGAGAACAAGTATTTGATACACTGCCGATTTTGCAGGTTTTCCCACTTACAAAGCATGTAGGGGTCTGTAATTTTTATCATAGGTACACTTCAACTGTGAGAGACGGAATCTAAAAATCCAGAAAATCACATTGTATGATTTTTAAGTAATTAATTTGCATTTTATTGCATGACATAAGTATTTGATACATCAGAAAAGCAGAACTTAATATTTGGTACAATTAATATTTGGTGCAATTACAGAGATCATACGTTTCCTGTAGTTCTATACCAGGTTTGCACACACTGCAGCAGGGATTTTGGCCCACTCCTCCATACAGATCCTTCAGGTTTCGGGGCTGTCGCTGGGCAATACGGATTTTCAGCTCCCTCCAAAGATTTTCTATTGGGTTCAGGTCTGGAGACTGGCTAGGCCACTCCAGGACCTTGAGATGCTTCTTACGGAGCCACTCCTTAGTTGCCCTGGCTGTGTGTTTCGGGTCGTTGTCATGCTGGAAGACCCAGCCACGACCCATCTTCAATGCTCTTAATGAGGGAAGGAGGTTGTTGGCCAAGATCTCGCAATACATGGCCCCATCCATCCTCCCCTCAATACGGTGCAGTCGTCCTGTCCCCTTTGCAGAAAAGCATCCCCAAAGAATGATGTTTCCACCTCCATGCTTCACGGTTGGGATGGTGTTCTTGGGGTTGTACTCATCCTTCTTCTTCCTCCAAACACGGCGAGTGGAGTTTAAACCAAAAATCTCTATTTTTGTCTCATCAGACCACATGACCTTCTCCCATTCCTTCTCTGGATCATCCAGATGGTCATTGGCAAACTTCAGACGGGCCTGGACATGTGCTGGCTTGAGCAGGGGGACCTTGCGTGCGCTGCAGGATTTTAATCCATGACGGCATAGTGTGTTACTAATGGTTTTCTTTGAGACTGTGGTCCCAGCTCTCTTCAGGTCATTGACCAGGTCCTGCCGTGTAGTTCTGGGCTGATCCCTCACCTTCCTCATGATCATTGATGCCCCACGAGGTGAGATCTTGCATGGTGCCCTAGACCGAGGGAGATTGACCGTCATCTTGAACTTCTTCCATTTTCTAATAATTGCGCCAACAGTTGTTGCCTTCTCACCAAGCTGCTTGCCTATTGTCCTGTAGCCCACCCCAGCCTTGTGCAGGTCTACAATTTTATCCCTGATGTCCTTACACAGCTCTCTGGTCTTGGCCATTGTGGAGAGGTTGGAGTCTGTTTGATTGAGTGTGTGGACAGGTGTCTTTTATACAGGTAACGAGTTCAAATAGGTGCAGTTAATACAGGTAATGAGTGGAGAACAGGAGGGCTTCTTAAAGAAGAACTAACAGGTCTGTGAGAGCCGGAATTCTTACTGGTTGGTAGGTGAACAAATACTTATGTCATGCAATAAAATGCAAATTAATTATTTAAAAATTTTACAATGTTATTTTCTGGATTTTTGTTTTAGATTCCGTTGAAGTGTACCTATGATACAAATTACAGACCTCTACATGCTTTGTAAGTAGGAAAACCTGCAAAATCGGCAGTGTATCAAATACTTGTTCTCCCCACTGTACATTTGAAGTCGGACGTTTACATACACCTTAGCGAAATACATTTTAACAATTCCTGACATTTAATCCAAGTAAAAATTCCCTGTCTTAGGTTAGTTAGAATCACAACTTTATTTTAAGAATGTGAAATGGCAGAATAATAGTAGAGAGAATTCTTTATTTCAGCTTTTATTTCTTTCATCACATTCCCAGTGGGTCAGAAGTTTACATACACTCAATTAGTATTTGGTAGCATTGCCTATAAATTGTTTAACTTGGGTCAAACGTTTCGGGTAGCCTTCTACAAGCTTCCCACAATAAGAATTTTGGCCCATTCCTCCTGACAGAACTGGTGTAACTGAGTCAGGTTTGTAGGCCTCCTTGCTCGCACACACTTTTTCAGTTCTGCCCACGAATTTTCTATAGGATTCAGGTCAGGGCTTTGTGATGGCCACTCCAATACCTTGACTTTGTTGTCCTTAAGCCATTTTGCCACAACTTTGGAAGTATGCTTGGGGTCATTGTTCATTTGGAAGACCCATTTGCGACCAAGCTTTAACTTCCTGACGTCTTGAGATGTTGCTTCAATATATCCACATCATTTTCCTTCCTCATGATGCCATCTATTTTGTGAAGTGCACCAGTCCCTCCTGCAGCAAAGCACCCCCACTACATGATGCTGCCACCCCCGTGCTTCACGGTTGGGATGGTGTTCTTCGGCTTGCAAGCATCCCCCTTTTCCCTCCAAACATAACGATGGTCATTATGGCCAAACAGTTATATTTTTGCTTCATCAGACCAGAGGACATTTCTCCAAAAAGTACGATCTTTGTCCCCATGTGCAATTGCAAACCGTAGTCTGGCTTTTTTATGGCGGTTTTGGAGCAGTGGTTTCTTCCATGCTGAGCGGCCTTTCAGGTTATGTCGATATAGGACTCGTTTTAATAGACACAGTCATGTGAAAAAGTAAGTGCACCTCCTGTAAAGTTTATTTTTTTACATATTTTGGACAGATGGATATGTAATCTTCAATAGTGTTGAAGTGAAGATTACATATCCATCTGTCCAAATACGTAAAAAAAAAAAAAAGAGAACTTTCCAGGGGGTGTACTTACTTTTTCACATGACTGCACTTTTGTACCTGTTTCCTCCAGCATCTTCACAAGGTCCTTTGCTGTTGTTCAGGGATTGATTTGCACTTTTCGCACCAAAGTACATTAATCTCTAGGAGACAGAACGCATCTCCTTCCTGAGCGGTATGACGGTCAGGAAGGAGATGGTGTTTGTATTATTTTTTGTACAGATGAACGTGGTACCTTCATGCGTTTGAAAATTGCTCCCAAGGATGAACTAGACATGTGGAGGTAAAAAAGAAAAATCTGAGGTCTTGGCTGATTTCTTTAGATTTTCCTATGAAAAGCAAAGAGGCAGTGAGTTTGAAGGTAGGCCTTGAAATAAATCCACAGGTACACCTCCAATTGACTCAAATTATGTCAGCTAGCCTATCAGAAGCTTCTAAAGCCATGACATCATTTTCTGGAATTGTCCAAGCTGTTCAAAAGGCACAGTCAACTTAGTGTATGTAAACTTCTGAACCACTGGAATTGTGATATAGTGAATTATAAGTGAAATAATCTGTCTGTAAACAATTGTTGGAAGAATTACTTGTGTCATACACAAAGGAGATGTCCTAACTGACTTGCCAAAACTATAGTTCGTTAACATGAAATCTGTGGAGTGGTTGAAAAATGAGTTTTAAAGACTTCAACCTGTGTATGCAAACTTCCGACTTTAACTGTATATCTATAGATCTTTTAAGAGTTTAATTCGAGAGATGGTAACTCGTTAAAAACAACTTTTCCTGTGGTGCCCCAAAATCCTAATGAGTTCATTGTTACATGATTATTTTAATCACGTAACAATTACACAGTTAACTTGATAAATAAGTCATCACATTAATGAAAGTCACGTCACGACAGTAGTATGTAACATCCCATCAACAACCTGCCTGCTGCTTTTTCCCACCAGTCCACTTACTTCCTTTTCTCGTAGTTGGCAAAGATGTCCTCGAACACCTCCAGAGGATTGTCATCAGACCGATCGAATGAGAAGTCCAGTAGGGATCTGTTGCTGGAGAATAATGTTAGTTGAATCAGATGACTCTATTGCACTCCACACTGTCCTTTTCTACCTGGACAAAAATAACACCTACGCGAGAATGCTGTTCATATGAGCTCAGCGATCAACACCGTAGTGTCCTACAACCTCATCACTAAGCTGCTAAGAACCCTGGGACTAAACACCTACATCTGAAAATGGATCATGGACTTCCTGACGGGCAGCCCCCAGGTGGTGAGGGTAGGCAACAACTCAGCATCAGACAGCAAGGCCCTACAGAGGGTAGTGCATACAGCCCAGTACATCCCTGGGGCCAAACTCCCTGCCACCCAGGACCTCTACAGTGGGGAGAACAAGTATTTGATACACGGCCAATTTTGCAGGTTTTCCTACTTACAAAGCATGTAGAGGTCTGTCATTGTTATCATAGGTACACTTCAACTGTGAGACACGGAATCTAAAACAAAAATCCAGAAAATCACATTGTATGATTTTTAAATAATTAATTTGCATTTTATTGCATGACATAAGTATTTGATCACCTACCAACCAGTAAGAATTCCGGCTCTCACAGACCTGTAAGTTTTTCTTTAAGAAGCCCTCCTGTTCACCACTCATTACCTGTATTAATTGCACCTGTTTGAACTCGTTACCTGTATAAAAGACACCTGTCCACACACTCAATCAAACAGACTCCAACCTCTCCACAATGGCCAAGACCAGAGAGCTGTGTAAGGACATCAGGGATAAAATTGTAGACCTGCACAAGGCTGGGATGGGCTACAGGACAATAGGCAAGCAGCTTGGTGAGAAGGCAACAACTGTTGGCGCAATTATTAGAAAATGGAAGAAGTTCAAGATGACGGTCAATCTCCCTCGGTCTGGGGCACCATGCAAGATCTCACCTCGTGGGGCATCAATGATCATGAGGAAGGTGAGGGATCAGCCCAGAACTACACGGCAGGACCTGGTCAATGACCTGAAGAGAGCTGGGACCACAGTCTCAAAGAAAACCATTAGTAACACACTATGCCGTCATGGATTAAAATCCTGCAGCGCACCCAGGGTCCCCCTGCTCAAGCCAGCGCATGTCCAGGCCCGTCTGAAGTTTGCCAATGACCATCTGGATGATCCAGAGGAGGAATGGGAGAAGGTCATGTGGTCTGATGAGACAAAAATAGAGCTTTTTGGTCTAAACTCCACTCGCCGTGTTTGGAGGAAGAAGAAGGATGAGTACAACCCCAAGAACACCATCCCAACCGTGAAGCATGGAGGTGGAAACATCATTCTTTGGGGATGCTTTTCTGCAAAGGGGACAGGACGACTTCACAGTATTTAGGGGAGAATGGATGGGGCCATGTATCGCGAGATCTTGGCCAACAACCTCCTTCCCTCAGTAAGAGCATTGAAGATGGGTCGTGGCTGGGTCTTCCAGCATGACAACGACCCGAAACACACAGCCAGGGCAACTAAGGAGTGGCTTCGTAAGAAGCATCTCAAGGTCCTGGAGTGGCCTAGCCAGTCTCCAGACCTGAACCCAATAGAAAATCTTTGGAGGGAGCTGAAAGTCCGTATTGCCCAGCGACAGCCCCGAAACCTGAAGGATCTGGAGAAGGTCTGTATGGAGGAGTGGGCCAAAATCCCTGCTGCAGTGTGTGCAAACCTGGTCAAGAACTACAGGAAACGTATGATCTCTGTAATTGCAAACAAAGGTTTCTGTACCAAATATTAAGTTCTGCTTTTCTGATGTATCAAATACTTATGTCATGCAATAAAATGCAAATTAATTACTTAAAAATCATACAATGTGATTTTCTGGATTTTTGTCACTCACCGTTGAAGAGTACCTATGATAAAAATGACAGACTTCTAAATGCTTTGTAAGTGGGAAAACCTGCAAAATCGGCAGTGCATCAAATACTTCTCCCCACTGTATGTCAGGCGGTGTCAGAGGAAGGCCCAAGGAATTGTCAAAGACTCCAGCCACCCAAGTCATAGACTGCTCTCCAAAAGGATCCTGAACAGCTTCTACCCCCATGCCATAACACTGTTAAACCGGTAATCAAATGCCTACCCGGTCTACTTACCTTGACCCTCCTTTATTATTTATTTCTTTATTGTAATTTTTTGGCACTTATTCGCTTGCACTGGCTCTACGCACACTCACTTGAATCTACCCATGCACTCACACATACTATCCTGACACTCCCACACACGCTGTTCCTGCTACTGTGTTTATTATATATCCTGATTGCCTAGTCACTTTTACCCCTACCTACAGTTGAAGTAGGAAGTTAACATACACCTTAGCCAAAACCATTTAAACTGAAATGTCAGAATAATAGTAGAGAGAATTCTTTATTTC
Source organism: Thymallus thymallus (assembly GCA_023634145.1). Taxonomy (NCBI): domain Eukaryota; kingdom Metazoa; phylum Chordata; class Actinopteri; order Salmoniformes; family Salmonidae; genus Thymallus; species Thymallus thymallus. Next base: position 23,364,789 of record CM042383.1, on the reverse strand, counting down.
AGCTTTTATTTCTTTCATCACATTCCCAGTGGGTCAATACACTCGATTAGTATTTGGTAGCATTGCCTTTAAATTGTTTAACTTGGTCAAACGTTTCGGGTAGCCTTCCACAAGCTTCCCACAATAAGTTGGGTGAATTTTGGCCCATTCCTCCTGACAGAACTGGTGTAACTGAGTCAGGTTTGTAGGCCTCCTTGCTCGCACACGCTTTTTCAGTTCTGCCTGTAACGAATGCCCCGCGCAGAGCACCGGTCCCTCCTCCTCTCCAGCGATCATCCTCGCCGGCGTTCTAACCGGCGGTCGGGGGAAGATGGTAGCAACACCCTGATGACCCACACCTGTTCCTCATCGGTCATCAGGGTCACTATTTAACTCCATGTTTTCTGTTCAACCCTTGCGGGTTATTAGTCTTATCACACTCGCAATATCACACTGCCCACTAATTTTCACAATGTCTTGAGATGTTGCTTCAATATATCCACATAATTTTCCTTCCTCATGATGCCATCTATTTTGTGAAGTGCACCAGTCCCTCCTGCAGCAAATCACCCCCACAACATCATGCTGCCACCCCGTGCTTCACGGTTGGGATGGTGTTCTTCGGCTTGCAAGCCTTCCCCTTTTTCCTCCAAACAGAACAATGGTCATTATGGCCAAACAGTTATATTTTTATTTCATCAGACCAGAGGACATTTCTTCAAATCTTTGTTCCCATGTGCAATTGCAAACTGTAGTCTGGTTTTTTTATAGTGGTTTTGGAGCAGTGGCTTCTTCCTTGCTGAGCGGCCTTTCAAGTTATGTCGATTTAGGACTCATTTACTGTGGATATAGATACTTTTGTACCCGTTTCCTCCAGCATCTTCACAAGGTCCTTTGCTGTTGTTCTGGGATTGATTTGCATTTTTCGCACCAACGTACGTTAATCTCTAGGAGACATAACGCATCTCATTTTCCAAGCTGTTTAAAGGCACAGTCAACTTAGTGTATGTAAACTTCTGACCCACTGGAATTTTGATATAGTGAATTATAAGTGAAATAATCTGTCTGTAAACAATTGTTGGAAGAATTACTTGTGTCATACACAAAGTAGATGTCCTAACCGACTTGCCAAAACTATAGTTTGTTAACATGAAATCTGTGGAGTGGTTGAAAAATGAGTTTTAATGACATCAACCTAAGTGTATGTAAACTTCCGACTTCAACTGTACATAATGTATTACCTCAATTACCTCATACCCCTGCACATTGACTCGGTACTGGTACTCCTTGTATATAGCCTTGTTATTGTTTTTATTGTGTTACAATTTTTTATTTAGCAAATATTTTTCTTACTTTTTAACTCTGCATTGTTGGGAACAGGCTCATAAGTAAGCATTTCACTGTAAAGTCTACACCTGTTGTATTCGGTGCATCTGACCAACAAACATTGATTTGATGTGTTTGGCTGGAACGAAAACCTGCCCCATCAGCCCTCTGTGGATACTATCGCACACTCCTGGACTAAGACCTTCTGTCTCTTCTCTTTAGATGAAGGTGAAACATGCTCAACTATAACGTTGCAACTGTAACAAGTGCCAGTCTCTCTCCTCGTACCTGGACAGTCTCTGCAGAGCCGAGCTTGGTCTCTTCTTCAGTTCCCCTATAGAGCGACGGGAGGTGCGTTTCACCAGACCTGTAGAGTAAACAGGCCTCTCCATGTTAGTCATCTTATCATCATCATCGCCACCATAGTGTAGCAAGTCACATTAAGAGACTCATAACCTGACCAGAAAAAAACAAAAAACTCTACCAATTACATTTATAGGCTAGTTATATGCTAATAAAAAGGGTACAGTTTTCTCTGACCCAGCCAGTTCATGTAAACATGAAAAACCCTGAAAACCCCTGATCGGACAGGTCTAGGAGAGAGGGTATTTAAAGAGCAGCCTACCTGTGACTGCCCGGCGGCTTCCTGCCTCGTTGAAGGCCGCTATGATGCGTATGGTGGCACGGAGGATGCCCCATCGGAACACGGCCACTGGGTCTGACCCAATCAGCTGACGCATGAATGCCCGCTCGCTGCTACGTAGCAACGCTACGATGTCCGGACGCATGTGGTCCGTGTTCTTCTTCCGGAAATCCTGATCGTGATAAGGAGAGGAGGGGAAGAGGAGAGGTAGAGAGGGAAGGAGAGGAGATGAGGAGGGAGAGGAGTTGAGGAGGGAGAGAGGAGGACACAGGGAGGTAGAGAGGAGAAGAGGGGAAGAGGAGAGGGAGGGAGGAAAGAGGAGAGGAAGGAGATGAAGAGTAGAGGGAGAGAGGGACACAAGGAGTGGATAAAGACAGGATAAAGAAAGGCTTACAAGGAGGGCAATTAGTTGTGTGATGTCCTTTCAACCGACAGTGTAGACCAGGCCTGGGCAATTCTTTTCCATGGAGGGCCACATTAGAATATATTTTTGTCATCGCGGGCCAGAATCATATTACGGGATTATACATCATGTGTATGACTGTGTTCACAGATATATCTACTGTAAATCATGTCCAGGTATGCTACTTATTTTACTTTTTTAACATGCACAGAAATAAACCACATCCATGTTCTCCTTTTGGTAGGTATTTTCAATATTAAACATGCAAAGGAACTACACAGAGGGAAAAGTACACTGTGCATTCAGCACCATGGACAGGACAGAACTCTTGTTAACGGTGTGAGAGATTGAGTGTAGCGAGTGGTGGAAGCAGGCACAGGGAGGCTGGATACGTTCTTTAGAGAAAACGTTTTAATTGTTCTCAACCGAGACAAAAAGGAAAAACACGTCACACACTGAATACATCCTACACGAAACAATCACCGACAAAAACCAGGGGGGAGCAGAGGGAATAAGACGAACATACAATTAGTGAAATGAGAACCAGGTGTGAATGGAACGGGACAAACAAATCTGTGTAGTGGATCGGTGGTGGCTAGTACTCGGGTGACTTCGACCTTCTTCGGCCGCCTGCCCCAGGGGAGGGAGCAACTTTGGCCGAAATCGTGACAAACGGGTATGCACAAAAACACAAGAAAGAGAGAGAGCTCAACATTACATTTAAACTACTCAATCTGTGAGGACTGAAGTCTCTAATGGGCATTGACTAGAGCAGTGTAGTCAGGTATAGTTTCTGACGTCGCTATGTGCAGGATTGCTTAGAGCTGAGAGTCAGTAAGAGATAATCTGTGCCTTGACTTGTTATATTTCATCACTGAAAATGTCTGTTCACATACATAGGTATGTATGTGAACAGTATGACTCCTAATCTTTGGAAAGATTTCTTCAAGAGATGCATAGAACCTTGTCAGTGACATTGTTTTGAATAGTTCTCCAATCACTGCATCAGACTGAAGATCAATAAGCTCAAGTTGCAGGTCAGTGGGAGTGTAATCCACATTGATGGTGAAAGGAGAGGAAACCAACATCATGTCATTTTCCAACACTTTTTGAAATCCTCAAAACGCAGTGAAAAATCACAGTTCAAAGCACACAGCAGCGATGTATACTTCTCCCACTGGTCATCTGATAGGGAACAGACTAGTAGTGCAGGAAGGTGGGTGAGATTGTTGGCTTCTACTTGGCGGGTCAGGAGTAGTAATTTTCCCTTGAAGGCTTTGACAAGGCTGTACATCTAGATGTGCAAAAAGGCCCTTCCCTTGTAGTTTGGAATTCAGTTCACTCTTGAGGGCCATGATGTCCACAGTGAAGGCACAATCAGTCAACCATTCTTTATCTTGCAGTTGAGGGAAATCCACATATTTTACTTTCATTTGCAAAAACTCTGCAATCTACAACTTCAGTTCCCACACCCTTTTAAGCACCTTTCCCAAACTCAGCCATCTCAGGTTTGTGTGATAGGGTAGATCTGCATGACCTGTCTCTTCCAACAGTGAGACAAACTGCCTGTGGTTTAAAGATTTTGCTCTTATGAAGTTTACCACTTTAGTGACTGTATCTGTCTCATTTTCAGAACACATTTACAGAGCACCTCCAGGTGAATAACGCAATGCTTGAAGATATTTTTCTGATCTGGGTTCAGCTCAGCTACTTGATCTTGTATCCTTTTCAAAAGGCCAACATTTTTTCCAGTCAGGTTTGGGCAACCGTCAGTGGCCACACTGGATAACTTTCCAAAACTCAGTCCCAGCTTTGCCACACACTTATTAACCTCCTCTTATTAACTCTGAAATATCAAAGTCTGGGGTTATGCCTCGTAAGAATCAACAACTGCGCTGTGTCACGTGCATCACTGCCAGGGCCAAGAATAAATACTTTACCTTGTCTTTCAACTGTTGTTTCATATTCTCTGTGATGTCCTCAACACGCTGTGTCACTGTTCATCTTGATAGGGAAACATTTTCAAACAGCTTTCTTGTCGGGGCAAAGTATTGCTGAAGAGTCAATTAAACATTCTTTAATGAATTCGCCCTCAGCGAATGACTTGTTATGTTTAGCAATTTTGTGGGACAGTATATAGCTAGCTCTCGCAATTCCGTTGTTTGCTGAATGCAGTTTTGTGAAAAGTCCTTGCTGCTTTTGCAACTGGGAAAGCAACTCTTTCGATGCCCTCTGCTCAGAAGACATTCCTATATTTCTCTGCATGCTTCGTCTGGAAGTGTCGGGACAAGTTGTAGTCTTTCAAGACAGTGATGCTCTCTTTGCACACTAAGCACACAGCTTTCCCTGATACCTCAATAAAGAAATATTTCGATGTCCACTCTTGCTGGAACACCCTACATTCAATGTCTACTTTCCTTTTCTTTGAAAAACTAATTTTTTCACAATTTCTAGCTAGCTACTATTTGAAACTGTGACGTGTGTGTTAGCCTGTCAGTCACTGTCTGTCCTTGTGCAGTTGTTATTTATACGTGCCTTCAAAATAAATGTCCCCCAAGCAGTGGGAGATAAATCATTACACAAAGGCAAGTATTCATTGGGCTTTAAAATTGAATAACAAATACGTTATTCAAAACTTTACTATCGCAAATTCTTTATGTGATCTCAGCACGATTTCGCGGGCTGTATTGAATCAGGTCGCATATGGCCCCCTGGGCCGGCCTTTACCCAGGCCTGGTGTAGACTAATAGGTTGCTCCCCTTGCTCTTTTTCTACCTTGATCTGGTATTTGACCGTCCCGGCGAAGTGTTGGATGACGAAGGCTGGTAACATCACTGTGGTGGGGATTAAGTACGGGTTGTCTTGATGCTGCTTCTTGAACTTTTCCAGCAGAGTGTCATCCGTGGCCTGAGGGAGACTAAGGACACAAAGACTGGGTTAGGTAAAAGCAATAGAGGAAGCCAATCAGTTAGCTTCTTTTCACCTGTCCACTTCCTCTAAATCAGTGCTGATGAAGATATGAGACAAGAAGTAACTACAAACTACTGAGATACAGGAGTTTTTCCTGACCATGTGACCTGACTAGAAACACTCCTGGGCCCTAGTTTTAGTTTCCAACTCTTAGACTTACTTGCTCTCCTCATCCAGTAGTTGGAACAGCCCAGTGGGTTTCTGGCTGATCAGATGGATACAGCCCAGGTTGTCTGTGTATTCTATGGTGCTCCAGCTGATTCCCTCTGCCTGGTACTCCTTCTGGAATATATGGATGGATGGATGGATGCGTAAATAGATGGATGGGTGGGTGGGTGACTTTATTGACTTTATTGATTTCCAATTAGAGATTATTTTAACGTCACATGAAGGTACCCTTCTATGGGGTGAAGGGTTTATAATGCATTCAGTTGTGCAACTGACTACATATCCCCCTTTCCTTTCCCTTATAGAGATCACCTGCTCCAGCTTGAAGATGTGCTGGTTGAAGTAATAGTGTAGTTTCTCATTGGCGTAGTTGATGCAGAACTGTTCAAAGCTATTCGTCTGGAAATCCTCAAAACCAAATATATCCAGGATACCTATGGACAAACACTAAAAAAAACAAAAAATCTTTATATGAATATTTATTATGATCATAATTTGAAATTTGCTAAATGTATTCCCTCAATCAGTTCTGATCAAAATCAACCTCCCCTATATGTCAACTAACTAAATAAAATAAAATTGTATTAGTCACGTGCTTCATAAACAACAGGTGTAGACTAACAGTGAAATGCTTTCTTACGGGCCTTTCCCAACAACGCAGAGAGAAAGAAAATAGAGAAATAATTGAAAAGTAAAACGCGTAATGATAGATACACAATAAGTAACTAAACAGCAGTGCTTATGCTATGTAACCACTTTTCCTTACTAATCCTTTCTAAAGCGGAGTTGAAAGGTTGTCAAACAAATGCAGAGGCAGCACTTTTGACTGGAAGTGAAAGTTACAGAGCATGGCTTTAAAACAGCAGTGAAAGGGTTAGGGTAGGAGTTAGGGTTAGTCCAGTGACAAGTTGTCTCTGGGTTAGTACAGTGAATGGTTGTCTTACAGAGACGGCCTCCTCCATGTCTCGTCTGTTGAGCAGAGCGTGGTTGATGTGCAGGACAATCCAGTCAAAAAGAGAGCTGTACAGAGACTTGGCCATGGAGTCCCGAGCTGTCACAGCCTAGGAAAGAAAATATCAAGACTATGATCGTCACAACCTTTGGTAGGACAATTACAAGACAACAATAGTTAGTCTGAGTAGGACAACAACAAGACAATAGTAGCCACAGCCTGGGTAGGACAATTCCCAGACAACAATAGTTACAGCCTGGGTAGGACAATGACAAGACAACAACAGTTATGGCCTAAAGGATTACAGCAAGAAACACCACAAAAAGGTCTGCAAAGCTAACAAGAGACATAAGTCCAGTTTTCTGACCACATGTGACCGGACAAGGAAAATCCCCAGGTCCTAGCTAAAACTACAGTCTGGAGTTTTCCCTCTCCTGTCATGTGAGGAAGAAAAAGGAAAATCAATGTAACTGGTGTTAGAATCCCTACCTCCTTGAGAGTGTAGTGTAAAACTAGTTTGTCATTGGCTGTTGTTTGTTTCCTCTTGGTCAAAGCCTCCACCAGCAACTCCTGTTTGACCTATGAGAACAGAGCAGACTATCAGTTAACGCAGTGTACAGGTGTTCCTCTAAGCAGGTGAGACTAAAGATATTGATTGATTGAATGTCTGATTCCTCTACCTTGTGTAGGCGAGATAATAAAGATATTGATTGATTGAGTGATAGATTGATTCCTGTACCTTGAGCAGTTCAGACAGGGTTGAGAGGACGTCTGCAGGCCCCGCCTCCAGCCCCTGGCCCTCTTCTGATTGGGTGTACGTCACATTGCCCAGATACAGGATGGCAGAGAGCATGGAAAATATCCTACACAGACACACACGATTATTATACAATACACCTGGATTACTGATCATATCCTGCACAAGAAAACATAGGGCACAATACACCTGGATAACAGTCTCACACACCATGAGCGCCTCTCACTGGCTAGTAGTATGAGTTATTTCATCATCCTTATTTCAATGATACAATACATACAGTGGGGAGAACAAGTATTTGATACACTGACGATTTTGCAGGTTTTCCTACTTACAAAGCATGTAGAGGTCTGTAATTTTTAAATGATTTTTAAATAATTAATTTGCATTTTATTGAATGACATAAGTATTTGATCACCTACCAACCAGTAAGAATTCCGTCTCTCACAGACCTGTTAGTTTTTCTTTAAGAAGCCCTCCTGTTCTCCACTCATTACCTGTATTAACTGCACCTGTTTGAACTCGTTACCTGTATAAAAGACACCTGTCCACACACTCAATCAAACAGACTCCAACCTCTCCACAATGGCCAAGACCAGAGAGCTGTGTAAGGACATCAGGTATACAATTGTAGACCTGCACAAGGCTGGGATGGGCTACAGGACAATAGGCAAGCAGCTTGGTGAGAAGGCAACAACTGTTGGCGCAATTATTAGAAAATGGAAGAAGTTAAAGATGACGGTCAATCTCCCTCGGTCTGGGGCACCATGCAAGATCTCACCTCGTGCGGCATCAATGATCATGAGGAAGGTGAGGGATCAGCCCAGAACTACACAGCAGGACCTGGTCAATGACCTGAAGAGAGCTGGGACCACAGTCTCAAAGAAAACCATTAGTAACACACTACGCCGTCATGGATTAAAATCCTGCAGCGCACTCAAGGTCCCCCTGCTCAAGCCAGCGCATGTCCAGGCCCGTCTGAAGTTTGCCAATGACCATCTGGATGATCCAGAGGAGGAATGGGAGAAGGTCATGTGGTCTGACGAGACAAAAATATAGCTTTTTGGTCTAAACTCCACTCGTCGTGTTTGGAGGAAGAAGAAGAATGAGTACAACCCCAAGAACACCATCCCAACCGTGAAGCATGGAGGTGGAAACATCATTCTTTGGGGATGCTTTTCTGCAAAGGGGACAGGACGACTGCACCGTATTGAGGGGAGGATGGATAGGGCCATGTAACGCGAGATCTTGGCCAACAACCTCCTTCCCTCAGTAAGAGCATTGAAGATGGGTTGGGCTGGGTCTTCCAGCATGACAACGACCCGAAACACACAGCCAGGGCAACTAAGGAGTGGCTCCGTAAGAAGCATCTCAAGGTCCTGGAGTGGCCTAGCCAGTCTCCAGACCTGAACCCAATAGAAAATCTTTGGAGGGAGCTGAAAGTCCGTATTGCCCAGCGACAGCCCCGAAACCTGAAGGATCTGGAGAAGGTCTGTATGGAGGAGTGGGCCAAAATCCCTGCTGCAGTGTGTGCAAACCTGGTCAAGAACTACAGGAAACGTATGATCTCTGTAATTGCAAACAAAGGTTTCTGTACCAAATATTAAGTTCTGCTTTTCTGATGTATCAAATACTTATGTCATGCAATAAAATGCAAATGAATTACTTAAAAATCATACAATGTGATTTTCTGTATTTTTGTTTTAGATTCCGTCACTCACAGTTGAAGAGTACCTATGATAAAAATTACAGACTTCTACATGCTTTGTAAGTGGGAAAACCTGCAAAATCGGCAGTGTATCAAATACTTGTTCTCCCCACTGTATATACACACATAATCGTTTACGAGCTACCATATAATTACATAGAGAAAAACCCCAGTAGGCCACCAGGTGAGTAACTAAGTTCTACTGTTCCACCTGCCACACCCTAAGGCCATGATCAGATGTCTGCTGCTGAAATGTTACATGCATTTTTTCTCCTGCTAGGACCGACAAGCTCTAACTTGCTGCGGCCATGGAAGAGAGAGGTGGAATACATGGAGAGTTGTAATGTTACATACGGACTGTTTTAGTTCCATCAGGTGTGACTGTGACAGAAACTCTTCATGACAAAGATAATATCAGGGATCATGACAGATGACAAGAGTATGGTACAGGAGAGAATAAGGTTTCTGAGATAAACAATAGTTTATAGAGATTTCGCTCTCTCTATTTTGTCTCGGTCTCGCTCCCCTGAAGAGTTAACCCTAAAAGTATCCATACATACTGTTTCTTAGTGGAAGGCAGGAATCCCACCATCTCCATGGCCTGGTGAAGCCTCTTGAACTCATGTCTGAGATCCTCAGCATCTTCTAAATGAAAGTTCTCCTGAGCAGAGTGATAGAGAGAATTAATTGAAACAAACTTTAAAAAATGTCAATACACTTAGACAGGAAAAATGTAAATAGAGAGACAATTGACAGAAAATAAAGATAAAATATGAAGACAAATATGCTTGTATTGCTGACCTGTATTGCTGACCTGGAGTACAGGCTTACACACAGACAGGTATTACCCTGATGACCGACAGACGTGCACTACCGCGTCATAATGTAACAGTCATAGCCACATGATAGGGCAGTTTAGACTAGAGATTAACTCTGTCTGACACTAAGCCTGCATCCCAAATGTCATCCTATTCGCTACATAGTGCACTACTTTTGATCAGGGCCAATGGCACTCTATTCCCTACATAGTTTGCACTACTTTTGACCTGAGTCCAATGGGCCCTGATCAAAAGTTGTGCACTATATAGGGTGCCATTTGGGACACATATTTAATAATAAATAGTAGAACTCTCCAGACCAGGCTTTCGTATAATGAGTTATGCAAGTAATGACTTCCATAAATGCTCCACATCTTTTTTTAAATCTTAATAAACATAGATTTCTGCATATTTCTCACAGATATACTGCACTGTATCAATATTGCTCAGATGGATAAATAGTACACTGTATGGCGTGCTATACATGTCATATACACACATCTGAGAATAAAGATCACTATGGGAACGATGTTCCAACTGGGAATTTCACTTTGGGAAAACTATTTCCTGCCAGAACCGGAAGTGATAGCTTTGATCGACACGAAAATCCAAGCCTGACGCTACCTGAGCCAGATGAACCGAACCCTACATTAAAAATACATTTTATGAGCCCAAGCCCAAAAAAACCCAAATGATTGTGCCGTTATGTAATACATACAATAGGCTATAGGCTACTGCACATTACGCACAACCGTTACTATACTGTGATGCGGGTGCAGGACATGCAGCCTACAAAGTTACAATTATAGGCTAGCGAATTTGATTTAAAATGTTGAAATATAATAGGGCCTATTTTACATTTGTATAATTAGTAGGCTGACACATATAGCCTATCTTTCATAATATTTCCCCTAATGTTGTGCAAAGTGTTTGAGAGCGAAGTCTTGCATCTTGCTCATTTCAATATCTGTGGTGCCGCTACTGGAAGCGTAATTTCGTTGAGTCTACCTTTAACTTAAATAAGATTTGTTGTTCTTAACTTCATCATTGTAATGACATGCTTGAATAATACTAAACGAAGATTGAATGTTTATGGGTCTGAATAGGGCTGTCACAAAATTTCGTCAGCAGGTGATTGTCAAGCAAATAACTGGTCAGTCTCACGGTAATTGACCGTTAATTAACTTAAAACACATTTAGCATCTCCTGGCTTCCACACATAGCCTACATGCCACTGATGCAGACCTTTGGAACATCAACAACAAAAGTATAATAAATCCATGTAATATAGCCTGCAGCTTCACAATAAATCCATTAATTTATTTTAGACAGGTCTAAAGAAGCGTGATATGAAGAAAATGTAGTCTATTTCAGAAGAACAGAATAGCATACTCTGAGTTGTACTTACTGTATGTTAGGTCCTGATGTGGCTATGCCAAATGGCTGTGGGCTACACTAGTTCATTTAGCAGACAAGATTTGCTTAGAATTCCGTGGCATTATTTTATATTATAGTATGAAGAATACAATTGAACAAAGCTGAATAAAATATGAATATTTTCTCCCAAAAATTTGAGAGTGCACACATGCAGCTATTCTGTATTCAGCGGTTAACAAATAAATAGTTACTCCTATATGCTTAACTTAGAATTATTTATGCAACTTTAGTTGTTCTACAAACGATTTTTAATACATTTTAAGGCTGTATGATGCGACTCTAATGACGCTTGAAAAGGCAGGAGCTCTGCTTTGTTTTTTGCGCAGGCTGTTCACACTTCATTAGTCTCTCATTCACAATTTGACAAGCACTTGATAATGCCTCAAATGTAAAGATAAGCAATGTGCTTAATATTAGGAAAGTTGAGAAAATAAATATAGTAGGCCTAGCCTAGAGAAAGCTGATGGGATCCTCCTCTTTTTAGTAGAGGTCATCACTCTGTTTTCTCATGCAATTGCATAGCCTATAGAAATGTTGAAGTGTTTGATTTCGATTTTCGATTACATTTTCATTGATGTGATGTGATTAGAGGGGCAATAGAGTGCTGAGTACCAGGCAGCTAGCACGTTTGGTAGGCTACTAATGACCATCAGCAGCATCAGAGCTGGGAGAAGCCTAATTACCGTGACTAAACGAGTCATGACTGCCTTCATGATTCGTGACCACCGGTGTGGCGGTAATACGTTCACCGCAACAGACCTAGGTCTGACACAAATAAATAACTGCTATAGCCTACTGCCGTCGCACATTCTCTCTCTTTTTTCAAACTCCCCATGAGTTTGAAAGAATGTATTTAACATTCAGCAAACAAGAGCAAGCTTGCATCCCTGCTCAAAATATTTTCCAACAAGCTATTCTAGTTATTCGAGGCCAGCGTAGAGCAGGTGCGTATTGCGCAAGAAAACAAGTTAGAAGCTTATGCATATTAACCCATTCATTAGGTAAATACATTAGGAACACCTGCTCTTTCCATGACATAAACTGACCAGGTGAATTCAGATGAAAGCTATGATCCCTTATTGATGTCACTTGTTAAATCCACTTCAGTCAGTGTATATGAAGGGGTGGAGACAGGTTAAAGAAGGATTTTCTTGCCCATTCACCCTCTGAAAGGCAAACATATACAATGGCACAGGATTGTATATGTGTGCTATTCAGAGGGTAAATGGGCAAGACAAAATATTTAAGCGCCTTTGAACAGGTTATGGTAGTAGGTGCCAGGCGCACTGGTTTGTGTCAAGAACTGCACTGCTGTTGGTTTTTTCATGCTCAAGAGTTTTCCATGTGTATCAAGAATGTTCCACCACCCAAAGGACATACAGCCCACTTGACAACTGTGTGAAGCATTGGCGTCAACATGGGCCAGAACCCTTTCAACACCTTGTAGAGTCCATGCCCCGACGAATTGAGGCTGTTCTGAGGGAAAATGTGGGGGTGCAACTCAATATTGTTCTTAATGTTTTGTACACTCAGTGTATGAGGCTAATACTGCATTGAATGTATTACCTAAAAGGGGTAGGCTAGGACATCTATCTATCCACCCATCCATACATCTTGAACAGGATTATCTATTTGGGATGCAATTTGAATGGAATGGATGGAGAGAGAGTAAGACAGAGAGAGTGCTACAATACAAAAATAAGGTGACCCCCAAAAGCCAGATTGGGATGTGTAAATTAGACACAGATTCAGTCCTAATATTAAGCAGATGTAGGCCTACTTGTCACAAGAAAAAAAGCTACCAGCTGATGAAATGATACATGCATTGTGAACTGCGCTTCATACTGAAATCCGCTGTCTCAACCTGAGGTTTGATGATTGCTGATGCAGATAGCAGAGAAGGCCGTAGAGAAGCCAGATTTCGACATTGCATATAATTTAACAGTTCCATTTCACATCATGCTGTTCATAGAATTCATTTATTATAATTTACCAGTTTTTCAGTTATTTATCCCGGGAAATGGGAGTGGGTTTGGGTGGGAAATCTCAGTAACCCGGTTCCAGCTATTAAACCCTAGTGTGTAAGGATTATGACGTTAATGAACTCATCTGAACTGGTGTTTACCCTGTGTTGCTGTGTGATTGTGTGTGTGTGTGTACCTGTTGTAGGTATGTGTAGTCTTCAGGCTGCAGCAGACTGAACTCTTTCTGCTCCTCCTTGGACGCTCCCACCAGCAGGTAGTAGAACACATGGTAGTTCCTAAAAGGTAAGATGTTAGAGGTTATACTGTACTGTAGAGAGGGCCAGGAGTTTTTTCTGACTGCATGACCTGACCAGGAAAAATGCCAGGCCTTTAACTACTTTAAGGCTCTGGGTATTTCCTAGCTAAGAACGTGGTCATGTCACGACTCCTGCCGAAGTTGCCTCACCTCCTTGTTCGGGCATGCTTCGGCGATCGTCGTCACCGGCTTTCTAGCCACTGCCGCTCCCTCGTTCATTATTCCATTTGTCATGTCTTGTCATTACGCACACCTGGTTCTCATTTCCCCCCATTACTTCATGTATATATGTTCCCTCTGTTCCCTTATGTCCTTATGTCGGGTATTGTTCATTGTGATTGTGTATGTACGGAGTACTGTCTTCAGTCGAGTGATTGTTTCACACTCGTTATTTGCATACGTGTTTGGGTATTAAACTTATACCTTTAGTTCGCGCCATCTCCTGCGCCTGGCTCTCTATTCTTATTCACGCCGTCACAGGTCAGGAAAAACATAGGTCCCCATTCATAGACTGTTTATCATTAGTTTGTATATATAGTGCATGAATCAGTAATAAAAATGTTAACTCATTGATTCAAATGGTGTCCTGTGTTTTGTATCATATTGTACAACAGCTGATGAAACTAACACTGTAAAAGTGTGAAACAAAATGTACCAGTGTTATTTCCTAATTGAAAATAAAATCTACACAGGACCTTGTAATCAGCAGGTTTGCATGGGCGTGAGTTTCGGCTTGCCTGGTGACATCACCAGGCGGTAAATTGGTTAATAGACCAATAACAAAGAGTTCCAAACCTCTCTGCCAATAACAGATCGTTTTAAGTTTTCCCCTCCCCACTCAGACCACTTCCAGACGGTCCTAGCAAAAATCTTGCATGAGAACTAGTTTTTTGCTAAAAAGCTATTTTTGTACATTTTCATGGAAAACTATTACAGTAAGGTACTTAAACTGTTACCCAGAAATTATTTGATAATGATATAAAAAAGGCTGCGTTGGGCCTTTAAAGCTGGAATCCTAAATAATGAAACCACCAAATCTGTTCGGGATATTACAACAAAGAAGTTAGAGCAAACAAATAAATATTTTTTTTACCCCTTCAGACATCATTGCATTCGCGATAGAATAGCAGAATATATACTGGCAATGTTTTTTTACCACGCTGCTCACCTCCGTTTAGACTACAAAACAAAAACAAAAGTGTTTGCGGCGAACAGTGGCGCTGTTTCCCCTGATGTGGAGTATCTCTTTAAGTGTTACCTAAACATTTATTTTCCATCGTCAGTTTCCATTTTGCAGCATGAGAGTAATGTACAGCGGTGCTATTACTTATACCTTCTCTATTCTTTTCTGCATGCTTTGAATTAAAGTCTACTTCACTTTCTTATTAAGTTACACTTCAGACAAGGGTTCAACATTAAATAAGGGGAGCTAATAGAATAACAAGCCTTTTATGCACTAGTCAGAGGAGCGCATGCTGTGTGTGTGGCATTAACCCTACAGCCTGTGAATGTAAGAAGCAGAAAATTGCTTCAGAGAGTAGTTGATGTGATGCTACTATGACAAATGAAAAGCTTCTGTACAATTCATGATCTGAGATTGAGTCAAAGCGTGAATTTCCTGAATTAGTGTTGACACTTTGATAAAGAACTGAGTCGTCTTGGATGCGCTCATTTCTATAACGCAAAGCAAGGACTCATTCAGTAAGGGACAGAGTCAAAATCTAGATAAGCATGTGCAACTCTTGCTTTCGCTTGAATCATTCATTGACGTCAATAGCGCGGAAACGTTTGTCAAGCGCCAGGTCTTCCCTGCTAGTCTATCCATACCTGTGTGTGTTTGTGTCAGATCTCTGCTAGTCCAACCATACCTTTCACTCTTAGCTATGAACACCAGTCGACACTTCTCCAGCAAGTACTTCTCAATTACCGCCCTGCAAGGGAGACAAACAGATCAATCAATACAAAATCAATGGATTGTGTACAAATCTAAAATAAAGCCAAATGGCTGTGCTGTGAACTAAAAAGAAAGGTTATGACAGCAGTCATGTTAGAGAGACAGGTCCCCTTCACTGTGACACTGGCAGCAAGGAACTACATAAATAAACCAATTAATTACAGTGAGATTAAATTTTAGCCAGAAACTCACTGATGAAAATGTGGTTGCCATTCAGTGAGGAAATATAGCCTGGTCCCAGATCTGTTTATGCTCTTGCCATAAGACGTTGGCAAGAGAGCAGAAACAGACAGGCACCCAGGCAATCCAAACCAAAATAAACCAACGCACTGATTTAAAAGTGAATGGTATCTTGTTTCTGTGATGATGCTGCTATCATGCAGCGACAGGTGTTGCTATGGTATGAAATATGTAATAGAATGCCTGATAACACAAACACATTGCCTCACCCTCTCACCACCCCACTCTCCAGATAGTTGACTCGGATAAACTTCCCAAAGCGGCTGGAGTTGTTGTTCTGTGCAGTCTTCGCATTACCAAATGCCTGTTTAGAAACAGAGGGAGAGGAGATATTATATACAGTTACAAAAACGGATGAGATACGGTAAAGAGTTGAGTCGTCATTAGCAAAATCATCTAATATTTGGCATTTTTACAAACACTACAAATACAGTGGCTTCAGAAAGTATTCATACCCTTCGACTTATTCCACATTGTTATGTTACAGCCTGAATTAAAAATTGATACATTTTTTCTCACCCATCTACATACAATACCCCATAATGACAAAGTGAAAACATGTTTAGAAATGTTGGCAAAATAATTATTGAAAATTATTGAAAAAATATCTAATTTACATAAGGATTCACACCCTTGAGTCAATACATGTTAGAATCACCTTTGCCAGAGATTACAGCTGAGTGTCTTTCTGGGTAAGTCTAAGAACTTTGCGCACCTGGATTGTACAATATTTGCACATTATTAATAAGTCTTGCCATAGATTTTCAAGCAAATTTAAGTCAAAACTGTAACTAGGCCACTCTGGAACATTCAATGTTGTCTTGGTAAGCAACTTGTGTATGTGCATTCGGAAAGTATTCAGACCCCTTTTTTCCACATTGTTATGTTACAGCCTTATTCTAAAATGGATTAAATATTTTGTTTCATCATCTACACACCATACCCCATAATGACAAAGCGAAAACAGGTTTTTAGATTTTTTTGCAAATGTATAAAAAAAAAAAAACATTTACATAAGTATTCAGACCCTTTACTCAGTACTTTGTTGAAGCACCTTTGGCAGCGATTACAGCCTCGAATCTTCTTGGGTATGACGCTACAAGCTTGGCACACCTGTATTTGGGGAGTTTCTCCCATTCTTCTCTGCAGATCATCTCAAAAACGTACTGAGTAAAGGGTCTGAATACTTATGTAAATGTCATGTTTTTTTATTTTAAATAAATTTGCAAACATTTCTAAAAACATGATTGCCTTTGTCATTATGGGTATTGTGTGTAGATTAATGAGGAAAAAAATATATTTAATCCATTTTAGAATAAGGCTGTAATGTAACAAAATGTGGAAAAAGTCAAGGGGTCTGGAGACTTTCCGAATGCACTGTATATTTGGCCTTGTCTTTTAGGTTATTGTCGTGCTGAAGGGCGAATTTGTCTGGCTGATGAGTGAGAAAGTTACAAAATGCTAACCTCCCCTGTTATTGTAATGGTGAGAGGTTAACATGTCTTGGGGATATGACATTTGTGCGTCTATTTATTTGCAATGATGGTAGCATCCACATTAGAAACATATTATATTCTTATTTACAAAATGACCAAAATGTCACAATACATTATTTACCTTTCAATTCTATTAAACGAAACATTTATCTGAAACAACCAAACAAACAGAAAATGTAGTTTGTAGAGTCACAGGATTTATCTGTGGAGAATTTCCCTTGTTAATGAGGGCTACGAACTGTAGGGGATCCTGTCTTGACAGGTCAGGGCTATGCCTTCACAGGTCAGAGCTGTGCCTTCACAGGCCTCTATACAGCCTCCATACATACAGTATTACTTTGAACACCCTGATCCTATCTCTCCTTTTCTCGCTCTCTCTTAGCCAAATCTATCTGGCGGTCTTTCACATATTTCCAATTAAAATGTCTTCCCTTTTCCTTTGAATCTCTCTTGCCCTCTCTCTACCCCTTTCTCTCATCTCCCTCTGCATCTACCTCTTCTCTATCTCTCTCCCTCTTCCTCCAACAGCCAAGTGTGTAACACTGGTTGCTAGCCTGCTACAGCCAGAGGAATGTTCCTCCCTCCTCTCCACAGTGCAGTAAACACCATGATTTATCATCTTCTTTCAGATCTTTCAAAACACAACTTTTACTTTCCACCAAGAAATATGTGGAAATAAGTCTTGGCTTGCTCTGGTTTCTCCACTCCTCTTTCCCTCTCTAACCGGTCTCTCCACCTCTCCTCTTACTCTGTCTCTGGTGTTTCCTTTAGCCAACGACCCAACACTGCCTGCACAATCCACATTCCCCTATGGAGCTGTAGGGCCCGAACAGAGCAGCAGCCAAACCCTCCCTCACACAATATCTAGCCAATCAGCTACTCTCTCAAGCCATTCTTCTCCACAGCGAGGTGCCATCGCCCATCTATTGTTCAGGTCTTTTCCGGTTTTCAATTCACTAAAAGTAAGGCCGGATAAAGTTTAATTACTGTTTAACGGATGCCCCGCCTCACTTTTCTCCACACCACGGAAAAAGATTATCAGATGTGTTATTTTTTGGCCAATATATGCAGCTCTTTGTTTATAATGCACTGTCCACTCTCCCTTGAGGCTTTCCCAAGTTGATGCCCAAGAGACCAAACAGCCTCAGATCACGCGCTCAGATCATGTTCGAGCCTCGGATTGGACAGTGAAACACACACGCTCGCACCTGCAGGTGACGTGCAGACGTTTCATTTCTCTCTCATCCCGTCATGGCTGAAGCCAGTGCAAATTCCTACTATTTATATTTATGTGTCCAGGTTAAATGTGGGATGTCCCTTATTATAAACACACAGTTGGTTAAATTCATGCTTATTGCATCATTTTCAGATCTATTGATGAAACAACAATGCAATTGAACCAGAGATCAAGGCATTCATCAGCAAAATGCAGTGCAAGCTGATAGTATTTTGGACAATCAAATTGAAGTCATAATGATTGATGAAATCGAAGTGTGTCAGCTGTATGGTGATTTGCAATTCATAACTTACATTTTACTGGTACTACCAGTATTAGTAGGCCAACCGATAACACCAGGACTTCATGCAGATCAGCAGGTGGGGGCTTTTCATGGAAGCCAGACAAGACAATCGAAGGAGGATGCGGTGAGCAAAGTTACTGGGCTCGAATTTAGTCACGCTTGCTTTATATAAATTGATGCTTCTAATTGTGCATGTTATAAACAACATTTTTTATTTTGATGATGATAAGTTATACTCTATGGCTGGATTTATGTATTTTTTTCCAATTCTACATTAATTTGGCAGACCTAACTTGATTGACCCTCTTTCTACAAGGCCTAGTCTATTAGACGCCTAAATCATGCTAGCCTGACGACTCACACTAAATTATTTTGCTGCTCTGTTGTTCGCTACATACTTTAGTCTGAGACTGCCATCACTGAAGTCGTTTGTGGTAATGAGGGGCAAGAAAGGCCTTGTACAAAATAAAGTAAACATCAATGGGATCTAACCAATCACAGTATCAAAGCCAACAACAAACTTTCAAACTGCCGCTATACCCATGTATGTTTTGGCTCTGGCCAAATCCAACGGTTTCTGGACCAATCAGACGGCCCCGAATGTATTCGCATTCGGTGAAGGGTCGAGGAGGTACTCAGATCCAGACTCATTGCGGATAAGAAATAAACGTACGTGAAAGTGCTGTAGCGTTTGGCCGGTCTGGGTAGCCAGGCAATAGGAGTGGTGCTCTAGGATCAGTTTAGCCTTCTAGATAATCATGAATAAGATTGGAGCGGGACACGGAGTAATCACATTAGTTCCAAAATATTATTAGACTATAGTTTACTACATTGCCTAGAAATAAAAATGTATCACCCACATTTTCCTCCATTTGAAAATCATCCCGCTCCTAAAAGGTAGGCTATAAAAAGAGCTCAAGATAAAGTGCAAGTCTCTCCAACTCTGCTCTCTTCAAACTAAGTCAAGCCTATTGGCTGATATAGCCCAGTAATACCGATAGCTTAATATAATGGGCCACGTGAGAATCTCTGGTAATTTAACCTAGGCTATTTCTTAGGTAATTTTTTATATTGCCTATAGGGAGCAAAATTGCTGGGACCATAGCTGGCAAGTGAGCTGCGTCACATATGCCTAAAATATCATATCATTGCGGGATTGTGGTTGGGTTTGGGACCAGTTCTTGCAGTATCGGTTGGGAGTCGGACAGAAAGCCAGAGGGTGCAGTATGAAAAGCTGCGGGTGCGGGCGGGAGGAAGAAATCAGTCCTGTGGAACCCTCTACCCTGGACCTTGTTGTTTTTAGTGCAGACTGCAGAGCAAGATAAAATTATCAACGTAATTAATATCACATGGTTTTAATCAATGGTCATCCTCATTAATGACTGGACATCATGCATACAATGTAATTACACAGTTAAGGAAACTGAGCTGCTCTTCCTAACCTCCTGCCAAATGTATGACCATATTAGAGACACATATGTCCCAAGCATCACGTCTGGAGGAAACCTGGCATGGTGGTGGCAGCATCATGCTGAGGGGATGTTTTTCCAGTGGCAGGGACTGTGAGTTAGGATCGAGGGAAAGATGAATGGAGCAAAGTACAGAGAGATCCTTGATGAAAACGTGCTCCAGAGCGCTCAGGACATCAGACTGGGGCGAAGGTTTACCTTCCAACAGGACAACAACCCTAAGCACACAGCCAAGACAACGCAGAAGTGGCTTCGGGACAAGTCTCAATGTCCTTGAGTTGCCCAGCCAGAGCCCGGACTTGGAGAGACCTGAAAATAGCTGTGCAGCGACACTCCCCATCCAACCTGACAGAGCTTGAGAGGATCTGCAGAGAAGAATGGGAGAAATCCTCAAATACAGGTGTGCCAAGCTGGTAGCGTCATGTTTTGTAATATTTTTATTCTGTAGAGGCTTCCTTCTTTTCACTCTGTCAATTAGGTTAGTATTGTGGAGTAAATACAATGTTGTTGATCCATCCTAAGTTTTCTCCTATCACAGCCATTAAACTCTGTAACTGTTCTGAAGTCACCACTGAGTTAGGAAGGACGCCTGTATCTTTGTAGTGACTGGGTGTATTGATTCACAATCCAAAGTGTAATTAATAACTTCACCATGCTCAAAGGGATATTCAATGTCTGCTTTTTTAAATTTTCTACCAATAGGTGCCCTTTTTTGCAAGGCATTGGAAAACCTCCCTAGTCTTTGTGGTTGAATCTGTGTTTGAAATTCACTGCTCAACTAAAGGATAATTGTATGTGTGGGGTACAGAGATGAGGAAGTCATTCAAAAATCATGTTAAACATTATTACTGCATGCAGTAAGTCAATGCAACTTATGTGACTTGATAAACACATTTTTTACACTAACAAAGGGGTTGATTACTTCTTGACTGAAGAAATTAAAGTTTTTCATTTCCAATTAATAAAACAATAAATAAACGATGTCAACAAGACATTTGTATCTAAAAGAAATGCAAAAGTAGTGTGTAGGTCAGTAAAGAAGCAGGACTATAAATGCGAATGGCACCGGCACAACAATTATATGGAAAACGACACAGAATTCTACCGAAAGAGAACTAATGGTTCTCATTAACCTTTTTGTGATCATTTTGTGCAACTTCCGGCACGCATTAACTGTGAACACAGGCTGTACCCGCTTTAAGTTACAGTGGCCACAATAGGCTATTTGAGCATAATGTAGGCCTATCAGATTGGCCAATGAAGCAAATGCTATAACCCCACTGGGCAAAAACTGGTTGAGTCAACGTTGTTTTCACGTCCTTTCAACCCAAACATTCAATGTGATAACGTTGAATCAACGTGGAAAACCCATTCGATTTGAAAAAAGTTAAGGGAATTTTTTTTTTTTTACACCCAACTTTTAACCTAAATCCAATTACATGGTGAAACTTGTTGTTGATTTCACGTTAGTTGACAATGCAACCAAATGTAAATCAAAACTAGTCGTTGAACTGGCGTTTGTACCCAGGGGGACATTTTCACATTTGATATAGATGTTGACTTATATGATATTGCCTATAATAGCCAATATGTGGTGTTCAATGTAGGCCAACATTCCATGAGACTTTATCAAAACATTATGCTTGGCTTGACATTAACCATTTTAGGAATTATGTTTTACTTGTCACAACTGGCCAAAAATGAGACTGAAAGTTGAATTGTATTGTGCTATATGACGCAAGAAACCTAACTAAATTAATTATAATTATTATTACCATACAGAAATGTGTGCTACCCACTGCCTATTGACTTATTTGCATTTTCAAACACGTCTAAAAATAGGACACTTTCCCTTTAAGACAAAAAAAAGCTCACCTGACTTGCTTTCAAAGACAGTTGGCTATGTACAAGTTGTGTACTCTTGTTGGAAGCAATCACTCCCCCATTGCTGAGAAAAATTTGCTATAACCGGGCTAGTAACTCACAAGCTAGGAAAGAACAAATGAGCACACTCTGTTCTGTGATCTCAAATGGGCATATAGGCTACTCTCCGACCAATGTTTGATTGGGAGTCCCATAGGGCGGCGCACAACTGGCCCAGCGTCGTCCGAGTTTGGCCGGTGTAGGCCGTCATTGTAAATAAGAATTTGTTCTTAACTGACTTGCCTAGTTAAATAAAAGGTTAAATAACTAAAATAAATAAATAAATACTCTGATGCGCTCCTCAACCTACAAACTAAATCACCAACACTGCCTTGAAGTCAGATTTGGTTTGTTGCATTGAAAAGGACTGTTAATATGTTGATCAATCCCAATTTCCACAGTAGAGGAAAGATAGTGTACATTTTAGTGAAGTTCAATCTCGTGCGTCTCTGCGTGGGCTTGCAATTCTTCTGCACGGGACTGCTCCAGGAGCTGCGCGGCCGTACACGCACGTAGCTTAGAGGGAACATTGGCCAGAGCATAACTGAGTAAGAGTGACTGGCTGACTGGCTGTTACAGAAGAAATCACTGTCATTTTCTATGGTAAAGAAACGAGTGGTATGCATTTCCCTGAAAATGTGTTCCCCCATCAATACTGACTAAGCACTATTCTCTGTCAGAAACTGTTTTGCTCACTAGCCCTGAAAGCTGAATAGGAAACAAACAGGAGAGACAAGTGTTTTCGGGTTACTCATTGCTACTTATCCATCTGTAAATAGCAGTGATAAACAAACCGAGAGTCTTATTCAATTAAACATTGTTTGTGATGTTATGATGTTTGGGGTTGCAGTGGGTAGGTTGGATGCCATAGAGTGCCTCGTCTATTGCATATCTCATTGAAAAACTCAAACTACTGCAGCTCTGTCCGGGATCTCACCACTGGATACAAGTCTAGTTCAGTACCACTTCTCACTTTATTATGAAGTGGTCTAATGCTTTATTAACATTCACAGTAGGGATGTGACAAATGGACAATTTTGCTTATTGTTTAAACTGCAATTTTTTTTATCGGTTTCCAGTTAAAACAATACAAATAAAGAATAACAGTCTTATTACATACTGTACGTATGACCGCCAGGGCCAGGCAATGAAGTTACACTATATATACAAAAGTATGTGGATACCCCTGACCACAACCACATCGAACACCTTTGGGATGAATTGGAACGCAGACTGCGAGCCAGGCCTAATCGCCCAACATCAGTGCTCGACCTCACTAATGCTCTTGTGGCTGAATGGAAGCAGGTCCCCGCAGAAAGTCCCGACACACACACACACACACACACAGTCTTACCTCCAGCACAGGCCCAGCTCCCAGTATGGTCCTCTCCACCCCGCTGCTGTAGCCCTTCTGACTCAATGCCGTCAGACAGTGAATCAGGAAGTTGGTGCTCTGGGTCTTCCCTGATCCGCTCTCTCCTGATATCACCACACACTGGTTCTCCTGCTGCTTCAGCATGGTGTGGTACGCCACGTCCGCCATTGCAAAGATGTGAGGGCTTAATTTTCCGAGTGGCTGGTTGTTGTACATCGTGACGTAATTAGGGTTGTAGATGGGCAGGAACTTGAAGGGGTTAATTGCCACCAGGATGCCATTGGCGTACGTGTAGATGTTGTGTTTGTAGAAGCGCATGCGCAAGGCGGCCAGGATAGTGTTCTCGGTCAGGGTGGAGAGGCTGCACAGGTCGTCATAGTAGTCTAGTGAAGGTACCCCACCACCGTCCGTCCCTGACCCCAGAGCCCCTTCACCTCCCTGGGCTTGGAGGATGAAGTAATACCCCTTCTCCCGGGGATGCCATTTTCTGGCCCCTGGGGGCCAAAGCAACACCCTCTCCACAGGCATCTCAGTGTTCCCTAGCATCCTCTCCTGCCCTTCAACCTGCCTGACTTCCAGCAGGGTGTACGGCCGGGTCATGTCCAGGCCCAGAGTGGCCCCTGCTTTCTGGATAACCATGGCCGCCGTGGCCCCTGGGCTGACCTGGAGGGTACAACATGCTGCTGTGTCCTGGGACAGACGTGGGTAGATCTGGAGGAAGACGGACTGCGGCTGCTGTTGTTGATCTACGTCCAGGCTGGCTGCTCCTACCACACTGTCAGACACACTCATCCTGCTGGCTGACACACACAGGACCTCTCAAGCATAACTCACTGGCACTGCCCTCCCCCAATCAGGATGTAACCACTGGGCAGGGAGAGAGAGAGAAGAATGCTGTAGAATCAGGGAGGAGTATGGGAGATACAGTGCAGTCGGAAAGCATTCAGACTCCCTCCACATGTTTTTTCTCATTAATCTACACACAATAAGCCATAATGAATGTTTTTTTTTTTAATACATTTTGGTAAATGGATTAAATAATTAAAAACCTGAAATATCAAATTTACATAAGTATTCATTCCCTTTACTCATTACTCAGTACACCTTTGGCAGCAATTACAGCCTCAAGTCTTCTTGGGTATGACGCTACAAGCTTGTATTTGGGGAGTTAGTACCATTTTTCTCTGCAGATCCTCTCAAGCTCTGTCAGGTTGGATGGGGAGCGTTGCTGTACAGCTATTTTCAGGTCTCTCCAGAGATGTTCGATCGGGTTCAAGTCCGGGCTCTTGCTGGGCCACTCAAGGACATTCAGAGACTTGTCCCAAAGCCACTCCTGCGTTGTCTTAGTTGTGTGCTTAGGGTTGTTGTCCTGTTGGAAGGTGAAGTCTGAGGTCGCCCCAGTCTGAGGTCCTGAGCGCTCTAGAGCAGGTTTTCATCAAGGATCTCTCTGCACTTTGCTCCGTTCATCTTTCCCTCGATCCTGACTAGCCTCCCAGTCGCTGAAAAACATCCCCACAGCATGATGCATGCTACCACCATGCTTTGCGTCTGGTTGGCATTCAGGCCAAAGAGTTCAATCTTGGTTTCATCAGACCAGAGAATCTTGTATCTCATGGTCAGACTCCTTTAGGTGCCTTTTGGCAAACTCCAAGTGGGCTGTCATGTGCCTTTTACTGAGGAGTCGCTTCTGTCTGGCCATTCTACCATGAAGGCCTGATTGGTGGAGTGCTGCAGAGATGGTTGTCCTTCTAGAAGGTTCTCCCATCTCTACAGAGGAACTCTGGAGCTCTGTCAGAGTGACCATCGGGTTCCCCCGATTTCTCAGTTTGGCTGGGCGGCCAGCTCTATTTAAGAATGATGGAGGTCACTGTGTTCTTGGGGACCTGCAGACATTTTTTGATACCCTCCCCCAGATCTGTACTTCGACACAATTGTGTCTCGGAGCTCTACAGACAATTCCTTGGACCTCATGGCTTGGTTTTTGCGCTGACATGCACTGTCAACTGTGGGACCTTATATAGACAGGTGTGTGCAAATACCAAGCCAAAATTAATTCCAAATAATTTCCAATCAATTGAATTTACCACAGGTGGACTTCAATCAAGTTGTAGAAACATCTCAAGGATGATCAACTGAAACTGGATGCACCTGAGCTCCAATTCGAGTCTCATAGCAAAGGGTCTGAATACTTATGTAAATACATTTGCAAAAAAAAAAAAAAAATCTGTTTTCTCTGTGTCATTATGGGGTATTGTGTGTAGATTGATGAGGAAAACAATGAATGTAATCCATTTTAGAATAAGGCTGTAACGTAACAAAATGTGTAAAAAGTGAAGGGGTCTGGATACTTTGAGAATGCAACGAATATTTAAAGCCCTTTGGAATCCACATTTTATACTAAATAAGAGGTTATATTTACTGGGGACAGAAAAGGCACCGGAGAGTAGGAATGACCTGGCCCAATAATGGACTAAAGGAGCCTAATGTTAATCCTTATAGCCCAAGGACAGGTATGGGGTTCCACAATTGCGGTACGGTCCTATACTTTCATATCACATCAAAATAATTTCACAAATGCTAAATATACACTTACTGTACACTGTTTTAATGGATTTTAGCACAGCAGCCAACAGTATTGTTCAGCTACAACATTGGCTAATAAGCACAGGTATTTGACTCAGTCTTCCATGTTTTCCGTAGCCTAAACAAACATGGAAGTACATGTGGAAACCCTATAAAAAAGGTGTTAGCGACACCGTGTGCTTGCTAGTTAGCTAGCTAGCACACGGTGTCGCCCCTGCCTTCCTCCTGCTGTGTACCAGAGTCCTCCTTAGGACTAGCTGGCTAAGCTAGCACAGTGTCCTTCGCTCCCTCCTGCCGAAACCCTGCCCTCACCGTCATTAACAGAACTGTTGGAAAACAATGCCCTACAGGCGGGGCGAAAGACTATAACTGTGTTCAAATACCTATATTAACATACTATATACTACATACTTAATGAGTATATACTACATACTATAAGTTAATTTTAGTATACTGTAAACGAACAGTATCCTTTCAGTTGAGCGTACTAGCGCTTCGCCTGTCTACTGGAAGTTGATGCTGTTGCTATGCAACCTCTTACTAGCTTGTTAGCATAACAAATTACTAGCAAGACATTTTATGACTTCGGGTGTGTTCTTAAATTCAATCTGGAGTGCCAGAGTGCGCTCAGAGTGCACTCTGGACGTTCGTAATCATCCGTTTGTAAATTCAAAATGATTCGCTCTGGCCGAGGAGTAGGGTTGATTCCAGCGTTCTGACCTTACAACGGCAGTCAAGCACCCAAGCCAAGCTAACTTGCTAACTTCTTCCAGACACAAATGAGAGAACACCTTACTCTGACCATTTTACTAGCCCTAGCAGAGCTGGTTAGGCTGTTTTCATGTTATCCAGAGCGTTGGTGACTAGAACTGTGCTGCTGGCAACAATTGAATTACACGTTTTGCACACGTTTACTGACAACGGGTGTTGAGCGTTTGTAAAGTCATCAGTTATTCTGCATTCTAGTACACTTAAGATGAGAGTGCTCTGAAATCAGAGTAGATAGCCAGAGCGAATTTACAAAAGCACCCGAATGTCCATTGAGAACACACAACGACTATACCACTTAGCTAGGAATGACTGGAATAATCAAGTCAATAAACAATGGGTAGTTAGTTAGATAGCATATAGTTATTATAATGGCAAGTTTGATGCATTAGTAGCCAACTAACGTTAGGTAGCTAGCTAACATACCGGTACATACTGCTGTTATGATATGCTATGTAGTTCATAAGGATAGCGTAGCTAACAGATTGTCAGCCAACATAACGTGTAAGGTAACTTATTTGAAAAGTAATTACTTTATTACATTGCTCAACATTTTCTTAACATTTGTCATAATTAGTTAAAGCAATGAATTTGTATCAGCTCTCGTTGGACTTCGGCTGCATATTTTCTGCCATTTTCTTAAAATCTGAAAACGATGTAAAGCCACAGCCATTTTCTGAAGAATTGCATTACGGGCACTAAAATCACAGAAACAGTGTCCACTGTTTGTATACCTAGTATTTTGCGGAATGTAGTACGACATCCGGGAACTTGTGCCATACTAACTATACCCATACTATGACCAATAAGCATACTATATACTCAATTTACGTCACAAATAGTACGGTTAGTATGAGTATTCGAACACAGCTACTGTCTACTGGTGTACGGCTAGATAGCTACCACCCCACCCATTCTTCTGTGGGGTTTATCGGTGGCTGGCATCCAACGTTATTGTGCATTAGCGCCACCTACTTACTGTACTGGAGCGCCCCCGCCTACCGCCTGTCCTAATTTAAAAATGTACCAATAGAAGTATAAAAAGGGGTTCCTGCAGATACAGGAATGCCCCGAATCCTTCTCAACAAAACTCTCCATGCCAGTTAGTGTCTATGAATGGGCTAGGAATTAACCAGCAATGTGATAACATAAACACGAATCAAATGTTATTCCTTACCTGGCATTACGATCAATTTATTTTAATCTTGTACATATGAAAATCGTTGACAACAAGGAAATCTCATATTTTCCAACAGTAGTACAAAACAAGTTGATAAGAAAAAAAACTATTTCACCTGCGCAACCAAAACGTGAGCGAAAAAAGGTGTTCCCGTCCTTATTGTAAAATATATAAATACTTTAGTCAGTTGGCAGTGAATGGACGCTTGAGATTTAATGTATCTTGAATGGTCATCGAAAATCTTCTTGACAAGTTTTTTCTCGTCCTTGTGAATTGTAACCTCCTATCCTTTCATAGATGGGTTGGGTGCGGTGAAATGCTGCGTTCAGGTACTAGTCGCAATTTTGAAACTTTTAAAGTTTGGACTCGCTAACTGGTTGTAGTTATTGACGTTTACTGTACCCACCAACTGCATTTTTCTCTGGCTGGAGTACCCCTGAAGTACCCCCTCGTGTGCAATTTAATAATAGACCTATGGTCTCATGAGTCTTCTCAAGTACTCCCCGTGGATAGGCTAAGTACCCCAGGTTGGGAACCACTGAGTTAGCAATTCGAACATTTCCGAGTTTCCTAGTCCGACCAGCACGTGAACACGGCATCATTACCTTTTATTCATGAGCGCGTCTTGTTTCGTGAATAACGTGAACGTTTTCCGACCTAAAGGCTATTACTTACATTACAACATAGAATGAGTGAAAACACGCGTTGTTTTTCTTTACTATAGGCCAATGCGTTTTAACAGCTATTACTGTCTCTTTGAGATTTAACGATTTTATTGATTGACACAATTTATTTGCATGTACGAGTATAGACAACCATCTGGTGGCCATATGTAGTACTGTTATTTTCTATACCTGGCTCAGAGTTTACACCTGTGGAATTCACCTGGAAAGAGGTGGGAGTGCATTCGTTTGACTACAGTAATATTGTGTGATTATTGGCTACAACCAGACTCCATTGCATACACCCAGAAAGTCACTTAACAACACCCACCATTAAAATAAATACTAATCAAATGTTACTCATCACCTGGCATTACGGTCGATTTTTTAAATACAGTACATATGAACATTATTGACAACAGGTAAGCTCCCTTTTCCACCAGTATTACAAAACAAGTTGATAAGAAAAACACTAGTTCACCTGCGCAACCGTTCGACCAGTTAGCAAATCGGATATTTTCGAGTTTCCTAGTTCTGACCAGCACGTGAACGCGGCATAACTCCCTTTTGATCATAAACGCGTCTGCTTCGTTAATAAAACAGAAATTCCACCTGTAACTCGGTCAACTAAAGTTCTATCAAGGTTAACCGACCTAAAAGCTATTATTTACATTGCCAAATAGGATGATTGACAACACGCGTTATTTTGCTTTACCATAGGCCTATGCGTTTTAACACACACAGTCACACCTGACACCCCAGTGCTCCCACTACAATCCTCCCTCCTTTAAAACAGTTTGCTCCATCTGTCGGGCTAAGAATAAGTAGACCTATACAGAACAGAATAAGGTATAAACAAACAATATTTATTGAATATAATATTTTCTATAGAATCTTAAGATAAGTGAATATTAACAGTAGAAAATATAACATGTAAAAAATAATAAAATATAACACTGAGCTTTGGCTCTGCTGCCTGGTAATTAGTCCAGTCCTCACAATATTATACAATTAGCTTTTTCTATACAATGTACACATAATTGAGAAAGTATGTCACATAGTTAGTTAAGCAGTCATTTACACAAATGCACTTCTGCCATACAATCTTAAATGTTACTAAGTGTGTAAACATTTGAATTAAAATCTTACCATCAAAATATTCCTCTTCTGCACTTTCTTGAGGCAAAATCATCAATGATGTCATCATAGGACATGTGTTTCCCCACTTCATGATTTATGCTCATGATGGCCAGACCACTCAAACGTTCCTGTGACATGGAAGACCTCAGGTAGCTTTTGATGAGCTTTCATTTTGAAAAGCTCCTCTCTGCCGTGCTGAAGTTCAGCAGCACTCCATATTTGGTTTCCACCTGGTTGAGTGTTTCAAATCTCTCATCCATGAATGTCACAGCAGAGTTGACCACAATGTTGAAGTAGTTGACTTCAAGGTTTTTCAGCGCATCAGTCACTGGTTCATCAGGAGCCTCATAGCTGAAATGCCTCTTGCTGTTTCTCAGTCTCTTCTCTTTCAGAACAGCCTCCACATTAATTTATTCTTCTAGACTTCTAGAAAAATCCAGTCCTGGTTTGAATGGACCTCTGCGCACTAACTCAGTCCTCATAAAGTCTGTTAAGACTGGGGGCGAATCTGATGGGTCATTTGGTGGAGCAGCAATTGTTCTATTAGGGTCTGAGCTGCCTGTACTTCACCTGGGTCTGTGTTAGTACTTGCTGAAGCTGCCAGTACTGGGTCTGTGTTAGTATTTGCTGAAGCCGGCTGTATTGGGTCTGTGTTAGTACTGGCTGAGGCTGGATGTGGATCAACTGAGTCTGTGCTTGTACTGGCTGATGATCCAGCATCTCCTCTACTGACAAACTTAAGCATAGCACCTGTAAAATTATAGATAACAATACTATTATTAATTTTATCAGCTGCATCAGGCCCATTCAAACTGGCTCCCCAAGATTTCCTTTTATACATTTTCAAATATAAAATACTATTTATACTATGGCTTGGCTGAATACTTGATGGTTATTATTTACTGAGAGATGTGCATCCATATTGCCCAGTATGCCCAGCTAATCAACATTTTAAATGCAATATATAAATCAATAGTCAATGTCAATCCATTGCTTTCCATCTTGCATTAGTCCAGAGTTGTAAGTAAACCCTGACTGAGAGACTAGATAATCATTGTCTTGTTTTAAAATTATGTGCGCCTATGAGGAGTGCCATCACGCCCATATATTGTCTGGACTGGTCCCCACAGAGGTTGCTGCTGGAAAGCGCAAGTTTAATTTCGTGCACGCGCATATGAACGCATGTTCACGCGCGACGCAGTTATATTTTCCGAACTGCAGTTTATAAACACCGTTGCCAGTTGGCGTTTATCAAACGTAATAAATAGTTGTATTTAATTCTCACTTATGTCAGGCACAAAGTCACAGAACAGAACAGTTATTTGCTGACATCAAACTTGGAGAGGAGAGAACACAAGTTTACCTGATTGCTGTTCCCGCAATTCACTCTCATGGTTTATTTTATTTTCTCTTTTCTTGACCAGAAGGATAGTTCCGCTTCATCCTTCCTGCTTCATCCGCTTTGACACGAGGGGGAGGCGGGGCCCTTGCGTAAATTGCTGGGCCTTACGCAACTTGCGTAGTGAGCTTATAGGGCCGCCCGGCTCTGGCTATTAGTCTCTTTGTGATTGAACGATTTGATTGATTGACCCAATTTATTTTTATGTACGAGTTTAGACCACCATCTGGTGGCTCTATGAAGTACTGTTTTATCATCTATACCTGGCTAAGAGTTTACACCTGTGGAATTCACCTGGGAAGAGGTGAGACTTCAGTAGTTTGACTACAGTCGTATTGTGTGATTATTGTCTACAGTAGTGGTCAAAAGTTTTGAGAATGACACAAGTATTGGTCTCCACAAACTTTGCTGCTTCAGTGTTCTTAGATCTTTATGTCAGTAGTTACTATGGTACACTGAAGTATAATTACAAGTATTCCATAAGTGTCAAAGGCTTTCATTGACAATGACATTCAGTTTATGCAAAGAGTCAATATTTGCAGTGTTGACCCTTCTTTTTCAAGACCTCTGCAATCCGCCCTGGCATGCTGTCAATTAACTTCTGGGCCACATCCTGACTGATGGCAGGCCATTCTTGCATTTGTCAGAAGTTGTGGGTTTTTGTTTGTCCACCCGCCACTTGAGGATCGACCACAAGTTCTCAATGGGATAAAGGTCTGGGGAGTTTCCTGGCCATGGACCCAAAATGTAGATGTTTTGTTCCCCGAGCCACTTAGTTATCACCTTTGCCTTATGGCAAGGTGCTCCATCATGCTGGAAAAGGCATTGGTCATCACCAAACTGTTCTTGGATGGTTGGGAGAAGTTGCTCTCGGAGGATGTGTTGGTACCATTCTTTGTTCATGGCTGTGTTCTTAGGCAAAATTGTGAGTGAGCCCACTCCCTTGGCTGAGAAGCAACCCCACACATGAATGGTCTGAGGATGCTTTACTGTTGGCATGACACAGGACTGATGGTAGCGCTCACCTTGTCTTCTCCGGACAAGGTGTTTTCCGGATGGCCCAAACAATCGGAAAGGGGATTCATCAGAGAAAATGACTCTACCCCAGTCCTCAGCAGTCCAATCCCTGTACCTTATGCAGAATATCAGTCAGTCCCTGATGTTTTTCCTGGAGAGATGTGGCTTCTTTGCTGCCCTTCTTGACACCAGATGCACTCACACCTGCCTGCTGCCATTCCTGAGCAAGCTCTGCACTGGTGGTGCCCCGATCCCGCAGCTGAATCAACTTTAGGAGACGGTCCTGGCACTTGCTGGACTTTCTTGGGCACCCTGACGCCTTCTTCACAACAATTGAACCTCTCTCCTTGAAGTTCTTGATGATCCGATAAATGGTTGATTTAGGTGCAATCTTACTAGCAGCAATATCC
This sequence comes from Thymallus thymallus, assembly GCA_023634145.1. Taxonomy (NCBI): domain Eukaryota; kingdom Metazoa; phylum Chordata; class Actinopteri; order Salmoniformes; family Salmonidae; genus Thymallus; species Thymallus thymallus. Next base: position 23,332,212 of record CM042383.1, on the reverse strand, counting down.
TTGCATGTGAAGCCCTTTTTGTGCAAAGCAATGATGACGGCACATGTTTCCTTGCAGGTAACCATGGTTGGCAGAGGAAGAACAATGATTTCCAGCTTCCAGTCTGTTATTCTGACTCAATCAGAGTGATCTCCAGCCTTGTCCTCGTCAACACTCTCACCTGTGTTAACGAGACAATCACTGACATGATGGCATCTGGTCCTTTTGTGGCAGGGCTGAAATGCAGTGGAAATGTTTTTTGGGAATTAAGTTCATTTTCATGGCAAAGGGACTTTGATCATCTGATCATCTGATCACTCTTCATGACATTCTGGAGTATATGCAAATTGCCATCATCAACACTGAGGCAGCAAACTTTGTGGAGACCAATACTTGTGTCATTCTCAAAACTTTAGCTGTGTGGTTGAACAGTAATAGTGGCGTGTGTGTGCGCATCTTTTTTCAGTCAGCGTAACTGAAACTGAAACAATTTATTTCAGAAGATAACATCCTGTTTTAAACCCTCTTTCCTTTGTCCTCAGAAGCATATGCAGTTTAATTGGCCTGAAACCAATACGAATCATACATCTCTATATGAACACCCACAATATACAGTATATTTTTTCAGTGGATTAGTGAGAATTACATACAGTGGGGAGAACAAGTATTTGATACACTGCCGATTTTGCAGGTTTTCCTACTTACAAAGCATGTAGAGGTCTGTAATTTTTATCATAGGTACACTTCAACTGTGAGAGACTAAAACAAAAATCCAGAAAATCACATTGTATGATTTAAAAAAAATTTAATTTGCATTTTATTGCATGACATAAGTATTTGATCAACTACCAACCAGTAAGAATTCCAGCTCTCACAGACCTGTTAGTTTTTCTTTAAGAAGCCCTCCTGTTCTCCACTCATTACCTGTATTAACTGCACCTGTTTGAACTCGTTACCTGTATAAAAGACACCTGTCCACACACTCAATCAAACAGACTCCAACCTCTCCACAATGGCCAAGACCAGAGAGCTGTGTAAGGACATCAGGGATCAAATTGTAGACCTCCACAAGGCTGGGATGGGCTACAGGACAATAGGCAAGCAGCTTGGTGAGAAGGCAACAACTGTTGGCGCAATTATTAGAAAATGGAAGAAGTTCAAGATGACGGTCAATCTCCCTCGGTCTGGGGCACCATGCAAGATCTCACCTCGTGGGGCATCAATGATCATGAGGAAGGTGAGGGATCAGCCCAGAACTACACGGCAGGACCTGGTCAATGACCTGAAGAGAGCTGGGACCACAGTCTCAAAGAAAACCATTAGTAACACACTACGCCGTCATGGATTAAAATCCTGCAGCGCATGCAAGGTCCCCCTGCTCAAGCCAGCGCATGCCCAGGCCCGTCTGAAGTTTGCCAATGACCATCTGGATGATCCAGAGGAAGAATGGGAGAAGGTCATGTGGTCTGATGAGACAAAAATAGAGCTTTTTGGTCTAAACTCCACTCGCCGTGTTTGGAGGAAGAACAAGGATGAGTACAACCCCAAGAACACCATCCCAACCATGAAGCATGGGGGTGGAAACATCATTCTTTGGGGATGCTTTTCTGCAAAGGGGACAGGACGACTGCACCGTATTGAGGGGAGGATGGATGGGGCCATGTATCGCGAGATCTTGGCCAACAACCTCCTTCCCTCAGTAAGAGCATTGAAGATGGGTCGTGGCTGGGTCTTCCAGCATGACAACGACCCAAAACACACAGCCAGGGCAACTAAGGAGTGGCTCCGTAAGAAGCATCTCAAGGTCCTGGAGTGGCCTAGCCAGTCTCCAGACCTGAACCCAATAGAAGGAGGGAGCTGAAAGTCCGTATTGCCCAGCGACAGCCCCGAAACCTGAAGGATCTGTATGGAGGAGTGGGTCAAAATCCCTGTTGCAGTGTGTGCAAACCTGGTCAAGAACTACAGGAAACGTATGATCTCTATAATTTGCAAACAAAGGTTTCTGTACCAAATATTAAGTTCTGCTTTTCTGATGTATCAAATACTTATGTCATGCAATAAAATGCAAATTAATTGCTTAAAAATCATACAATGTGATTTTCTGGATTTTTGTTTTAGATTCCGTCACTCACAGTTGAAGAGTACCTATGATAAAAATTACAGACTTCTACATGCTTTGTAAGTGGGAAAATCTGTAAAATCGGCAGTGTATCAAATACTTGTTCTCCCCACTGTAACTATCCTAGGCCTACAGCAATTAGTATCATTCATTCATAAATGTATACAATTAAATAAAAAGTGAGATATAATGACTTAACTGCAATAGAATTTTCCATACTTCTACTGCTCCTTTAGTAATCAGTGAATTTAGACACAGAATCTGATGATATGTTTAATTTCAATTCAACATAGTAAGTGATACAAACTCAGTATGATGTCATAGCTTTCTTTGAACCTCCCAAGTCCTTTTGTGTGTAATAATAATCTCTGGTTGTTGTTTTCTGTGGATTAGGTTCTTTGCAGGTGTAACACTATCCCGTTTATTGTAAGTTTGACTCTTTGTTACGCCTTGCACTGACTGGCAGCAGTTACTTAAAGGACACATATGCAGACACTTTCTTTACAACTGTATTTTATTACAACTGTGTTGGCTCTGAGCTTCACAATTAAGATGAAAAGGTTTATTTACAATCCATTTGGCATACTGTAGTCTCGCTAGACAGATGGGTTACCTTGGATACTGTACAGAACAAGACAATACAGGTGTTGGCATATTTATTACATAGGTCTATTGTGTTGGTATATTTATTAAATGTTTATAGCTGTTTCATGCATTGTCGAACATTGCACAACATGATGATGATGACAACATGATGATGAAGATAGTGACGATGATGATGATGATGATAAAGATGATGATGTCACATCGGGCGCTACTCCTGTTCCTGCTGAACTGAGCCAGTAGTCAACAGACACACACTGATTCCAGATCAGTAGGCACCGGAGTACACACACACTGGTTCCAGATCAGTAGGCACCGGAGTACACAGCCCTGAACTACACATTCTATCACACACACACACACACACACACACACACACACACACACACACACACACACACACACACACACACACACACACACACACACACACACACACACACACACACACACACACACACACACACACACACACACACACACACACACACACACACACACACACACACACACAGGTTCCAGGGACCGGAGTGAAAAGAACTATAACGCTCTGGGGTGAAGATTCCCCTAGGTACAGGTCTAGGGTAATCTTCCCCTGTGTTGGAACATGCAAGTATTTTAAAGAACATTCCTGTTCATTTTACAGGTGGCCTGTCCTTTCCATTATTGGATCTGCCCTAGAGTGTGGGGCTCTACTTTTCTACTCCGCTAGCCAGCACCTCGCCTAAATAAGTGTGCATTTCTTTCACCTCCAGATTGTACTTTCCAACCTCAGGATTCTGTCCTCCATGCCCTCTTCTCGTCCCTTCTTTCCCACCTCCGAAGTGGCAGATAAGACACCCTGGTATGCTAGAAAATAGTTTTCATTCCAGATACTGAACTTAGCCACTGTGAACAAATAATTTTAGCTCAATGCTCACCAATAAGCTAAGTTCTGTATCTTAAGAAAGCATAGCACCAGTTTGCTCTCGCCTATAGAGGAAAAGAGAGATTCACATCATACACAAGGACAATACCAGAAAGGATGCAGTGTTATAGTCAGTGCTGTAGTAGAGGATACATAGAGCACAGTATTACAAATGGTTAACATAATACCAATTTAATCCATTACACTAACCTTCCAGTAATGGTTTTGCATGAACACAGATTCTATAACTTGATGCAGGTATTTATAAAACTCTTGGGTTATGTAATCCCAGAAAAAAAGCATTATTTTCCTAAAGTGGAGGGAGGGATTAGATTTGATGTAAATATGTATCTTCTGTCTTTTCACTGGATGGGTATTTTCCCTGTCCCCTTGGACCTGGGTGTGAGGAGGACAGAGTCTCCTAGCTGAGTGTTTGTTCTTAGATAGTGTGCCTGAGCCTCAGGACAGGAGGATCTGCTTACAGACCAAGGTAACTTCCCAAATGGTACCCTATTCCTTATATAGTGCACTACTTTTTACCAGGGCCCTATGGTCCCTGGTTAAAAGAAGTGCACAAGGTAGGGAATAGGGTGCCATTTTGGGATGCAACCTGATACACTGTTAACCAGCCGAATAGCGATGTCATGACATCATCGCATTGCTTCGCTGGAATAACAACTCTCACGTTGAAGTTCTTTCAACTGGAGCCCTACACACTCTCTCACTCACACATGCTGAGCCGTGTCAGTCAAACACACAAGCTAGCATACGTACGCATGCACGCGCACACACACACATGCACGTATGCACACACACACACACACACACACATATACACGCGCACACACACATGCCCTGAGCTGGTGTCGGTCATACACACCAGGGGAGGGACTTTGTCAAAATAGTATACGCAGCAGGAATGTTCTACTACTCCCACGGATCCACCAAGCCTATTGAGATGCCATAATACTTTGAGAGCAGGTGTCATATACCTGTAACAATCATCTTCTTATTGATGTCTTTGTGGTCATACTGCCTATAGTGAATGATAAGCCATGTGGGCAGACGTATAGATTACATGATTTCAGTTGGCATCTGTTGGCATTTTCTTCTATTCATCTTGTTTCTTTATATAAGAAATTGCAGCTGTTAATACCTCTACAGGATCGTGTCCCACCCTCGGGACGCTTGAGCTAACGTGCGCTAATGTGATTAGGATGACGTTGTAAGTAACAAGAACATTTTCCAGGACATAGACATACTTTATATGGGCAGAAAGCTTAAATTCTTGTTAATCTAACTGCACTGTCCAATTTACAGTAGCTATTACAATGAAATAATACCATGCTATTGTTTGAGGAGAGTGCACAACAAACCAATTAGGCACATTTGGGCAGACTTGATACAACATAACGGTAATGCAATGGTTCATGGGATCAGTCTAAAACTTTGCACATACACTGGTGCCATCTAGAGGCCAAAATCCAAATTGTGCTTGGCCTCCTAAGTGATATGATGGCCTTTCTCTTGCATTTCAAAGATGGGACAAAAAAAACTATAGTTTTTTTCTTTGTATTATCTTCTACCAGATCTAATGTGTTATATTCTCCTACATTAATTTCACATTTCCACAAACTTAAAAGTGTTTCCTTTCAAATGGTATCAAGAATATGCATATCCTTGCTTCAGGTCCTGAGCTACAGGCAGTTAGATTTGGGTATGTCATTTTAGGCGAAAGTGTTAAAAAAGGGTCCGATCCTTAAGAGGTTAAATAAGTTAATTTGGTTTCAATGCAACAGTATAAACATTGTAAACATGATTCAGACTCGGAGTTGGATTAGTTTCAATAGTATCCATGTCAGCAGTCAGTTACTGTACCTGTCCGACTGTCATTATGTCACTGCTGCTCCTCTCAGGAGAAGAAAAGACTGCTGACATCTTTGTGAGGCAAGATCCTGTGATTGAAACCAAGTAAATAGGACCAACCGTCTCAGCTCAATTGACAGTAGTATTACAAACATATGGAACCATTATAAATAATGAGTTTTTGCTGTTGCTGTAGTGCTTTAACAGTAAAGGCATGCAATTTAGAAATAAAGTTATTCTGCTTTGGTGACAAATTCTTCAGAAATTCTATACTGCATGTATTGCTTGCATTATTTTTAATATTATTACATAACTCTGAGCTGATTTCCATTGGTAAAGACATCAGACCTACTGTATTTAGTAATACAGTTCAGGTATTGGATAAGAAAGGAATGGAGTAAAAACTCACCAGGTGTGAGGAGTTGACTGGATCAGGAGGACAGTGTCAAACCTTAAATGTATTACCTCTGTGTCCTGTTGCAAGGGAAAATTGTTCTCCTTAAAGCTCTGCCTTATGAAGTATGTGTGGGGGTGTGTTAAAGAGTCTCTGTGTGAGAAAGAGATAGAAGATGCAAGAGAGAGGGAAAGAGAGATAACAAGCAAAAGAGAGAGGGAGCGAGGGAGGGCGGATGGGACGGGACAGGTGTGGAATTTCCACACCCTGCTAGCAGTACAGACTACTTTGATTTGCTGTAACGTGATAAGTCTCTCCTCCACTGCAGCATGACACAGAGAGAGAGAGAGATTGTAAAGAGGCAGAGGAAAAGAGCAGAGAGAGATAGAGGGAGAGAAAGAGAAAGAGAGACTCAGAGGAAGAGGGGAGAGAGCATTATCAGGCATCAAAGGGCATTTTCAGGACCATTACTCTATGTATAGATGAAAGACTTTCATCCTTTCTTCTCTGCCTGTAAATTACTGCAGTCAGAGTAGCACTCTTTTTTCACACTCACCAGTCCAGATAAGTGTTTTGTTTTGAGGTCTAGAAACTGATAGGTGGCACTTCCATACAAGGGTTGTCGGCTACGTGTCACTGTCCCTCTACACCGGGGCAGACAGCTGACAATGGGGAAGCTGTCTTGGGTTTATAACATATTATTCCTCCCAAATGGCACAGTATTCCCTATATAGTGCGCTACTTTTGACCATAGACCTATGGGCCCTGGTCCAAAGTAGTGCACTATATATGGTATATGGGGCCACTTGGGACACATTCTGGGCTTTCATGTTGCCTTTTAAGACCACTCTGATACACACTCCTCTCAGGCCCTAATGCATCCAGTCCACTTAGTAGAGAGGAGCCAGTGAAACCAGAGATCACAGATGAGGTAGAAAACTATTTCACCCACAGATTGAGTCAATGTCCACTTCAGGACTTTGAAATACAGACACCCTGTATGGATTACTGTATGCGTGTGTCTAGGGTCCATTACACCTCTCTTACCTGATCATAAGTTCAGAGTTTCACTTCTGGATGTCCTGCAAGGATAAACAGTTCCCTCATAGCTTCATGGAAAGTGTATCTTGATGGTATTGAGGAGTGGAGTGGGGAGGAGAGGAGAGGAAAGGGAGAGGAGAGGAGAGAGGAAAGGAGAAGAGCTGGGAGAGGGCGGCAGGTAGCCTAGCGGTAAAGGAGCATTGGGCCAGTAACCGGAAGGTTGCTGGTTTGAATTCCCGACCCAGCTAGGTAAACAATCTGTTGATGTGCCCTTGAGCAAGGCACTTAACCCTAATTGTTCCTGTAAATCACTCTGGATAAGAGCGTCTGCTAAATGACTAAAATGTAAATGTAAGAGCAAAGAGAAGAGAATAAAGGAGAGAGGAATGGAGTTGGGAGAATAGATACATAAAGAGAGAAGAGGAGAGGAGCCAGAGATGAGAGGAGAAGAGAGGAGCTTTATGAAATCAGATCCAGTATAAAGTGATGGGCAGTACTGTAGGGTCAGGGTGTCCTGGCTGGCTGGATGCATTAACAGCTAATGGGCTAATTGGCTCCACTGAACCTCTCTGGCCATTATCTGTGGCTCTGGCTACAATACTGGCATTCCTATGTGGTTGCTGTGTTGTGTTGTCTGTAGATTCTGTTTTTGTATAGTCTACATAATGTGTACACTAGACTAGAGGGGAGACTATATGTTGGGTCATGGGTCACAGGACATAATGGACAGGTGACCAGGAAGTGGGAATGCACAGTAGAGCTGAATACCGGCAGAGATACTGTATATAATAACGAGATTATTTGGGCAAAAGTCTGTCTTCCACCCTCTCTCCTCTCTCCTCGTGATCCAGAAACCGATAAGTGGTCGAGGAGATCTCAATTCTTTAGTAGGCGAACAGAAGAATGTCCTCCCCTCCTCGATAGTCACCTTTCATAGAGGATAGTCATGTGTATCCTACCCATAGAGAATGATAAAGCCCTCTAGTGGCCAAAAGGTAGTTTTAGCATGGGCAGCGCCATTGGCTAATTCCCCCTGATGACCCTGTTAGAGTCATATCCAACCAGGTCATCAGGAGGGGTCAGCCAGTCATGAAGTAGAAAATGGACTACTTCAAAATGGAGTTGCCTCAATGGCGCTGCCCGTGAACTCACAGACACCATAATGGGAAGTATATAGGGATGCACTCTCTATCATTCTTTATGATCCTACCTGAGTCCTTCACGGAAGATTTTTAAAATCTGCCACACCCCCTTTGAATCAGCTCTTGCTTTGTCAGAGGGGAAAATCATGCACACGTTTAAAAACAATATGCTATTTATCATTGTATCTATAAAATGTATTGCACAACTCATGCCTGATGACGTGCGAGTGGAGGAAAGTCTCATTTCATACAAGCGCATTTTCGTTCACGTTCCCTCTCCTCGCCACCTGTCCTCAATTACCTTTGACCTTTTTCAAAAGGAGGCGAGAGAGGACGGAGGAGAGAGGATGCAGTAGTGCAAATCCAATTTAGAAAAGGCCATTATCTTGTCTCCGCCCTAACAATGGGAGTCCTTGTCCTAAAGGTGGGAATGCAGGCTGTCTGCTTATCACTGTATTCCCGCATGGACACATTTTGACGGGAGTGGACCCTCTCCCTTCGCCTCTTCCTCTCTGATAGGAGAGACTGGGGTAAGTTTAGCCCTTTTTTACATTCCGCATCCCTAGTTCAAGGGAAATATAGTATTCATTCTAACAAAGACACATATATATACACTGAGTGTACAAAACATTAGGAACATAACAGTTTTGAAAACATAACTTGTCCAAAAAAAGTGGACTCTTGGCACAAGGGTTGAGCCGCCTTGGGGCAAATGGGTGATGGTGCCCTGTGACAGTGATGGTGCTGGTAGATCAAAGTTTATTCATGATATGTTGGTGTGGTATATTGTATATTTTAAATGTATGCCTACATTCAGATATTCTGTAGATCGCACTGTTCAATATCACTTACCCTTCCATTTCTTCACCAGAGTCTGGGACAGGGATGTTTATTCGATGTGCCAATTCGTAGTCAAGTTCTCTGCGTTTGAGGCTACTTCTTTTTTGTCTATGTACCTCTTCAGTGTCATTCAGTCTATTCTTTCATCCCTTGCTGCTGCTCAAATGGACTTATTCCTTGGCTGCACTCTCAAGAACCTCAATGGGGCTAGTCCCCTGCTTGTTTCACGTTTGTATACACGGGGCATGATGACGTCACAGGTTGGCATTTATTATCATGAATCTTGCCCTGGAGGCAGCTCTGCAGAGTGGTCCCTAGCTGGCACAGCCACAATCTGATTTTATACCTTACCTAACCTTAACTCTAAGCTTAACCACACTGCTAACATTAATGCCTACCATTAACCTTAAATGAAGAACGGAAATATAGCATATTTTGACTTTGCAGCTGGCCAATCTAGCAGAAATTCTGCCTCCAGGGCAATATTCATGACAGTAAACGTTAACCTGCGATAAGGCCTGCTCTTACAACTTTATACAGGTGGTTTCATCTTTGAAGGTAAGTTAGAGTCATAAGTGTGCAGGCATGTAAAGTTTGATTTGCAAATGTAAAATATGAGTTGCACTTGTATAATCAGTTTTGCAGTTGCAAAAAATATTTGCAAACATGAGAATAAATGCAGCAACACTTGCAAGCATGTAACTTGATATGTGAATAAATTCAACAAGATTTGCAAGCATGCAACTCATTTACTAAAATTGCGAATGGTGAATCTTGTTCTGTGAATCAGAACTACATTTACAGATCTCAAATCTGCACACTGAGTTTTGGCACTAACTTGTGGCAAAAGTTTTGTAGTTGTAAAAAAAACAAAATACGAGAGCTTTGGTGGGCAGGTTCTTCCGACCAATCAGGTGAGGTGTTGTCATTCTGGAACGTACTTTCAAACAAGGGGCCAGGTTCCGGTCTGGAAGCACGCTTTGTGATAAAAATGGATCAAATTTGTTAAAATGACTAAATGACATTCACAGAATTTGACAGGCATTGCTGAGGAATCATTAAAATGAGTGTTTCCACATAGCATAACCGCTACAAAGCTGATGCTATCTAGCTAGCCTCTTTTCCATTGAAATTACACTGAACAAAAATATAAACACAACATGTAAAGTGTTGGTTCCATGTTTCAATAGCTGAAATAAAAGTTCCCAGAAATGTTCCATACTGTACGCACAAAAAGCTTATTTCTCTCAACTTTTGTGCCCAAATTTGTTTACATCCCTGTTAGTGAGCATTTCGCCTTTACCAATATAATCCATCCACCTGACTGGTGTGGCATATCAAGAAGCTGATTAAACAGCATGATCATTACACAGGTGCACCTTGTGCTGGGGACAATAAAAGGCCCATCTAAAATGTGCCGTTTTGTCACAACACAATGCCACAGATGTCTCAAGTTTTGAGGGAGTGTGCAATTGGCATGCTGACTGCAGGAATGTCCACCAGAGCTGTTGTCAGAGAATTTAATGTTAATTTCTCTACCATAAGCCACCTCCAGCTTCGTTTTTAGAGAATTTGTCAGTATGTCCAACCAGCCTCACAACCGCAGACCATGTGTATGGCATTGTGTGGGTGAGCGGTTTGCTGATGTCAACGTTGTGAACAGAGTGCCCCATGTTGGCGGTACGGTTATGGTATGGGCAGGCATAAGCTGTGGACTACCAACACAATTGCATTTTATCAATGGAAATTTTAATGCACAGAGATACCGTGACAAGATCCTGAGACCCATTGTAGTGTCATTCATCCACCGCGATCACCTCATGTTTCAGCATGATAATGCACGGCCCCATGTCGCAAGGATCTGTACACAATTCCTGGAAACTGAAAATGTCCAAGATCTTCCATGGCCTGCATACACACCAGACATGTCACCCATTGAACATTTTGGGATGCTCTGGATCGACGTGCACGGCAGCGTGTTCCAGTTCCCGCCAATATCTTCGCACAGCCATTGAAGAGGAGTGGGACAACATTCCACAGGCCTAGGGCTGTCCCGGACAAAAAAAATCGGTCCTTCTTGTGGGAAAAAGTTTGTTCTCAAACTTTGTCATCAAAGTCTGATATTCTCTGGATTTATGGTGCTTTCAAGACAACTGGGAACTCTGAAAAAAGGTTGAATCATGATATCAGTGATCTTCAGGTCGGAGCTCTAGAAAGAGGTCTTTGTTCCGAGTTTGATGACCGTTCAAAAATTATTTTCCAAGTCAGAGCTTGTCTGATATTTCCCAGTTCTGAATTTCCAGTTGTTTTGAACACGGCAGAGGTCATGCTGGATTGACAGCATGGCCAATGTATTCAAACTTTTCTGGCCCATGGCATGTGAATGTTTATCCTTTTAAGCTTGGAAAAGAGACCCTTAAACCCAGACTTGGACCACACACTCACTCCACCGAATAGCAGGCTAGTGATTGCTTTGAAACTCTTGCAGTTAGCCACTGATTTCTTCCAAACCACTCATTGTTGAATTTGCGATTTCCAAGTTGTTGTGTAATGTTTATGTCCAATGGACGATGAGCACCGATATGTTTTATCTATAATTTCTCTTCATATGACAAGGATTGAAAAGGATTTGCCAGTAGATTGTCAACTTGATTCATGATGATGACTGACTGTCTAGCTTGCTAGCTAAGATTTTGAAAGTAGGATGTTGACATGATCAGCCCAATCAAAGCTACGGTAGATATAACGTGATTTGACTTCATCATCTGTAGCCAATGACCTTTAGCCGTCTTGGATGGGCACTTCTAATGTAAATCTATGGCAGCACCCAAGGGGCTTGAATTTACAAGCTTGACCAGTAGATTTTGTGGTGACGTAGTGTCCCCATGAGTGACAGAACACTGAGCCAATCACGGCGCAACTAGAGAACATTACCAAACCCTACGCTCCATATTTTCCGCTGTATGCCCCACCACCAAAGAAAGCACTGAGCTATGCTGAAACACCTGTATTTTGGAGCGTCCTTCCTCAAGAAAGCAAAAAAGAGAGCATGTTTGTATGCGGCTTTACTAACTCAATTATTATTTTAAAAAATTACATTGTTTGCAAACTGATATGTGACACATATTAATGCCACAATAACATGCAAAACAGGCAACAACAACAACAAAAAGAATTTAGACCCCTTGACTTTTTCCACATTTTGTTACAGCCTTACTCTAAAATGAATTAAATACAACATTTTCCTCAGCAATCTACACACAATACCCCATAATGACAATGCAAAAACAGTAAAAAAATAAATATATATCTAATATATTAAAGATAAAATAAACAAAATACCTTAGTATTCAGACCCTTTGCTATGAGACTCGAAATTAAGCTCAAACTGTGCAATCAGTAGAGAAGGGCCTTGGTCAGGGAGGTGACCAAGAACCCGATGGTCAATCTGACAGAGCTCTAGAGTTCCTCTGTGGAGATGGGAGAACCTTCAAGAAGGACAACCATCTCTGCAGCACTCCACCAATTAGGCCTTTATGGTAGAGTGGCCAGACGGAGGCCAGTCCTCAGTAAAAGGCACATGACAGCACGCTTGGAGTTTGCCAAAAGGCACCTAAAGACTCTCAGACCATGATGAAACCTCTTTGGCCTGAATGCCATGCATCACGTCTAGAGGAAACCTGGCACCATCCCTACGGTGAAGCATTGTGGTGGCAGCATCATGCTGTGGAGATGTTTTTCAGCTCTTCACAGATGAGTGCAGAGCTGTTGTCAAGGAAGTGAGTTTATGTTTTCTACCGTCAACCAATCATGTCAATGCGGAGCTATACAGAGCCCTCCGCTATGTTACAAAATTTAGCAGCAATTTCCCACTCAATTTGTCCTCCATGTCAGACAAGTCCTACAGCGTCTTCTGGAGAACCAGCTGTTCGTCAAAGCGGAAAAATGCGAATTCCATCGCACCACCATCTCCTTCCTGGGGTACATCATAGCTGCAGGCAACATCCAGATGGATCCTGAAGCAGGTGAGATAGCTGGTTTATTAGCCACAACCCACCTTCAGAGTGCAGCAGCAACGCTTCCTGGGGTTCGCCAATTTCTACCGCCGGTTCATCCGGGGCTGCAGCACCCGGGCTTCCCCCCTGTCAGCACTCACCTCTCCCAAGGTCCCGTTTATGTGGTCTCCAGCTGCAGACCAGGCGTTCTTGGACCTCAAACGCCGTTCGTGGTGGAGGTCGACGCCTCGGACGTCGGAGTGGGGGCTGTCCTGTCCCAGCTACACCATTGGACCCCGAGACCATCCTCTCTACCTCTTGTCTTGCGGTTGCACTCATCTGGGGTATAGAGAGGCACAGCGTGAGGCACAGCGTGAGGCACAGCTTGAGGCAAAGCTTTCCCAGGTCCGTGAGGCACAGCGTTTCCAGGGGGAGTCCCGGCTAACCGGATGTTTATCCTGGACTCTGCCCGTTCCTAAGTTCTGGAATGGGTTCATTCCTCTTGACTGGCCTGCCATCCTGGCTCCCATCGGACCCTGGCCTTTGTACTACAACGTTCCTGACGTCTCCACGTTAGTCGCCGCCTGCACCGTGTGTGCCCAGAATAAGACTCCTCTGCAAGTTCCGGCTGGCCTCCTTCAACCACTTCCCGTCCCTCACCCTCCCTGGTCACATATACACTACCGTTCAAAAGTTTGGGGTCACTTAGAAATGTCCTTGTTTTTGAAAGAAAAGCACATTTGTGGTCCATTAAAATAACATCAAATTGATCAGAAATACAGTGTAGACATAAATACTATTGTAGCTGGAAACGGCAGATTTTTTATGGAATATCTACAGAGGCCCATTATCAGCAACCATCACTCCTGTGTTCCAATGGCACGTTGTGTTAGCTAATCCAAGTTTATCATTTTAAAAGGCTAATTGATCATTAGAAAACCCTTTTGCAATTATGTTAGCACAGCTGAAAACTGTTGTATTGATTAAAGAAGCAATAAAACTGGCCTTCTTTAGACTAGTTGAGTATCGGTAGCATCAGCCTATTCTTGTTCTGAGAAGTGATGGCTATTCCATGCGAGAAATTGCCAAGAAACTGAAGATCTCATACAACCCTGTGTACTAATCTCTTCACAGAACAGCGCAAACTGGCTCTAACCAGAATAGAAAGAGGAGTGGGAGGGCCCCATAATTTATTTAAGTTCGAACGTGAGTGAGTGCTCAAACCTGAACAACACTACAAACAATAATCCACAACGCAGGTGGAAAAGGTTACAACATAAATAGGTTCCCGAATTAGAGACAAACAGCTGCCTCTAATTGGGGACCAAACACAAAACCACATAGACTTAACTAGATAACCCCTGTCAGGCCCTGACCATAACAACATAGAGATAAGCCAGAGGCTTCCCTATGGTCATAGCCTAACAAATTAGCTAACACAACGTACCATTGGAACATAGGAGTGATGGTTGCTCATAATGGGCCCCTGCACGCCTATGTAGATATTCCATTGCCCTTTCCAGCTACAACCGTAATTTAAAACTACAATAGTCATTTACAACCTTAACAATGTCTACACTGTATTTCTGATCAATTTGATGTTATTTTAGTACTCAGATTGCTGAGTATAAGTGACCCCAAACTTTTGAACGGTAGTGTGCATGTTTGCACACTACCGTTCATTCTCATATTAAGTTAAATGTTTGTAAATATTTGGTCACATAATCAATTTTGTGTATGGTTACCTAGAAACAAGGGGTGGCTCAACTAACCCTTCGGCTCAGCTTACACCACTCTCCCCTACCAGTGACCAGGATACCTAGATTTCCCGACCAAGCTCCTTCCCATTTCCGAGACAAAAAAACCGGGACCAATAATATAGGTATAATGCAAAAATACAATATATGCACATGCGAATAGCTGTAGGAAACTGACATATCAACTATCTGGCTTCATTCATACATTAGACCAGTCATCACAACGCTAACAGCCTACCATATTTCGTCAACATAAAGTCCCCAATAGAAAACATGACATCACCATCTGAGCAGCAGAAGTTAGGGAGAGCTCCTCCTAAAATGTTGGTATTCTGCTGCATGTAGGCGCTTTGGCCATGCGAGAAAGAGTGGGCAGGATGAACAGAAGCCTGATAATCAACACTTCACCATTAACACCTATAACAATGGCACCATAATGATTGAAGGCCTAGGTCTCTATATACTGTACATGAGTTTAAGTCACTGAGAGAGCTAGCAGAGAACTTGAAAGCGAAATGGCACTGTAACTGCTACACTTCCGTCAGAAGACAGACCTGATGAAAAATCTGTCAATTCCAAAAGTCCCCCCACCCTCATATCTAACCAAGCCACCCTAGCAGACATGAAGAGTGACAACCTGTCCGAGATGTCGCAGGCCTTTGGGAGTATCTCCCTACTGGAGGTAGAAGTGAATGAGCTTTGTGGTGGGGGGACAGTTATGAGGCAGGATAAGGAGGAAATGAGAGAGAATATTGGCAACAGTCAAGAGCATCATTTGGAGAGAGGTAGCTGACATCAGGGAGGAGCTACAAAGAGAGTTGTCAGCAGTCACAGAATTGCTACAACACAGCGACACCAACATCCACACTCCAAGAGAACAACTGGAGCCTAACACAACCCTCATTACCACACCCTCAAATCCCCTCATCGGCAGTACCACTGCTTCTCACAGTGAACCTTCGGAACTCACACAGTCTCCGCACAAGCGGTCGGTAACCAGACCCAGAACAACTCCCACTTCCACACCAGCACATTCCCCTCATCAGATAGGTCTGACCAGATCTCCACAAGATCCTCAGATCCCAGCCCCAGATCACCAGCGGAGCCATGCTGGGACCCTTAGGAGAGAGGAAGATGAAAGGCCACCTGTGGCCCCCACCCCACTCCATCCAAATAACATCACTCCAGACACCACAGCCCACAATAGCAGCACACAGGTAGGGCACCCTATGGCCTAATTTTATGTGACCCCAATGGGAAAGTTCTGAGAAAGAAACTTCTATTTTCTGGCATGTCAGTCAGAAAACTATGTTGCCAGGCAACAGCAATTGCCTTAATGCCTGTCAAGCAACACATAAAATGGGGCCAAACATATTATAATTCACACAGGTACTAATGATTTGATGGTAATGAGAGAATTAGTAGCTCTCTCTGCAGATAAATAGATAGATAGATAGATAGATAGATAGATAGATAGATAGATAGATAGATAGATAGATAGATAGATAGATAGATAGATAGATAGATAGATAGATAGATAGATAGATAGATAGATAGATAGATAGAATGCCAGAACGAAAATACACAAAAGACAGATACACGATAGATAGTTTGGCAGTATGAAAAAGTATAAAAATACAAGACGTCTGGAGTGCAAAAAGCTTTAAAAAGACATTGCATAATATGGGTGGATGGCTGAATATGTACACTATACATTGTTACAGTGTTAGGTGAAAAAAAATGATAAATATTGCAAGTTGATATAGATAAATAAGGAATATTTGCATGGTTAACTATACTATACAGGTCGATGGCAGATAAATACTTAAATGGCTAAATGTGTGTAAGAAATAAGTGAGGGTAATAATAGTTTACTTAATATAAAGTGGTTAAATGTACAGGTAAGTGACTATTTTGCATGGTTAAATTAACTGTACATTTTAATGTACAGTTAAATGTACAGGTAAGTGAATATTTGCATGGTTGTAGTAACTGTACAGGTAAATGACAGGAATAGATACTTAAATAGCTAAATGTATGTATGACATAATTTAGGGTAATAATAATAATTCCCTTAAAATACAGTCCTTAGTGCAGGGTTTGATTACAGATAAATGCACGTATTCACATTCGATATACTTAAAGCAATGAAAAAAGATACAACTGACAGGATACTAATATGCATTCCTGAGTGAATGACTACGTAAGTTCAGTCCAATAATTACTTACAATATTGCACGTGATATGATATAACAACTGTACATAAATATGTATATACAGTCCTGAATGAATAAGTCCTGAGTGAATGAGTGATTACTGACCAGAATTACTCACGGATGGATGCATAATTGTTAAACTTGGTCCTAGCACCCCAACAGTTCCAGGTCTATGTTGCTGTCGGCACGGCACCCCGGTGAGGCATGAAATAGTCTAATAGCCGCCGGCAGAAAGGACCACCTGTAGCGCTCTCTGGCACACCGTGGTGGGATCAGTCTGTGACTGAAAGTAATCCTCTGCATCATAACCATGGCATGCAGAGGGTGGGTGACGTTGTCCATGATGTCCATTCCTGGTGGGTACAGTGTTGTCTACACAAACATATATATAGTCCGTTATTCAGTCTGTAAGACCATCAATGTCCTCCCCATGTGCCTCACAGAGCACATCCCAGTCTGTTGTTTCAGTCCTATAGGGCCTCATTCGCCTCCGGGGACCATCTCCTAATGGTCCTAGTGGTCGCTGGCTGCTGTTGGACCATAGGCCTGTAGAGTGGGGTGAGGTGGAAGGTTGTGATCTGATCTACCGAGGGGAGGGAGTGCAGTGGAGTTGTATGCATCCTTCACATTATTATATAACAAGTCCAGAGTTGTATTATTCCTGGTTGGGCACTTCACTAACTGTTTGAACGTGGGCAGCGTTGAAGAGAGAGATGCGTAGTTAAAATCCCCCGAAATGGCAAAGAAGGCACTGGGATGCGCTGTCTGTAACCTTGCGATAACAGAGTGGATGACGCCACACGCTGTGTTTGCGTCCGCGGAGTGCGGGATGTAACAACAACAGATCGATGTGGTGTAGTCGCAAATGGTGCCATTTATGACTCAAGGTGGTGATGTCATCACAGCGAGGTTAACCACAACCATCTTGCTATCCTGGAAGACACTCAATATTCAGCACACACATCGCATAGAACTGTCAATCTACAGTATTTGTAATGGTACTTTAATCAGCAGGAAAGTATGTACTGAATCTCTACTGACCCACAGTAGCTTTGACTTAATGCAATTAACTGGTTTACTGACTTTATTTATTTGTAAACTTTCTCTTAGAGGCAGAGACACCGTGGTTGTTCAGTAGTTTAAAAGAGGAGGGATAAAGGAGGACTGGTCTTTCACCCTCTGGAAAAAGAAGACAGTTTTCACACACACACACACACACACACACACACACACACACACACACACACACACACACACACACACACACACACACACACACACACACACACACACACACACACACACACACACACACAGTATGAGTGGTGCAGCGGTCTGAGGCACTTGGGTTCGATCCTGGGTTGTACAATTGTGCGAACAATTGGCCCAGCGTCATCTGGGTTAGGGGAGGATATGGCTTGGGTAGGCTGTCATTGCAAATAAGAATTTGTTCTTAACTGACTTGCCTAGTTAAATAAAGGTAAAATAAAAATAACGTCACAACTCAGAGTTTCTCTATGACCAATGGTGGAGAAACCATGACCTGTCATTCATACAGTGTGAGACTTAAAGTGTAGTGTTTTTTTTGGACAATGTTCTTTTGTCACTGTGTCTGTAGGAACCAATCCCAGAGAGACAGAGTACACGGCAGTCAAACACAAGGAAAAACATTCAGAGCTTCCCTTCAGAGACTGAAAGACGTATTGATAAGCTACCTCATACTGTGCATATACTGTATACTGTATATAGGTCTGATAGAGAGTGCCTTCAGAAAGTATTCATAGCCCTTGACTTATTCGACATTTACAGCCTGTAAGACTTTATCAGGCAATACGTCCTCCAACCACTAGGGGTCACACTCCTGCCAGGACCAGCGGTATGGCCCCCAGTCACTAGGGGGCGCAGGAGGTCTTTTTCCTGCAATCCTCCTCCCAGTTGCCAGGGGGAAACCATAGGCAAGAACTGTTGTAGTTAGCAATCATTGTTGATGATACTCACCTGTGTAAGGCCCTATTTAAGTTTGCCTTTTGTCATTGTTTTTTGTTCAGTCTTGAGCCTACCTGTACCCGAGTATCCCGTGAGTTTGCTGTGAGCCATTGTGCTCATTTTGGTTTTCCTTTTTGTGACTAGTGGAAGCTTTTGCTTCTAGTTTATTTGTTTGTACTTTGTTCTTTTTTTTATCATTCTAAAAGTAAAATTACTTGAAGTTTATGCTGCTCGTCTCCTTAAGATTTTTTGCTACTCCTCTGCACTTGGGTCTCAACATCCTCAACTGTGAGTTAGTTCACTCTGGAGGAACACCAGCTCTGCATCTAGGAGACCGGGGTTCTAATCCCGCTAAAAGACACATTCCAGGTCTTAGTCCAGAGTCCCTGGTCCTATATCATTACAGCAAGACTGAACCAAAAGATGGACCCAGCAGAGGATCAAGGTCCTCCATCAAATGTGGAGAGAATATTATCTGAGCTCACCAATCAAGCTACCGCAATTCAACATCACGAACAGAAGCTCACAGAGATTCTTCAGCGTTTGAACTTTCTAGCTTTGCCTCAAAATCCTCCGTCCCAGGAGGCTCCTGAGTTACCTCTGGCACCTCCCACCGTTCCTCAACCTATTTCGGCAGTTCATCTTCTTGAGCCCAGGCTTCCACCTCCTGAGAGATACGATGGAAATACCATGGGCTGTCGAGGCTTTATCACTCAATGCTCCCTAGCCTTCCAACTTCAACCCAGTAGTTTTCCTACAGACAGCAGTCGAGTGGCTTATATCATCATCTTACTGACTGGAAGAGCTTTGGAATGGGCTACGGCTCTCTTGGAACATTGTTCACCATTCACTTCTAACTCTGAGCAATTCCTAGCAGAGATGAGGAGGGTATTCCATCATCCAGGAGGAGGAGTCGGAAATGACCAGCGATTACTTCGACTCACTCAAGGAACGCGCAGCGTAGCAGAAATGGCTATTGAGTTCCGTACCCTGGCAGCGGAGAGTGGCTGGAATGAACAGGCTCTTCAAGCAGCATTTCATCAGGCTCTTGCACCTGAGTTAAAAGACGAATTGGCCTTCCGAGATCCTGCGCCTAACTTAGATTATCTTATTGATGTCGCCATCCGAGTGGATAACCGAATTAGGGATAGGAGGTCTGAAAGACAACAAGACCGAATCACAGCCCAATGCAACGTCAGTCCAGTTCAACCTGCTTTCCAAACTCTTTGCACAGAGGAACCCATGCAGCTTGGGAAGAATCGCTTATCACAATCTGAACGAGACAAACGTATGCGGGAGCGGCGCTGTCTGTACTGTGGAGAACTGGGGCATTTTCAAACTCATTGCCCTGAACTTGTGGGAAAAGAGATTTCTCGTCCAGAGAGAGGGGGGCTGAGACGAGAGAAATAATTAACCCCCGATCTTCAGCTGGATTTTCGACGGTGATGCATGTCTCCTGGGGCAATGGTTCTGCATTTGTCGACTCGGGCGCTGCTGGCAATTTCATGGACAGTACTCTGGCTAGGAGCTGGAAGATACCACTCATAACTCTCCAGGAGAAGCTCATGATAACATCCTTAGACAACAGACCTCTGGGGTCCGGCCAGGTAACACACCGTACCATTCCCATTTCAGTTGAAATAGACTCTCATCAAGAATCACTGTCTTTTCTTCTTATTGACACACCCGAGTTCCCAGTTATCCTTGGTTACCCTTGGCTAGTTTCTCACAATCCTCAGATTGACTGGCCGACTAGCAGTTTCACCAGATGGGGATGTGCATGTCCAACGGCTGGAATTCGTTCATCTCCTGATTCTTTTTTGGGGCCTAAACGACAACCCTGGATCCAACATGAGTCCAACACTCCAAGAACCAAGGTACTAGCCGTCCCTCAAGTTAAACTTACACCCCCTGCTCTGGTTGTTCCTTCTCTTGACCTACCTCGAGTTCCCCAGGTATATGTCGATCTCCAGGATGTGTTTAGTAAATCCCGGGCCGATACTCTTCCTCCTCATCGACCCTACGATTGCGCCATTGAATTGTTGCCAGGATCTTGCCCTCCAAGAGGTAGACTTTTCTCGTTGTCAGGTCCAGAGAGGTTGGCAATGGATGAGTACATTCAAAAGGCACTAGAGAATGGATTTATTCGGCCTTCCACGTCACCGGCAGGGGCTGGCTTCTTTTTCGTGGGCAAAAAGGATGGAGGTCTTCGCCCATGCATTGACTATCGTGGCCTAAACAACATCACAGTAAAGAACCGATACCCACTGCCACTTATGGCCACAGCCTTTGAACTCCTCCAGGGTGCTACCATCTTCACTAAGTTGGACCTCCGGAACGCTTACCATCTGGTGAGAATTCGGGAGGGGGACGAATGGAAGACAGCGTTCAACACCCCTACTGGGCATTATGAATATCAGGTGATGCCCTTCGGGCTAGCAAATGCCCCGGCCGTCTTCCAAGCCCTTATCAATGATGTCCTGAGAGAGATGTTGAACCAATGTGTGTTTGTATACCTCGATGATATCTTAATATTTTCCCAGAGTTACGAAGATCACGTTCAACATGTCCGGCAGGTTCTGTCTCGTCTGCTCTCAAACAACCTCTTTGTCAAGCTAGAGAAAAGTGAGTTCCATGTCACTACAGTCTCTTTCTTGGGTTTCATACTTTCATGCGGCAGTGTACAGATGGATCCCAGCAAGGTTCGTGCGGTCCTGGAGTGGCCCCAGCCTGATTCATTGAAACAAGTCCAACGCTTCCTGGGGTTCGCCAATTTTTATAGGAGATTTATTCGAGGCTTCAGTTCCATTGCAGAACCTCTCACAGCTCTCACCAGGAGGTCTAGCACACCCTTCCAGTGGACCGAGAAGGCTAACCAGGCGTTCGAACGACTCAGACAGCTATTTACTTCAACTCCCATATTGACTCTACCAGATCCTGAGTTATCGTTTACTATCGAGGTGGACGCCTCAGACGTGGGTGTGGGAGCTGTTCTTTCCCAAAGAGCGACTAGGGACAATAAACTCCATCCTTGTGCCTTCTTTTCACGTCGGCTGACAGCAGCAGAGAAGAACTATGATATTGGGAATCGGGAGTTGCTGGCAGTTAAGCTGGCTTTGGAGGAATGGAGACACTGGCTGGAGGGGGCTAAACACCCATTTCTGATATGGACAGACCACAAGAACCTCACTTACATCCAGGGAGCCAAAAGGTTGAATCCTCGCCAAGCTCGGTGGGCCCTTTTCTTTAACCGTTTCGACTTTGTCCTCTCTTACAGACCCGGTTCCAAGAATACAAAGCCCGATGCTCTGTCAAGGCAGTTCGAGTCACAGGAAGAGGAGGACCGGTCGGAACCCATCATACCAAGGTCCAGAGTGCTGGCAGGCATCCAGTGGGACTTGGAGACGGCAGTACGGAAGGCTCAACATCGCCAACCTGACCCAGGTAATGGCCCATCGGGCCTCCTCTTTGTGCCAAACACAGTCAGGTCCAAAGTACTGCAGTGGGGTCACGCCGCACCTTCATCTGGACATCCGGGAGTCCTTAGAACCCTGAAGCGGATCCAATCCAAGTTCTGGTGGCCCAACATGGGAACCGATGTCCGGAGATTTGTTGCCGCATGTTCCACTTGCGCCCAGAATAAGGATCCTAGAGCCCTCCCTCAAGGTAAACTACATCCACTCCCTATCCCGAGACGACCCTGGTCCCACATATCCATGGATTTTGTTAATGGCCTACCCAATTCTCAAGGAAACACAGTGATTCTTGTAGTAGTCGACAGATTTTCAAAGGCATGTCATCTCATTCCCACTTCTAAAATTCCTACAGCAGGCCAGACTGCGGAACTTCTCATGCAACATGTCTTTAGAATTCATGGTTTTCCGCAGGATATGGTGTCTGATCGGGGTTCCCAGTTTACCTCAAGATTCTGGAAGGCTTTTGGACGTCTAATCGGTTCCACCATCAGCTTGTCCTCAGGGTTCCATCCCCAATCCAATGGCCAGACAGAGAGAGTGAACCAGGAGATTGAGAAGACCCTCAGGTGTCTTGTCTCAAACAACCCGAGTACATGGAGTTCCCAGCTTGTCTGGGCGGAATTTGCTCATAACACCCTCCATCACTCATCATTGGGCATGTCTCCATTTGAATGCCAGTTTGGGTTCCCCCCCTCTCTGTTTTCTGAACAGGACCTCCAAGCACAGGTTCCAGCAGCGGCCCAGTTAGTCCGGAGGTGCCGGGGGATCTGGCGGAGAGCTCGGGCAGCCCTGTTAAAGTCGTCCCGGGAACAACAGAAACAGGCCAATCAACGTCGGCGGATAGGTCCGTCATTCCGCCCTGGACAGAGAGTGTGGCTTTCAACTAAGAATCTTCCATTGCGCCTCGAGTCACGGAAACTAGGCCCAAGATACGTTGGTCCTTTCAAGATCCTCAAGAAAATAAACCCAGTCTCTTATCGACTCCTATTGCCCAGGTCCATGCGCATACACCCAACATTCCATGTCTCATGCCTCAAACCTGTCATCTACTCTCCTTTGTCTCCTGTAGGTAGACTACCTCCAGTTCCTCGGATGGTGGAGGGGCAACCGGTTTACTCCGTGCAGAGATTATTGAACATGCGCAAAGTACGGGGAGGGGTCCAATATTTGGTTGACTGGCAAGGCTATGGTCCAGAAGAGCGCTCATGGGTACCAGCTAGAGACATACTGGGCCCAGACCTCATCAGGGACTTCCACAGACAACAGTCGAACCGCACTAAAAGGAACGTCAGGAGCCGTTCATCAAGAGAGGGCTCCTGTAAGACTTTATCAGGCAATACGTCCTCCAACCACTAGGGGTCACACTCCTGCCAGGACCAGCGGTATGGCCCCCAGTCACTAGGGGGCGCAGGAGGTCTTTTTCCTGCAATCCTCCTCCCAGTTGCCAGGGGGAAACCATAGGCAAGAACTGTTGTAGTTAGCAATCATTGTTGATGATACTCACCTGTGTAAGGCCCTATTTAAGTTTGCCTTTTGTCATTGTTTTTTGTTCAGTCTTGAGCCTACCTGTACCCGAGTATCCCGTGAGTTTGCTGTGAGCCATTGTGCTCATTTTGGTTTTCCTTTTTGTGACTAGTGGAAGCTTTTGCTTCTAGTTTATTTGTTTGTACTTTGTTCTTTTTTTTATCATTCTAAAAGTAAAATTACTTGAAGTTTATGCTGCTCGTCTCCTTAAGATTTTTTGCTACTCCTCTGCACTTGGGTCTCAACATCCTCAACTGTGAGTTAGTTCACTCTGGAGGAACACCAGCTCTGCATCTAGGAGACCGGGGTTCTAATCCCGCTAAAAGACACATTCCAGGTCTTAGTCCAGAGTCCCTGGTCCTATATCATTACACAGCCTGAATTCAAATTGATAAAATATTATTACTTCTCACCCATCTACACACAATACACCATAATGAGAAAAAATTATACATTAATGAAATACATAAATATCTAATTTATCATTTAACACAAATATAAAAGCAACATGCAAAAATGTTTACGATTTTACTGAGTTGCAGTTCATATAAGGAAATCAGTCAATTTAAATAAATTCATTAGGCTAATATGTGGATATCACATGGCTGAGAATACAGCTATGCATCTGTTGGTCACAGATACCTTACAAAAAAGGTAGGGGCGTGGATCAGAAAACCGGTCAGTATCTGTTTCTTTTTATCCTAAAACACTCCCTAGTCCTTGCCTATGACTGTAACGAATGCCCCGCGCAGGACGACGGGCCCTCCTCCTCTCCAGCGATCATCCTCGCCGGCGTTCTAAACCGGCGGTCGGGGGAAGATGGTAGCAACACCCTGATGACCCACACCTGTTCCATATTGGTCATCAGGGTCACTATTTAACCCTGTGTTTTGTTTCAACCCTCGCGGGTTATTGTCTTTGTGTGTTGCTGTGTTCCATTAAATGTTACTTTCGCCTAAACTTCATCTCCTTTTCATCTTTTGCCTCATCACTCACTTCTCACCCCTCGCAATATCACAGAATAACCCGCCTGCACCAGAGGCACCTATTATTATTTTTTTTGTTCTCACTTACCTGTCTTCGTAGCACTGTTGTTCCTAACTCCTTTTTGTCCTTTTTTCTTCCCACACTCTACCCTAGGTCTCCATGGACGGGTGCGGCGAGGGAGCTGGAGCGCCTGGTCGGGCACCAGAGCTAGTGGAGAGACTCAGAGCCATGGAGGAACAGGTTTCCAATCTGGTCACTGCCCTCGGTGGTCTGATGTCCCACATGGCTGCACGACCGGGCGGGGAACACCCGGTGGATCCAGTTGGAGCCACAGCGTCCCCAGCACCTGGTCGTGTCGAGTCTCGTCACGTCTCGGGAGGAGAACTCCGGAGAGCCAGCCCGGAGAAGTTCGATGGCAATCCGGAGGATTGAGCCGTGCGCATCTCCCCCTTCCGCGATTGGAGCCGGAACATGAGCCAATGGAGGTGGGAATTAAGAGGCTCTCTGCAGAGGAGAGAGAGAGACGGAGTCGTCAGGGACTGTGTCTATACTGCGGAGAGAGGGGGCATGTGAGGAGATCTTGCCCCTCTCTTCCGATTGGACGCAGAAAAGGGGTAAGTGGCCAGGGGGTTCAGATGGGCACAGTAAGCGTAGCTAATACTGTTAACATCGCTAGTCCTTTCTGTTGCTCAGTTGTGCTCTCCGGTAACTTCCCTAATTATGTGTCCACAGCCCTGATTGACTCCGGGGCTGCGGGGAGTTTCATTGACCAGACTCTGGTTGACTCTCTTCGGCTGCCGTTGCGCCGGTTGAGGTCCTCGATGCCAGTTCACGCTCTGGATGGTCGACCGGTGGGGTCCGGTTCCATCAATCACGTGACCCGTCCAGTCACTCTCACTATTCATGGCTGCCATCGAGAGAGACTGGAATTGTTGGTGATCTCATCCTCCATACATCCGATCATCTTGGGACTTCCTTGGCTCCAGCAACATAACCCAAACATCAGCTGGAGCGCACAAAGGATTCTGGGATGGTCGGAAAAATGTAGGAGGACCTGTATTACACCCACGGTAGGGGAAACATCAGTGGAGAGTCCTGAGAGCGCCCACCGAGAGTGGGACTGCGCCATTGACCTCATGCCAGGTGGCACGCCTCCCCGTAAATGCATCTATCCGCTCTCTATGGCCGAAACGGATTATATGGAGACGTATGTCCGGGAGGCGCTGGAGCAGGGGCATATTCGTCATTCCACATTCCCTGCTTCGGCCAGTTTCTTCTTCGTGAAGAAGAGGGACGGGGGTTTGAGGACGTGCATTGATTATCGAGGTTTGAATGAGGTGACGACGAAGTATCGATATCCAATGCCCCTCGTTCCTGCGGCCATAGAGCAGCTACGGGGAGCGCGATTCTTCACAAAAGCTAAGACCTCCGGAGCGCTTATAATCTCATATGAATCAAGGAGGGAGACGAGTGGAAGACTGCATTTAGCGCGGCGTCAGGTCACTATGAATACCTTGTGATGCCATACGGACTGTAACGAATGCCCCGCGCAGGACGACGGGCCCTCCTCCTCTCAGCGATCATCCTCACCGGCGTTCTAAACCGGCAGTCGGGGGAAGATGGTAGCAACACCCTGTTAAATAGTGACCCTGATGACCAATATGGAACAGGTGTGGGTCATCAGGGTCACTATTTAACCCTGTGTTTTTTGTTTCAACCCTCGCGGGTTATTGTCTTTGTGTGTTGCTGTGTTCCATTAAATGTTACTTGTTCTTTCGCCTAAACTTCATCTCCTTTTCATCTTTTGCCTCATCACTCACTTCTCACCCCTCGCAATATCACAATGACAAGCATACCCATGCTTGAAAATATGAAGAGTGGTACTCAGTGATGCCCCAAACATAACGTTTGTATTCAGGACATAAAGTTAATTTCTTTGCCACATTTTTTTGCAGTTTTACTTTAGTGCCTTACTGCAAACAGGAAGCATGTTTTGGAATATGTTTTATTTTGAACAGGCTTCCTTCTTTTCACTCTGTCATTTAGGTTAGTATTGTGGAGTAACTACAATGTTGCTGATCCATCCTCAGTTTTCTCCTATCACAGCCATTAAACTCTTCCTCTCCGGCAACTGAAGTAGGAAGGACGCCTTATATTTGTAGTGACTGCTGGGTGTATTGATACACTATCCAAAGTGTAATTAATATCTTCACCATGCTAAAATGCATTTCTTTTTTATTTAACCTTTATTTAACTAGCCAAGTCAGTTAAGAAAAAAATATTATTTACAATGACGGCAAACCCGGACGACGGGTTCATCGACCAATAGGTGCCCTTCTTCGCGAGGCATTGGAAAACCTCCCTGGTATTTGTGGTTGAATCATCACCGCCCAGATGCAGACACAGGAGGCGGATAGTATGAGTCTCAGTTTATTACAGTACAAGGGGAAGGCAATCGGTAGGCCATGGCATGCAAAGAGTCCAAATCTGGTCTCTTGTACCCTGTGCGGTAAGAGATAATAAAATAGAAATGAGTGAATAACAGGGCCCATCTTGCCTGCCTGGAGGTGCTTGGCAGTACAGAGATATTCCAGGTTCTTATGGTCCGTCGATTCCAAGAATGGATGTTCCTCCCCTTCTAACCAGTGCCTCCACTCCAACGCCTTCTTAACTGCGAGTAATTCTCGATTTCCCACGTCACAAAGGTTTTTCAAGGAAGCCACAGCTTCGTCATGGGACGCATCCCACACGAACGGGGTGTCTTTCTGAAGAAGGCATGTCAAAGGCTTTGACAAGTCTGCATAATGCTCAATGAACTGACGGTAGTAATTGCATACCACCAAGAAGCTACGCACCTCATGAAGGTTTGTAGGCGTTTTGATGTTGCGGACTACTTGGATTCTGGTAGACTGTGGCAGGATGCCTTCAACACCCACCAGAAGTCCAACGTAGTTTACTTTGGTCCTGCACCATTATCCTTTCATGATAGCCAATTTAGCGCCTGCTGCCCCGAGTTGGGTGAGAACGTGGTCCATCTCGTTGAGATGATGTGACCATGTCTCGTTCCTCATGAGAACATCATCCACATAGATTAGCATCCCCCTGGAGGCTGCATTGGGCATTGAAGATGTTGAACTCTGCGGAGGAGGTCGCATACCCGAATGGGAAACGATTTAATGTGAAGAGCTTGTTCAAGAAAGAGAAGGCCAACTTGTGTTGGTCACGAGGGTCGACTGTCATGGTCCAGAAACCATTCGCCACGTCAACGGTGGAGAAGTACTTTGCATTTGCCACTTTAGGCAACTCTTGGTCGAACTGTGTCATTGGCCAACGAGACAACGGAACCAGCTTGTTGAGTTGTCTATAGTCAACGGTAAGACGCCATTTGCCTGTTGGTTTCAAAACAGGCCACACGGGGGCGCTGTACGTACTGTTACATTTCCTGATTATCTGTTTAGCTAATAGGGAGTTGATATCTTGTACCGCCGCGTACGCAGCAAGCAGAATTTTGTATTGTCTCACAAAGGTAGGGGCTGCACCGGGTGGCGTAGGAATACGCACCACATGAATACCCATAACTCCACAGTCCAGCGAGTCTGTTGACCATATCTCACTGTGTTTGATTAACAATTCTCGTAATTGATTGCGTTCAATGTCATTGACAAGTGCATCTGCCTCAGACAGTAGTTGTAGTACCTGTGCATGGGGTGTTATTGTGATTGCCTTTGATGGACAAGTAAAAAGCGTCCCTTCCTCCCCACAAAGGTCTAGGGAGGAAGGAAGAGGCCCAATCACGGGAACAACGAGTTCAAAGTCAGGGAAGGAGTGGTCAATCAATGTTCCTAGCTGAGTGTGCCGAGGAATGGAAATATCTGTCAGGTTCTCCACCAAGAGGTAAGTTGATCTAGCGTTTAGTTCCAACAGCGGGTTCCCAAGTCGAAGAGGGTTGGAGGAAAGCAGTGGTGCCTTCCATCCGGTATCCGGGTGCCAGATTGATTCAGTCTCATTGAAACTTCTGTGTTTCTCAGTTATGACCTTGCAAGCTTCAGGGATTGTCTGCCCGGCGGACGCCATTCACTCACAGTCGAAAGTCAGGGCGTGTTGGGCTGGTTGCGCCAAAGACAAAAGGACTTGGTGTATGGTGTCGATTTTAATACCCAATATAGCCAAAGTCTGCTCCCACATAGACTGAATGTGGGAGGTTTTTGACAACCAATAGGTAGTGAGAAACCTCCTTGTTCCAATGCGGAGTGATAATGCACACACCCGAGAATGTGGTGTGTGTCGTCTAGGGAGTCGTACCCAGTGGGAACCTGAATGTTTTCGGCACCAGGGGGAGGCAGACAGTTGCTTTTGAAATGTTGTTAAACATGTCCAAACTCGCCAGGTTGCCAGTACGGCATCCTCAACAATTGTGCCGTTTAGACACACGCCGCCTACCAATGGAGGGTGGTATGTATTGGCTGGTGACTCACCCAAGCCACACAGGAAGGCCTCATGTTTGGATAATTTCCGAGTTGAACATATCATTCCGTCATCAGCCACAAATGGCTGACTCCTGACCAAGTTCACCGGGGTTACGTCAGTTGTTGAACCATCATTGCTGCATAAGGTATGGCATGTAGCCTTTGACGAAGGCAAAGCCTGTTGGCCAGTGTCTACATCGAGCTGGCCGTGGACAGGGGCTAGAGTGAAGGCGGGGACACTGTGGACCGGGATTTGAGTGAGGGCAGGGACCCTGTGGATCCTGGCGACCTCGTTAACAGAGGGAATTTCATTGGGCTTGCTCTGTGGCAATTTCACGCCTAGTCATGGTGACTTATCTTTGTTCTATTTCTCAGATTTCGTCAGCTGCAGTACATCTCTTAGCAGAGCTTCTAGAGAGCTTCTGTTGACGTTTTGATCATCATTTGACCCTCTGTTACTATTGTAACGTTTGTTACTCCTGTTCCCTGACCCTTTGTGAGGGTTGGGTGCAGGAGCAAAGCGACCAGGTCGACCTTTGCGGGACATGTTTTGTTGGGGATGGTCGTTATAGCTATCGGTACTGCGGTGGTCGTTGGTGTGGTGGTTACTTTGTAGCCGCCCACCTTGTGCGTCTTCTTTTCCTGCTCTTGCCCCTGATGGTGCACCCTCCAACTGGAGAGATTGCTCCTCACCCATCACGCAAATTTGGTGTTCCGGGGCTCTTGGCCCGGCTTGCTTTTGAAGCATCAAAAGCTGTGCTCTTGGAGTGCCGAGATTGGCAAACCAACGTGGGCAGTGGGCCCCAAGTAGTTATGAAGTTGTGATGCATGTTTGACAAAAACATTTGTTTGAATGGTAATAGCGGGTGTTCAGTCCGAGCTTGTTTGACAGTGTTAGCCAACGAGCTGTCATGTTTGCGGATCACAGAACCACTGAATTAAATTTTTAAAGCTGTGGCAAGTTTAGCTAAATCGTTCTGCACATGTTACTGTTGTAGATGGATGAACCTTATCACGTGTGTTGGCCGTTCGCTTCAACATATAGAGCCTGTCGATATTTGTGGCGTTCGGGTAGCCATCCAAGGCGTTCTCAATGTCAGCTAAGAACGTCTCAGTGTCGTTTGGCTTACCTGGAGCGGTGTCAAAGATGCAGAAGTTTTTAATGATTCTGTCATTGCGTTCCATGCCAATTGCGCGGGGAACGTCTACTTCCTCCTGTTGAGAATTTTGGGCCGAAAGGCCAAGAGGAAAAGGAAAGATTTTGATCTGATGGCAAGGCGGCGCCATGTTACCCTGGGCCAAAAGGCCATGTCACGACGTGGCCCTGTTGGGCAGGATTACGACCCCCAAAATAAATTCTGTTCTCTCTCAAATCTCCTACAGAATGGACTCTTAGAAAGCCCTTTGTTACCACAGAGGACACATGGTACCATCAAAAGGTGGGACAATTAACAATATTTCCCTTTCTTTTCCAAGTTAAAGTGTCCGTTGGTATTTAAAGAATATTATATCAAATCAGTTGTTGTCTAAAACATTGAATCTGACCACAGGAGGACAGAAACGGTATATTGGGAAGCCTACACATTCTAGGGATAAGATTTACATGGAATTGGTATGCAAGTTATGTGTTTAAATATGAAACTATTTCTGAGAAGATTACATGTAATTTTAGCCTCCTAACAAAATAATTGTTTCATAACTAAACTTATGCACGGTCAGTGGACACATCCAGGTGGACAGCCATTGGCTGAGAACTGTGAAACACACCCTTCTCTGTCTCTTTACAAAATACTTTGACGCCATTCACATCAGATTAAGCAAGCCCCGGCGTGAGGTTGCCAATGGTTGAACTTCACCTAACGAAATCTACATGCGAAGATAACGTGGATGTGACGACTGAAATGTTAAAACTGTGAATTTCGATTAGACCGGTGAGAACATAGCACGAGCTGACTATGGCAACTTAGTACGAACTTTGAACTGTTACTCACTAAAGAAGAAGTGATTAGATCTTAGTGGTCGTGGTTAGCAGACTGCAGTTGTGAACGCGAGCTAAGATTAACACAGAAAATCTGCATATAACCGAGTATTCCAACGTGTCCGCTCTAACAGACAATCCCCAAAGGACTGAGGGTACTCCAATGTATCCGCTCTACAGACACTGCAACCAGAGACTCTCCCAAGCACCTGAGTCTTCCATCTATCGAAGCCAAGCTCAAGTCGTTAAAGTGTAAGATTGTGTTTATATTTGAGCATAACTTTCCATGTCCGACAGACTTCATCCCTGTTTCCGCTCATTTCATCCAACCCCTCCCCTTTTCCTTTGTGTAACCAGCCGTCATCTTGGGTAAGTCCACTAGGAACTTTCAGGATGTGACTGAGTAATCGATGTATGATCTATTGTATGTATATATACAGCGGGTGAAATAAGTATTGAACACGTCACCATTTTTCTCAGTAAATATATTTCCAAAGGTGCTATTGACATGAACTTTTCACCAGATGTTGGTAACAACCCAAGTAATCCATACATACAAAGAAACCAAAACAAATAAGTTCAGAAATTAAGTTATGTGTAATAATGTGAAATGACACAGGAAAAAAGTATTGAACACACTTTTTTAAAATATTTATTTAATACTTTGTACAAAAGCCTTTGTTGGTTATGACAGCTTCAAGACTTTCTTTGAAACCAATTGAGAGTTTCCTTGGCTGTGTGTTTGGGATCATTGTCTTGCTGAAATGTCCAGCCTCGTTTCATCAGCAGATTTTTGTCAAGAATGTCTCGGTAAATTTGCCCATTCATCCTTCCTTCAATTATGTGAAGTTTGCTGAAAAGCAGCCCCACACCATGATGTTCCCACCTCCAAACTTCACTGTTGGTATGGTGTTTTTAGGGTGATGTGCAGTGCCATTTCTCCTCCAAACATGGTGTGTATTATGACATCCAAACAGTTCAATTTTGCTCTCATCTGACCACACTATATTCTCCCAGTATTTCACTGGCTTTTCCAAATGTTGTGCAGCAAACTTTAAACGAGCTTCAACATGCTTTTTTTTCAGCAATGGAGTCTTGCGTGGTGAGCGTGCATACAGGCCATGGCGGTGGAGTGCATTACTTACTGTTTTCTTTGAGACAACAGTACCTGCTAATTGCAGGTCTTTTTGAAGCTCTCCACAAGTGGTCCTTGGCTCTTGGACAACTCTTCTGATTATTCTTTTCACTCCTCTGTCAGAAATCTTGCGAGGAGCACCTGGTCAGGCAAATTTATGGTGAAATGATTGTCTTTCCACTTCCGTATTATGGCCCCAACAGTGCTCACTGGAACATTCCGAAGCTTAGAAATGCGCCTATAACCAATGCCATCATTATGTTTTGCAACAATTAGGTTGCGAAGATCTTAAGACAGCTCTTTGCTTTTACCCATCATGAGATGTCTTGTGTGACACCTTGGCAATGAGACCTTTTTGTAGGCCATCAGTTGGGACTGAACCAGCTGATATTAATTTGCACTGACAGGGGGCTGGATTGCTTTTTAATTACTGATAGTTTTCAGCTGTTGTCTTGGCTTTCCATGCCTTTTTGCACCTCCCTTTCTTCATGTGTTCAATACTTTTTCCCTGTGTCATTTCACATTATTACACATAACGTAATTTCTGAACTTATTTGTTTTGGTTTCTTTGTATGTATGGATTACTATGGGTTGTTACCAACATCTGGTGATAATGTCATGTCAATAGCACCTTTGGAAATATATTTACTGAGAAAAATGGTGACGTGTTCAATACTTTTTTCACCCGCTGTAAATATGTAATTCTGTGTGATTATTTAGCTAGTAAATAAATCATCAAGACAATTTGTGGATGCTGATTTCAACATGTTTGCTAGGATTCGTGCAGATTTAGATCTTACGATGATCAGAATGAAACTGAAATAATAAGGTGACGATTAATCATTGACTGCTATTTTATACAAGATCTTCAGATCTTTAAGAGAGCGGATTCGGGAGATAACCGCTCTATACGAATTAATGCTTCCGTGGTGCCCCAGGTTATTAACGAGTTAACTGTTGCATGGTTTAATTCAATCACGTCATCAAACGTTGGATAATCTATTTGATAAAATAGCATGTCATCAATTTAGTCTAAGTCAAAGTTACGACAGCCAAGAGGACAAGACTGAGAGACCCTTGAGGGTCCCCCTGCCCCCCTTTCTCTGGTTGCATGCCCGTGTAATCACACGGTAGCGTGTGGCTGTTCTGGTACCTAAGGGTGGTATTCTGCTGCATTGCAGAGTCCACTTGGACGCTTAGAGTATTTATTTTAGACGCTTGAGTGTCGCACTTGCTCCTTTTCGGCCTCATACTTATCTGTCATGGTTTGCAGGGAGAGGTCACACGTGCGGAGCGAGAGATTTAGTGAGGAAATGTCCTATTTTTGCTTAGAGGTCATGGTTTCCAACCTGATCACCTGGGCTTTCTCATCGTTCATTAGATCAGCAAACTCAATGAGTTCTGCTGTTTTGTCATTCAACTTGATTATTGTATTCATTAGCTGATCGTCTTTGGCCTGCAGCTTAAGTAATAGCGCATTATTGCTTTGAGTGGTGTTATTTAGAACTGCTTGCATGGCATCAAGTTGCTCGCTCTTGGTTTGAACTAACTCATCAGATACATCTAGTTTTGCATATCGAGTTGTTCCTTTAGAAGATGGATTTGTTTAAGAGTTTGTTCTTGCTCTTCGTCATAAGTGTTTGCCAGATCGTTTAATTGGAGACCAACACAATATGACACTTATTAAACACAATAGAGAGATATATATATGTATATACAGTGGGGAGAACAAGTATTTGATACACTGCCGATTTTGCAGGTTTTCCCACTTACAAAGCATGTAGAAGTCTGTAATTTTTATCATAGGTACTCTTCAACTGTGAGTGACGGAATCTAAAACAAAAATCCAGAAAATCACATTGTGTCACGGAAGGGTGCAGAGAGAGACCAAGACGCAGCGCAGGGATAGTAGTTCGACATTGATATTTATTTATTTATACTACGTATAATCAAAACCAATGGCGAACTACAGGACACCAAAAAACACTAGAAACTAACGTCACGTTCACCAAAACACACGAAATGAACGGACGTAAAAAAAGGCACACTTACATTCACCGTGACTGCGACACATACATCGACAACGACCCACACCTGAGTGAAGGACAGACTCAACATATATGGGATCCCTAATTAGAGACAATGCGGTGCAGCTGCCTCTAATTAGGGATCCAACCCAAACCCCACACAGAAACAGAAAAGAACGAAACTGTCAGACTCTGACCATAACTACCTAGAGAAGCCTATTTGCTTCTCTATGGCCAGAGCCTGACAGTACCCCCACCGCAAAGGCGCGGACTCCCGGACGCCAAAAACCCCACACAAAACAAGGGGGGGTTAATGGGAGGGAAGACTAGTCCATTGGGGGCGGCTCTGGCTCCAGCGAAGTGGACAGTTTTCTCCCATGCCCCTTCTTTATAACCGGGCACGGGCTGGGTACCGGTGGGGCAAACGGCTCCGGCCATGGAGCGGGACCATTAACCGGGCCCGGACTAGGCACCGGTGGGGTAAACGGCTCTGGCCATGGAGCGGGGAAAACAACCGGGCCCGGACTGGTTACCGGTGGGGTAAACGGCTCCGGCCATGGAGCTGGGCGATTAACCGGGCACCGGTGGGGTAAACGGCTCCGGCCTTGGAGCGGGGAAAACAACCGGGCCAGGACTAGGCACCGGTGGGGCAAACGGCTCCGGCCATGGAGCGGGGCAAACACCCGGGCCTGGACTGGGCACCGGTGGGGCAAACGGCTCCGGCCATGGAGCGGGGAAAACAACCGGGCCTGGACTGGGCACCGGTGGGGCAAATGGCTCCGGCCATGGAGCGGGGCAAACAACCAGGCCTGGACTGGGCACCGGTGGGGCAACCGGCTCTGGCCATGGAGCTGGGAAAACAACCGGGCCTGGACTGGGCACCGGTGGAGCGGACTACTCTGGCACTGGGGCGGAGCAGACGGCTGGACCCGGAATGGGCACCGGTGGAGCGGACTGCTCTGGCATTGGGGCGGAGCAGACGGCTGGACCCGGAATTGGCACCGGTGGAGCGGACTGCTCTGACTCTGGAGCGGAGCAGACGGCTGAACCCGGAATGGGTACCGGTGGAGCGGACTGCTCTGGCACTGGGGCGGAGCAGATGGCTGGACCCGGAATGGGTACCGGTGGAGCGGACTGCTCTGGCACTGAGGCGGAGCAGACGGCTGAACCCGGAATGGGCACCGGTGGAGCGGACTGCTCTGGCACTGGGGCGGAGCAGACGGCTGGACCCGGAATGGGTACCGGTGGAGGTTCCGGGCGGCGGACCTTCGCTGGAGGTTCTGGGCGGCGGACCTTCGCTGGAGGTTCCGGGCGGCGTACCTTCGCTTGAGGTTCAGGGCGGCTGACCTTCGCTGGAGGTTCAGGGCGGCTGACCTTCGCTGGAGGTTCAGGGCGGCTGACCTTCGCTGGAGGTTCAGGGCGGCGGACCTTCGCTGGAGGTTCAGGGCGGCGGACCTTCGCTGGAGGTTCAGGGCGGCGGACCTTCGCTGGAGGTTCAGGGCGGCGGACCTTCGCTGGAGGTTCAGGGCTGCTGACCTTCGCTGGAGGTTCAGGGCTGCTGACCTTCGCTGGAGGTTAAGGGCTGCTGACCTTCGCTGGAGGTTCCGGGCTGGGGAGGCGCACCGGAGGTCGGGTGCGTGGAGCTGGCACAGGAAGCACCTGGCTAGGCGCACGCACTGTAGGTCGGGTGCGGGGAGCCGGCACGGGTCGTACCGGACTGGGGAGGCGCACCGGAGGTCGGATGCGTGAAGCCGGCACTGGAAGCACCTGGCTGGGCGCACGCACCGGAGGTCGGGTGCGGGGAGTAGAGTAGAGGTCCGGACCCAGACAGGGCACCGGTGGAGCGGACTGCTCTGGCATGGGGGCGGAGTAGACGACCGGACCGGGCACCGGTGGAGCGGACTGCTCTGCCATCTCCCTCTCGACCTCTATCTCCCTCAATTCCTCCAGAACTCCTCCATAATACTCCTCTAAATAATCCTCCTGCTCCTTGCTCTGAGCCCCCCATTTGTACCTCGGCCTCTCCATGCTCCACATGGGGGGTGGTATTGGCACCCCCTGCCTATAGCCAGACACCCCCCATAGCCCCCCAAAAAAATTACCTTGGGGTTGTTTGCGGGCGTTTCCTCGTCTCGCGCGTCACGCATAACGCGGCGGCACCTCCTCTCTCTCCGTCTCTCCCCAGTTACGCTGCTTGGTCTGGTAGTGGTGGGTCGTTCTGTCACGGAAGGGTGCAGAGAGAGACCAAGACGCAGCGCAGGGATAGTAGTTCGACATTGATATTTATTTATTTATTTATACTACTTATAATCAAAACCAATGGCGAACTACAGGACACCAACAAACACTAGAAACTAACGTCACGTTCACCAAAACACAAGAAATGAACGGACGTAAAAAAAGGCACACTTACATTCACCGTGACTGCGACACATACATCGACAACGACCCACACCAGAGTGAAGGACAGACTCAACATATGGGATCCCTAATTAGAGACAATGCGGTGCAGCTGCCTCTAATTAGGGATCCAACCCAAACCCCACACAGAAACAGAAAAGAACGACACTGTCAGACTCTGACTATAACTACCTAGAGAAGCCTATTTGCTTTTCTATGGCCAGAGCCTGACACATTGTATGATTTTTAAGTAATTAATTTGCATTTTATTGCATGACATAAGTATTTGATACATCAGAAAAGCAGAACTTAATATTTGGTACAGAAACCTTTGTTTGCAATTACAGAGATCATACGTTTCCTGTAGTTCTTGACCAGGTTTGCACACACTGCAGCAGGGATTTTGGCCCACTCCTCCATACAGACCTTCTCCAGATCCTTCAGGTTTCGGGGCTGTCGCTGGGCAATACGGACTTTCAGCTCCCTCCAAAGATTTTCTATTGGGTTCAGGTCTGGAGACTGGCTAGGCCACTCCAGGACCTTGAGATGCTTCTTACGGAGCCACTCCTTAGTTGCCCTGGCTGTGTGTTTCGGGTCGGTGTCATGCTGGAAGACCCAGCCACGACCCATCTTCAATGCTCTTACTGAGAGAAGGAGGTTGTTGGCCAAGATCTCGCGATACATGGCCCCATCCATCCTCCCCTCAATACGGTGCAGTCGTCCTGTCCCCTTTGCAGAAAAGCATCCCCAAAGAATAATGTTTCCACCTCCATGCTTCACGGTTGGGATGTGGTTCTTGGGGTTGTACTCATCCTTCTTCTTCCTCGAAACACGGCGAGTGGAGTTTAGACCAAATAGCTCTATTTTTGTCTCATCAGACCACATGACCTTCTCCCATTCCTCCTCTGGATCATCCAGATGGTCATTGGCAAACTTCAGACGGGCCTGGACATGCGCTGGCTTGAGCATGGGGACCTTGCGGGCGCTGCAGGATTTTAATCCATGACGGCGTAGTGTGTTACTAATGGTTTTCTTTGAGACTGTGGTCCCAGCTCTCTTCAGGTAATTGACCAGGTCCTGCTGTGTAGTTCTGGGCTGATCCCTCACCTTCCTCATGATCATTGATGCCCCACGAGGTGAGATCTTGCATGGTGCCCCAGACCGAGGGAGATTGACCGTCATCTTGAACTTCTTCCATTTTCTAATAATTGCGCCAACAGTTGTTGCCTTCTCACCAAGCTTCTTGCCTATTGTCCTGTAGCCCATCCCAGCCTTGTGCAGGTCTACAATTATATCCCTGTTGTCCTTACACAGCTCTCTGGTCTTGGCCATTGTGGAGAGGTTGGAGTCTGTTTGATTGAGTGTGTGGACAGGTGTCTTTTATACAGGTAACGAGTTCAAACAGGTGCAATTAATACAGGTAATGAGTGGAGAACAGGAGGGCTTCTTAAAGAAAAACTAACAGGTCTGTGAGAGCCGGAATTCTTACTGATTGGTAGGTGATCAAATACTTATGTCATGCAATAAAATGCAAATTAATTATTTAAAAATCATACAATGTGATTTTCTGGATTTTTGTTTTAGATTCCGTCTCTCACAGTTGAAGTGTACCAATGATAAAAATTACAGACCTCTACATTCTTTGTAAGTAGGAAAACCTGCAAAATCGGCAGTGTATCAAATACTTGTTCTCCCCACTGTATATAGAGAGAGGGAGGGATACAGTTGAAGTTGGAAGTTTACATACACCTTAGCCAAATACATTTAAACTCAGTTTATCACAATTCCAAACATTTAATCCTAGTAAAAATTCCCTGTCTTAGGTCAGTAAGGATCACCACTTTATTTTAAGAATGTGAAATGTCAGAATAATAGTAGAGAGAATTATTTATTTCTTTCATCACATTCCCAGTGGGTCAGAAGTTTACATACACTCAATTAGTATTTGTTAGCATTGCCTTTAAATTGTTTAACTTGGGTCAAACGTTTTGGGTAATCTTCCACAAGCTTCCCACAATAAGTTGGGTGAATTTTGGCCCATTCCTCCTGACAGAACTGGTGTAACTGAGTCAGGTTTGTAGTCCTCTTTGCTCGCACACGCTTTTCCAGTTCTGCCCACACATTTTCTATAGGATTGAGGTTAGGGCTTTGTGATGGCCACTCCAATACCTTGACTTTGTTGTCCTTAAGCCATTTTGCCACTTTGGAAGTATGCTTGGGGTCATTGTCCATTTGGAAGACACATTTGCGACCAAGCTTTAACTTCTGTTGCTTTAATATATCCGCATAATTTTGCTTCCTCATGATGCCATCTATTTTGTGAAGTGCACCAGTCCCTCCTGCAGCAAAGTACCCCCACAACATGATGCTGCCACCCCCGTGCTTCACGGTTGGGATGGCGTTCTTCGGCTTGCGAGCATCCCCCTTTTTCCTCCAAACATAACGATGGTCATTGTGGCCAAACAGTTCTATTTTTGTTTCATCAGATCATAGGACATATCTCCAGAAAGTACGATCTTTGTACCCATGTTCAGTTGCAAACCGTAGTCTGTTTTTTTTATGGCGGTTTTGGAGCAGTGGCTTCTTCCTTGCTGAGCGGCCTTTCAGGTTATGTCGATATACAGTAGGACTAGTTTTACTGTGGATATAGATACTTTTGTACCGGTTTCCTCCAGCATCTTCACAAGGTCCTTTGCTTTAAAAAAATTGTTTGTACAGATGAACGTGGTACCTTCAGGCGTTTGGAAATTGCTCCCAAGGATGAACCAGACTTGTGGAGGTCTACCATTTTCTTTCTGAGGTCTTGGCTGATTTCTTTTGATTCTCCCATGATGTCGAGCAAAGAGGCACTGAGTTTGAAGGTAGGCCTTGAAATACATCCACAGGTACACCTCCAATTGACTCAAATGATGTAAATTAGCCTATCACAAGCTTATAAAGCCATGACATCATTTTCTGGAATTATCCAAGCTTTTTAAAGGCACAGTCAACTTAGTGTATGTAAACTTCTGACCCACTGGAATTGTGATATAGTGAATTAGAAATGAAATAATCGCTGTAAACAATTGTTGGAAGAATTACTTGAATTACTTGTCTTGCCAAAACTATAGTTTGTTAACATGAAATCTGTGGAGTGGTTGAAAAATGAGTTTTAATGACTTCAACCTAAGTCTATGTAAACTTTTGACTTCAACTGTATATCTAGGAAGAGAAACACCCTTTAGTACATTTGGAGACTACACTTAGTTAGCCCTAATACCTTGCCCGCACTGCCGCTTTATGGGTCGAAATGTAAATGCATGTATTTACTTTGTTGAAGGCCTCCGTTGATTATCTATGTTGCCCTCTTCAGGTGGGCTGTTCTCTGGTTCTCTGGTATAAGTCTCTGATTGTCCACAAGATGTCAAGGTGTCCTTTCCAAGGTTATAAAAGTTTTGTATTTTTGATTCGATTTTTAAAGCAGGTTTGCTAGTTTAGTTTAGTTTTTAGTTTTCGAAAATGCTTAGTTTTAGGTTAGTTTTAGTTTTTGTAACGAATGAAGGTTCCGCACCACCTCTCTCGCACCACCAGAGGGAGACATCACCTGAATACTAACTGGTTACCTTTTGGACTTCATCTCCCATAGGCCCTCATTCCTGGGACTAATTACACACACCTGCAGTTCATTACACACACACTACTTAAGCACACCATTTACACAGTATCAGTGCGAAGTCTTGTTTTGCTCCGGTGAACTTTTCTGAGCGTTTATTCCTTTTGCTAGTATTTTTCCCGTGTTTTGACTTGGACTGTTTCTCATACCCTTGATTTGTTTGCTGCCTGCCCTGACCTTTGCCTGCCCTTGGACTCTGTTTGTTTTCTGCCTGCCCTGATCTTGCCTGCCTTTTGGACTCTGTAAGTTTGCTGCCTGCCCAGACCTTGCCTGCCTTTTGGACTCTGTTAGTTTGCTGCCTCCCCAGAACTCTGCCTGTCTTTGGAATTTTGCATGTTTGCTGCCTACCCTGACCTCGGCCTGTTCCAGCTTACGCTGTCTCTATTGCATCTGTTACTGCTTGTGAGTCTGACTTGCAATAAACTGCAGATGGATCCTCACTCCGCTGACGCTTCATTACAGTTTTAGTGTTAGTTTAAGTTTTTTTTCTAAAATAGGGTATTTGTCAGGGGCGAGATTGAAAAAGGTCAGAAAAAGTACTCAACAAAACATACCATTTAAACAAATGTATTCATTTAGAACAGATCAACAACCATCAACAAAAGACAACTATAAAAGATGTGTTTGTGTCAATAAACAGAAATATTCAACCGGACACACAACAACAACAGTACATAAAATGTATTAAAGGCACAAATATGTAAACTGTCTACACAACATGCAGTGCAACATTATCCACACATGAAATTGCTTGGGAGCCAGGAGTCTCTGGGAGCTCAATTTGAGAAAAAGACGTGAAAGAAAGTTGAAAACCCAATAAACTTTGGAGGTTTGATTTAGATGAACCAACAGAAAATTATCTAGGCTAATCAACGAATTGGACTGCCCAGAACTAGATGCAGGTGCTGCAGCGCTATGGAAAAGTGAGTGTGTGTGTCTGTGTGTGTGTGTGTGTGTGTGTGTGTGTGCCTGCGAGAGAGAGAGATGGGTGTACTTCAGTCAAGCAACAATTTCTTGTTGATCTTGAGGAAAACACGTTGCTCCAGAGATGTGGTAGTTGTGTTTCTCAGTCCAGATGACAGAAGTCCACACACAGAGAAGATGTGCTCCACAAAGGCTTGAGAGGCAGGGGCACTAATGAGATCCACTTGCCACAGGGGCAAGTTTTGGATACACAGCCTCTCTTGGTCTCCAGAACTGCAATGGTGTCTCATTAAACACTCATTAAATCGGTCGTGCTAGGCTGATTTGTGGAGGACACATTGACCTCTATACGGGATGCAAGGAAGCTGTATTTCTGAAGGATAGCAAGAGAGGCTCCTGTTGGAGTTTGCGTGGCACTTGCAGTGGCAACATCATACTGAGAAGCAGCTTGGTTATACTGAGCTGCCAGGTTCTGCACAAAGGACTGTGCTGCCCTCCTCAATGGCACTGTGTCTGGTGATTGAAGAAGAACCAGCGAAACACTTGGATCCATTAGGCTGGGTCCTGCTGGTGTAGGATCAAACTGTGTGGAATCAGGACTAAGAATGCCAGCGAAACGTTCTCTCAAGGACTTTAGCAGCACTTGAGCTGATTGCTTACCTGTAGTAGTCGTCAGCAGGTGTGCCTCGAGGTTGAGCAGGCATGGCACTACTTGTGAGAGTGACTGGCTGTCACTCTGAAGCTGGTCTGTGTGAACAGCAAAGGGCTCAAGCAGCTTGACAAGGTTCTCCAGCTTAGCCCAATCGCTTGTGAGTAGTGTGTCAATGCCCTTATCCTCAAGTAGTTGGTTAAGTTCAGCTCTAGTCTCCAGCAGCCTTCTCAGCATATCAAAAGTGCTGTTCCAGCGTGTGCTACAATCCTGGACCAGAGTTTTGCCACACCTTTTGATAAATTCTTAATTTGCCACTGACGATTTCCTCACAGCGTGTACCAGCTTTCTTGCTTTCGTTATGACCGAATCAGCACTTGGGTGCTTCATGGCATCTTTAAGTGTGAGCTGAAGGGTGTGGGCCAGGCATGGCATTCTCTGGAACTGGTTATTCTCCCCATCTTCTGGCAGGTCAAGTTCTTAGCAAAGCAAAAGAGAAAAAAGACAAACAATTAGATAATTTAAGCATCAAATGTAAAACGCACAAAAAAGTGTCATACAGTTCTGTTATAATCAAACTTGAGCTGTGTATTTGATTTAATAAAAACTGATTCATGATTTAGGGATTTTATCTGTAACCCTGCGCTCTTATAAATAGAATCCAAAAAGGGAACCCTTTTTATGGTTACACGATGAACCATTTTTGGTTCCGGTGAAAACTCTTTTGTGTTCTATGTAGAATCCTGGAAGAAATTAAGAGACCACTTGCCAATTTTTCATTATTAGCAACTCTACATGTATCGCAGCCATTCCATTCTAGTGT
This sequence comes from Thymallus thymallus, assembly GCA_023634145.1. Classification (NCBI taxonomy): domain Eukaryota; kingdom Metazoa; phylum Chordata; class Actinopteri; order Salmoniformes; family Salmonidae; genus Thymallus; species Thymallus thymallus. Next base: position 23,289,326 of record CM042383.1, on the reverse strand, counting down.
CTGTTGAATTCCAACAGCGCCAGGAGTGGCAAAGTCACTCATTGTGAGACTGGTGGAGAGCATGCCAAGGCGCATGAAAGTTGTGATTGAAAATACAGGGTTATTTACAGGGTTATTCCACCAAATATTGATTTCTGAACTCTCCCATGTCAGGTTCTGACTGTGGCATTGTCTCTGGCTCCCTCTTGTGGGGAGTTGGAGGGCCGCGGTTAGAGCTTGACAGTCCTCACAGGGTGTATTTGGTGGGGGTTTGATTTCCATCCCCAATTAGAGACAGCTGTCTCGTATTGTCTCTAATTGGGGATTCTATTTAAGTTCCTGTGTTAGTCACCTGGGTGTGGGTTCTTGTATGTGTATGTTTCACGTCAGTTCACGGTTTGGCTACTCTCCTTATTTGTTTTTGGTACTTGTTAAATACGAACAAGTTAAATAAAAAGGAATGTCTCTCCACCAACGCTCTGTCTATCGTCCCGTCTCTTCGAATCGTGACAGAAGAACCCACCACAATGGGACGCAACAGGGCCTAACACTGGGAGATATCCTCCTCGGAATGGGGAAGATAACGGAGGAGGAATACTTCCAGTATCGTGCGGTGGAGGAGGGCTGTAGCCCGGAGCCGCGGCGCCGTCGTTCGAGGAGACGTCGGCGGGCCAAAGAGGCGAAGGACCAGCCTGGAGCCCAGAAAACCCCCCAAAACGGTTTTTTGGGGGGGGCTATGGGGGTGGTCGGGGATCGACGGAGAAGAACCCCGACCACTGCACTCGTGGGGGTTCCAGGAGGAGCCCCTACAGCCATGGGAGCGGAAGTACAGAGAAGAGTCGGAAGAAGACGACGACGATGTACTTCTGTTCCCTCACTCGTGGGGGCTCCCGGAGGAGTCCTCACAGGATGGGGATTGGCGGTGGAGATACGACGACAGGGGAAGTCCGGTGCCTCCAACGTCAGTTCCCAGTCCGGTGCCTCCAGCGCCGGTCCAGAGTCGGAGACCGACTCAGCACACCACACCATCGGTGCGCACCTACAGCCCGGTGCGACCCATGCCAGCGCAGCGCACCAGCCCAACGGTGCCTCCAGTACCGGCTCCTCGCACCCGACCTCCAGTGAAGGTCAGCAGCCCTGAGCCTCCAGTTAAGGGTCAGCAGCCCTGAGCCTCCAGTTAAGGGTCAGCAGCCCGGAACCTCCAGTGAGGGTCAGCAGCCCGGAACCTCCAGTGAGGGTCAGCAGCCCGGAACCTCCAGTGAAGGTCAGCAGCCCGAAACCTCCAGTGAAGGTCAGCAGCCCGAAACCTCCAGTGAAGGTCAGCAGCCCGAAACCTCCAGTGAAGGTCAGCAGTCCGGGACCCAATCCGGGTCCAGCCGTCTGCTCCGCTCCAGAGCCAGAGCAGTCCGCTCCACCGGTGCCCAGTCCGGGGCCGGTCGTCTGCTTCGCTCCAGTGCCGGAGCAGTCCGCTCCACCGGTGCCCAGTCCGGGGCCGGTCGTCTGCTTCACTACAGTGCCAGAGCAGTCCGCTCCACCGGTGCCCAGTCCGGGGCCGGTCGTCTGTTTCACTACAGTGCCGGAGCAATCCGCTCCACCGGTGCCCAGTCCGGGGCCGGTCGACTGCTTCACTCCAGTGCCAGAGCAGTCCGCTCCACCGGTGCCCAGTCCGGTTCCGGTCGTCGACTCCGCCCCCATAACGGAGCAGTCCGCTCCAACGGTGTCCAGTCTGGGTCCGGTAGTCGACTCCACCCCCATGCCGGAGCAGTCCGCTCCACCGGGGTCCAGTACGGGACCGGTGATCTGTCCCTCTCCAGAGGTGGAGGTCCCCACACCAGGGTCCGGACTGGACTTGGTGCGTCAGGGGAGTACTGGGGAGGGATCCATCGCGCCGAGGTCCGGAGAGAACAGGGCGTGCCACGGGGAGGCAGGGAGGGAGCTGCCCTCGGTGCCTACGTCACGCTCAAAGCCGGATCCCGAGCCTCCACCAGCAACCTCCCCAGTGCTCCGCTCTGTCCCTCATTTATTTTATAAAATTAGTTTTTGTGTTTTTGTAAATATGACTCTTGGGTTTGTTTTTTGAGGGGGGAGCAGCGCGGTCAGGAGCCCGCGCCTTAAGGGGGGGGGGTACTGTCAGGTTCTGACTGTGGCATTGTCTCTGGCTCCCTCTTGTGGGGAGTTGGAGGGTCGGGGTTAGAGCTTGACAGTCCTCACAGGGTGTATTTGGTGGGGGTTTGATTTCCATCCCCAATTAGAGACAGCTGTCTCGTATTGTCTCTAATTGTGGATTCTATTTAAGTTCCTGTGTTTGTCACCTGGATGTGGATTCTTGTATGTGTATGTTTCACGTCAGTTCACGGTTTGGCTACTCTCCTTATTTGTTTTTGGTACTTGTTAAATACGAACAAGTTAAATAAAAAGGAATGTCTCTCCACCAACGCTCTGTCTATCGTCCCGTCTCTTCGAATCGTGACATCCCTAAGTTAAAACATCAGTATTGTATGGTTTAAAAATGAATATGAACATATTTTCTTTGCATTATTCGAGGCCTGACAACACTGCATCTTTATTGTTATTTTGAGCAGTTGTAATTTCCAGCAAATACATTATCTAAATGACATTATTTTTATTTGGAATTTGGGAGAAATGTTGTGAGTAGTTTTCAACCAAATAGCAAAACCAGGTAAACAGTGGTCTCTTCATATTTTTCAGAGCTCATATGTATGGTTCTATATGTAACCAAAAAGGGTTCTCACGGTTCCCTGATGGGGACAACTTAAGAACCTTTTTGGATTCTTTTTTTTTAGAGCGTAGATTCTAGAGCAGGATCATATTTATGTAAACCTATACTTGTTCATATTTATTTTCCTAATTAAAGATTGAGACCTTTCAGTTGAAGCTCGACTCTTTAGCTAATATCAACAACGGTTTGAATTTACCGTCCTAAACACACTGGGGTTTTAACATTTAAATGTTTTCATTTGTCACTATAACCACACTCACCGACCTCCGCGTCTGACTCCATCAACAACTCATCCTGCTGGTCTCCAGCATCTCTTGGCTGCGCCCGAGAAACATCACCATCTTCTAGTGACTCGCTACTTTGCGCTCGCCTTTTATCTCTAAGCAGCCGCACAGCCTTGACGATGTTGGAGCCGTTATCTGTCACAATGAGCAGAACCTTGTCTTCTCCTATACCCCATGCTTCCAATGTCTGATCAATGCAGTGGGCAATGGACTCCCCGGTGTGAGGGTGCTCCATTCAGTGTAGATTAAGAAGAGCATGATGAACCTGGCCTCCGGGCGGATGGTAAAAACAAGCTGACACACCCATATAAAATGCTGCTAATCCTCTTTTTCTCCATCCATCTACACATAGGGTTAGCTTCCTAGCCTCCCGTATGATCTCTTTTAATTTCTGCTTTGCCGTTTCCATCTTAGCCCCAATAAGGCCATTGACTCTTGTAGCTCCGGGTGGTTTGAATTTAGGTTCGAGTGAAGTGCAGAACTTTTTGAAGGCAATCGACTCACACGGTCGTGTAGACATCCCAGTCTCAATTACCATTATAACCAATGCTTCTTCCCGCTTCTGGTATTCCTGCGAACCTATTGTTTATCATATGATGTCAGAAAGTTGTGCTTATCGTAAAACGAAAACTAACGACATATCACAAACCAGTTTCAGTTCGTTCTCGTTTTTATTTTTATTTCAGTTAACAAAAATGTTTTTCCACACCTAGATTTCGTTAGTTTTCGTTAACGATAATAACCTTGGTCCTTCCTTTTCGTTGTCTGTTCCCTCAAACTCGTTCCTGAAGATTAGCCGCCCTCAGAAGACCATTCATCCATGGTAGATACCCCCTTTGATGGGGATGAAAGCAGTGTAGACCTTCGATGACTTAGAAGAGAGTAAACTTGGTGATTCTGCCTGAATCCACCTACTTAGATACAGTTCTCGACCATAGCAATGATTGTTCCAAAATATTTTTGTTGTTGGAAACTTGTGTTGTCTTTTTGGGGTCGTGATTTATCGTAGACCTCTGCCTGCAGCGCGAATGTCCTCTAGTCAAGAACGTTTATTAGAATCTCAAAGGTTTTATACCTTTTTGCTCTGTCAGGTTTCTGTCGTTTATGACCTTATCTGATTTCCCTGAGCGTAGCTTGGGCAAGCAAGGCATTAGAACTAACTATGATCCTGTGTAAACAGCTAAAATCAGTTTTATCTTCACAAAAACATTCTCTTTAATCTGGATATTTCTTACCAAACGTAACGAATGTAGATATCATATACACAGTATGAAAACATTGTAACTTTAAGAGTTTTCATACTGTGTATATGATATGAATGTAGATATCATATACACAGTATGAAAACTCTTAAAGTTACAATGTTTTCGTCATCACGGCTTCATTTAACTTTTAAAGACATCACAGAATCGATATTCATACGCCAACAGTCCTCATTCTCTACATTTCGGATAAATGTAATCATGTTCCCAATGTTTTGTTTCATGGACATTAGTTTTTGGCTCCAAGCACAAAGTCTAGGAACAAGGAGTCATAAAGCTTGGGCATTTTCCCTCTTCTCTTGTGGCGGAAGAGGGAGAGAGGGTCTGGTTGTTGTCAGCCATAAAGGTGTCAAAACCCCCTTTCACCACCTCAATCCACTCAACCCAAATACAAATACAGGTGTGCCAAGCTTGTAGCGTCATACCCAAGAAGACTTGAGGTTGTAAAAGCTTTTAAAGGTGCTTCAACTAAGTACTGAGTAAGGGGTCTGAATACTTATGTATATGTGATGTTTCAGTTTTTATTTTCAATACATTTGCAAACATTTCTAAAAACATGTTTTTTCTTTGTCATTATGGGGTATTGTATGTATATTGAGGAGGAGAAAAAAAACAATTTAATAAATGTTTCAATAAATCTGTAATGTAACAAAAAGTCAAGTGGTCTGAATACTTTCTGAATGCACTGTACATACTAATTTGCATATACTACCTAAATAACATTGAATAGTTGAAATTAACTCTAACTTTTCTTACACAAGCTGTATGTGAAAGTAAATTTGGAGTGAGGTTGCGTTTATGTAGGCTACATTGACATCTAATTTGCCCAACAAAGGACACCATCATTTCAACGTGTAGCTAGGTATTCTATCATTCATCCATCCTTGAATATGAAATATGGTTGGTTGATTTTAAATGTATAATTTACAAGTTATTAACATGTTGGATTCACGCCTCCATCTCAACCAAAAATGTAAGGAAAAATAGGACTAAATCAAATCAAACTTTATTTGAAGTGCATTTAAAGTTTGATTTGAGTTAGTGCTATTCTTTCACTTAGATTTTTGGTTGAGATGGAGACATGAATCCAACATATCAATCATACATTTGTAGACAAACTGTATATTGAATTGTGAACGCAACCAAATATCAACATTTGAATGAGATGTATATTCTGCTTGGATAGTATATACAGTGGGGAGAACAAGTATTTGATACACTGCCAATTTTGCAGGTTTTCCCACTTACAAAGCATGTAGAAGTCTGTAATTTTTATCATAGGTACTCTTCAACTGTGAGTGACGGAATCTAAAACAAAAATCCAGAAAATCACATTGTATGATTTTTAAGTAATTAATTTGCATTTTATTGCATGACATAAGTATTTGATACATCAGAAAAGCAGAACTTCATATTTGGTACAGAAACCTTTGTTTGCAATTACAGAGATCATACGTTTCCTGTAGTTCTTGACCAGGTTTGCACACACTGCAGCAGGGATTTTGGCCCCCTCCTCCATCCAGATCCTTCAGGTTTCGGGGCTGTCGCTGGGCAATACGGACTTTCAGCTCCCTCCAAAGATTTTCTATTGGGTTCAGGTCTGGAGACTGGCTAGGCCACTCCAGGACCTTGAGATGCTTCTTATGGAGCCACTCCTTAGTTGCCCTGGCTGTGTGTTTTGGGTCATTGTCATGCTGGAAGACCCAGCCACGACCCATCTTCAATGCTCTTACTGAGGGAAGGAGGTTGTTGGCCAAGATCTCGCGATACATGGCCCCATCCATCCTCCCCTCAATACGGTGCAGTCGTCCTGTCCCCTTTGCAGAAAAGCATCTCCAAAGAATGATGTTTCCACCTCCATGCTTCACGGTTGGGATGGTGTTCTTGGGGTTGTACTCATCCTTCTTCTTCCTCCAAACACGGCGAGTGGAGTTTAGGCCAAAAAGCTCTATTTTTGTCTCATCAGACCACATGACCTTCTCCCATTCCTCCTCTGGATCATCCAGATGGTCATTGGCAAACTTCAGACGGGCCTGGACATGCGCTGGCTTGAGCAGGGGGACCTTGCGTGTGCTGCAGGATTTTAATCCATGACGGCGTAGTGTGTTACTAATGGTTTTCTTTGAGACTGTGGTCCCAGCTCTCTTCAGGTCATTGACCAGGTCCTGCCATGTAGTTCTGGGCTGATCCCTCACCTTCCTCATGATCATTGATGCCCCACGAGGTGAGATCTTGCATGGTGCCCCAGACCGAGGGAGATTGACCGTCATCTTGAACTTCTTCCATTTTCTAATAATTGCGCCAACAGTTGTTGCCTTCTCACCAAGCTGCTTTCCTATTGTCCTGTAGCCCATCCCAGCCTTGTGCAGGTCTACAATTTTATCCCTGATGTCCTTACACAGCTCTCTGGTCTTGGCCATTGTGGAGAGATTGGAGTCTGTTTGATTGAGTGTGTGGACAGGTGTCTTTTATACAGGTAACGAGTTCAAACAGGTGCAGTTAATACAGGTAATGAGTGGAGAACAGGAGGGCTTCTTAAAGAAAAACTAACAGGTCTGTGAGAGCCGGAATTCTTACTGGTGGTAGGTGATCAAATACTTATGTCATGCAATAAAATGCTAATTAATTATTTAAAAATCATACAATGTGATTTTCTGGATTTTTGTTTTAGATTCCGTCTCTCACAGTTGAAGTGTACCTATGATAAAAATGACAGACCTCTACATGCTTTGTAAGTAGGAAAACCTGCAAAATCGGCAGTGTATCAAATACTTGTTCTCCCCACTGTACATTTGAAAAATTCCCATAAATCCATTTAATATAGCCTACACCATCACAATAAATCCATTATTCATTAAAAAATAAAACATGACATGAAGAAAATGTAGTCTATTTCAGAAAAACAGAACAGCATACTCTGAGTTGTCCTTATGTGTCACGGAATGGGGGTTGGAGAGACCAAGGCGCAGCGCAGGGATAGTAGTTCGACATCGTTTATTTTATACTATGTAATACTTCACAATACTATGTATAATAACAAAACGAAAATGACGAACTAACAGACACAAACACGAATAGACTAACGTCACGCTCACACAACACACCAATGAACGGACGTAAAGAAAACACACTTACTGCAAACATGACTGCGACAGACATCGATAACAACCCACACCCGAGTGAGGGACAGACTCAACATATATGGAATCCCTAATTAGAGACAATGCGGTGCAGCTGCCTCTAATTAGGGATCCACCCCAACCCGACACAGAAACAGAAAAGAAAGACACTGTCAGACTCTGACCATAGCTACATTGAGAAGCAAATAGGCTTCTCTATGGCCAGAGCCTGACATTATGTTAGGCCCTGGTATGCCTATGCCATATGGCTGTGGGCTACACTAGTTCATTTAGCAGACAATATTTTATTAGAATTCCGTGGCATTATTATTATTATTTTATAGTATGAAGAATACAATTGAACATAGCTGAATATAATAGAAAGGATTTTTTCTCCAAATGATTTCCAAGGATATGCGCACATGCAGCTATTCTGTGTTGAGAGGTTAACAAAGAAACAGGTCCTCCTATATGCTTAATTTAGAGTTATTTATGCAACTTTAGTTGTTCAACAATTGTTGGGCTATATGTTTTGATTTGTAATACATTCTAAGGCTGCATGACGTGACTAATGATGATTTGAAAAATGTTGCATGAAAGACATGAGCTCTGATGTGTTTCTTGTTCAGGCTGCACACACTTCATCAGTCTCTCAATCACAATTTGACAAGCACTTGATCATATTCTCACCAGGCCTTGAATTCCCGGCGGCATCAGTGTTGCTCATGTGTATATTCTCATATTTCTCAATTCTTATTAGCCAATGCCGTCACGTGATCGGTTCCTTCTTGTCAGGCTCTGGCCATAGGGAGCCCTTTGGCTCCTCTAGGTAGCCAGGGTCAGAGCCTGACAGATCTAGGTCCCTAGATCTAGGTCTTATACTTTGTGTTGAATCCCCAATTAGAGGCAGCTGCGAAGCGTTGTCTCTGATTGGGGATTCTATTTAAGTTGTTCTGTCCCACACCTAGGTATGGGTCATTATCATATATATCGCTATGTCACAGTACAAGTAAGTGTGTTCACGTTTTTGAGATTGCACCATTGGTTTTGTTTATATAGTTCGTACATTTGAGTTTGAAGTAAATAAAACTATGTCCAACTATCGCTGCGCTGCTCCTTGGTCTCTCTCTACACCCACTCGTGACAGAATGACCCACCACAACGAGACCAAGAGAGGCAATGGGAGAAAAAAATTGACGGGCCAAAAACGCAAGGGAACAGCCTGGAGCCCAGAAACCCCAAACAGTTTTTTTGGGGGGGCTATGGGGGTGGTCGGGGGTGGACGGAGAAGAGCTCCGGCCACTGCACTCGTGGGGGATCCAGGAGGAGCCCCTACAGCCATGGGAGCAGAGGTACGGAGAGGAGTCGGAAGAGGAGGACGACAACGTGCTTCTGTTCCCTCACTCGTGGGGACTCCTGGAGGAGACCTCACAGGAAGGGGATTGGCGATGGAGAGAGGAAGATCGGGGCAGTCACAGCCCTCCAATGCCAGTTCCCAACCCGGTGTCTCCAGCGCTGTTCCAGAGCTCGGTATGGCCAGCACCACACCATCGGTGCGCATTCAAAACACGGAGAAGCTGAGGGAGGGGGATCCCCCACCACTTCGTATGCCAACGATCCATGATCGAGAGAAACCCGAGGGGTTTTATGAACACCCGAAGTAGGAACAGACGAGGTGGTGGAGAGCCTGGGTTGCTCTTCCTCTTGAGAAGCAGACGGACCCGCTCATTTTACAAATAGAGGAGGAGGAGGACTTCGGGCGCCGATATGCTCTCGTTAACAAGCTGATGGATATGCGGGAGTGGGCTTCTGAGCCAGCGAAGGTCCGCAGCCCGGAGCCTCCAGCAAAGGTCCGCAGCCTGGAGCCTCCAGCAAAGGTCCGCAGCCCGGAGCCTCCAGCAAAGGTCCGCAGCCCGGAACCTCCAGCGAGGGTCAGCAGCCCGGAACCTCCAGCGAATGTCCGCAGCCCGGAACATCCAGCGAAGGTCCGCAGCCCGGAGCCTCCAGCGAAGGTCCGCAGCCCGGAGCCTACAGCGAAGCACATACCTGGACATATTGGAAACGCAGCTCTTTCACTCTCTCTGAGTTCCTCTCAAATGGAACCCGGTACACTTGTTTCATGCGCATATGGTTGCGCCGAAGGATGCGATCAATTATTGAAATGCTGACTCTCTCTATATTTTGGGAAATGTCATTGTCTTCAATAATTCTTGCCTGTATTTCTCTGAGGCGTATGCGGTTGTTTACCACAACCTTGTTCACGATGGCGTTGACTTGGGCCTCAGAAAAAATGCTTGGTCTACCACCAACAACTGGTTGTCTTTCAATTCTGCAAACAAGCACACGTTATTAACAATATGAATCCTCAACTTCATGTCATTTTCTTGTATTGTCTGCTACTGTAATGCATATAGTTTCATGGTACGTATAGTACAGAAATGTGCAACTTCATAGTATGATACCTATTTTCATCCCTGAAAGTCTGGACAATCGATGCAACACAGCTTCCCTCAATGTCATACTGTGTACAACAACATGGTCCACTACAGTAGCACGGATCTCATTTGAGATTGTTCTTCTTCTTTCTCTCCCTCTCCCTCTCCCTCTCCCTTGTCCACCTCCTCTCATTCTTAAACTACCAATTTTTGTGTGTTAGCAGTCGAGAAAACTGTAATATTAGGAAAGTTGATAAATATAGTAGGCCTAGCCTATATAAAACTGATGAGGTCATCAAAACTGTTGTGCAACATGAGCTCATGGGCTCTCATGTTTGATTTGATTTTCGAAAACATTTGCATTGATGTCAGAGTGATTTGAGGAACAATTGAGTGCTGAGTACCAGGCAGTTAGCAAGTTTGGTAGGCTACTAATAGCCATCAGCAGCATCAGAGCTGGGAGAAGCCTAGTTACTGTGGCTAAATGTTCACATGGAATTTGACTGCGGTCATGACTCGTGAACGCTGGAATGGCAGTAATATGGTCACCGTAACAGCCCTAAGTCAAGGTAAATATATTATACTGTCTAAACCATATGTTTAAAAATAGTTGAATTTAATTGAACTGTGAAGATGTACAACCTTATTGCTTTACTATAAACTCAGACGAGAGAGAGAGAGAGAGAGAGAGAAAGGTAGAGTCTGAGAGTTGTGTTGAAACCCTCCCTCTACAGGGCAGTGCTTCTGTCTTTCTAGTCAGAGGTGTCCGTCGGGTCTGTTCAGCCATGCAATCTGTGGCTGCTAAAACCCCTCTTCTCTCATTAGTCTCCTCCTCCTCTCTCACTCTGGCTGAGGATTTCCTGACTGGCTCTATCCAGGCTGCATTTAATTGAAGAGTTCCAGGTTGTAACCACCTAGCAAGGAGGGCTAATAATATCAGAAAGCTGTGCTAGAGCAGGAGACTCACAGAGCTACACCGCTGTCTGACGGACTGACTGGACAATAGAAACACACAGAACTAGATCTCAGGTGAAGGAGAGAGAGAGGGAGAGAGAGAGGCGACATTTACAGGCAACTGTGTGTGAGAGAATGAGAGAGAAGAGAGAGAGTTAGAAACAGCAGCGAGACTCAGTGTGAGAGGTGGAGAAATAGGAGGAGGGGGGAGGGGAAGGGAGGAAACAGGAAATGCAAAGCCAAGTGAGGGAGAGAGACGGGAAGCCTGCTGCAGCAAATAAGACTGAGGAACGAAACCGGAGAGGTAAAGAGAGAGAGAAAGAGAGCGAGAGACGGGAGAGGGGGAGGGAGGGAGGTGGAGAAGAGGGGCCCTGAGCAGGAGAGAGCGTGCAGGGTGAAGGAGTGAGAAAAAAGTTGGAAAAGTGAGAGAGGGGGTCAGGGGAAAGAAAGAAAAGAGCAAAAGAAAAACAAGTAAAGGAGAGAAAGGGAAACAAGAGGCAGGAAGAAAGGGGGTGGGGTGTCTTAGGTAAGAAAAAAAAGAGCAGAGCAGAAGAAAAGTTTTGTTTTGTGGTGGAGTCAGTCGTAGCTAGATGAGGAAAAAAGCTTGAGTGAATGGCTTGGTCGGAGTTGGAGAGCAGCGGGGAGGCGGGGAGGAGAAGGAAACCAATTGTTGTTTAAGGCGTTTTCCACAGCAGCCTCTACTCTAGACAGACTGTTTTCATTCTGACATGTACTCAGACAGCACACGGATGGGACACTATGGATTCATTCATCAAAACACAGACGACTACTGCTACTGCCTTCACTGTGTCCAGCACGGACCCACACTGTACCAGGGAAGACCAGGGGGGTACAGACCACCACCCACACACCCAGACCACCCTGAGTTGAACCTCAGAGGAGACTTCAGCCTTCCTCCTTTCCCTGTGGAGCCAGATGATATAGAACCTAGACTAGAGAAGTGTGAGAGAGGAAGTGAAGGAAGAGGAGATAGTGGAGAAGGAGAAGGTGAAGGAGGAGGTGCTAAAGCTGGAGCTGGATGGGGTGGAGGTGGTCAGAGTGCTCCACAGAGGAGGCCAGTGTTCACCGGGCCGGTTCAGTACAGTCAACTTCAGCCAGGCCAGTTTAGCCCCAGCCACTCCTGGAACTACAACCCTGCCCAGTGGAGCTGCCCAGCGGAGCCTGGCCTGGGTCTGAGACTCTACTCCCCTGTGAAAGAACAGTGTGGCTATGTGGGACGGGGTGGAGGTGGCGCTGCTGGGACAGGGACCGGAACACACCCCTTCAAGAACAGCAGAAACATGTCGGCGTCATCACTCCCCCTGGACCCGGCACACGTACAGTTCAGGGGTCAGCGGCCCAAACACAGACAGGCTAGCTACAGCTACAGTCTGGAGGAACAGCCGAAACACAGACAGGCTATCTACGGTCCTGATAAACAGATCTGGGATCAGTCAAAATACAGGCTAGAAAGACAGGCTAGCTATAGTCCACAGGAGAAACACAGACAGGCTAGTCTCAGTTCGGAAGAGCAGGTCTGGGGTCAGTTGAAACACAGACTAGAAAGACAGAATAGCTTCAGTCCACAAGAAATACACAGCCAGGCTAGCTACATTTACAGTCCAGAAGACAAGCCGATACACCGACAGAATAGCTACGGTCCAGCACAACAGATCTGGGATCAGTTGAAACACAGACAGACTAGCTACAGCTACAGTCCAGAGGAGCAGGTCTGGGGATGCACTGGAGATGAACACTATCATTTGGACAGGTGTGTACCGCTTGAACAAGAAGATTTACACCCCCACATGCCAAATAAACATAGTGGTGGTGGTGGTCCCAGCCCCAGGCATGTGTACTCTCGGTGCGTGGGAACTAACTACCAGGGGAGGACTCCTAGATTAAAGGCTGTGGGAGTTGTAGGTGGGGCAGTAGAGGACAGCTGTAATGGACGACATGTCCCTGCTGGCTCTGGTTCTGTTCAGAATACTTTATTTTCCACTGAAGTCCCCCAGAGACAGTTGGTCAGCCAGCCCAGGCAGAGGAGTCCTTGCAGGCCTGGCCCTGGCCATGGAACCCCTAGTCATGGAGCTACTGGCCCAGTGCATGGAGCCACTATAAGCAGGGACGAGAGATCCAACCAAAGAGCCAAACAGCCAGCAAGCCAGGAGGTCAACCAGAACCAGGGAGGAGACCCAGACTCAGACCACCAGGGACAGGGGGGGATGCAGAAGGAGGGCCAGGGTTCAGTCTGGGAGAACCAGGGTGTGTTCCGGGAGAACCAGTGCTCTGTCCGGAAAAACCAGGATTCAGTCCGGAAAAAGGAGGGCTCGGTTCGGGAGCAGATCAGACAGGTGGTGTCAGACCTGGAGGGGGTCCTGGGTGGTCTCAAACAGGTCCACGTGGAGATGAAGGAGGTAAGAACCCTTCACACATTCACACCAGATAGTGTCCTCCTTGCTATAACCTATTGCATATGGGACTTTAGTGTAGCTTAAACTTCAAATATCTATAGGCCTACACTAATTGTGGTTGCATTGTGAATCGAAGAGCAGGCAACTCAATATGAGGAAGGTGTTCCTAATGTTTGGTATACTCAGTGTATGTGATCACATGTAAAGTGTTCTATAAAACACGTTTACACATGATTCCACATGTGAAATCATGTTATTTATCTGTAATGGAGGACCCAGCCACCATGTTTTTTGTATGTTTATTATGAATTGTAATTAATAAATTGAGTAAAATAGACATAGCATGACAACAATAGTCAGAGGAGTCGGCTGAAATGTACAGAGATCAGAGAACGAGGCCATGTAAACCTTAAGTCCATGTATACATTTCAGTAGGGTTAAAGCAGACATAGATCAATGGATATCCTCTCTTTCTGTTTTTATAACAGTACATGACATTTAAATTACATTTGTATCCAATTCTGTAGAAAACAATTACATTGCAGGCTGATATGGAACAAGATAGTATTGTTTGTAATTCGCATAATTTCTTGTAGTTGCATTCACATGAACCGTTTGGCTAAAACCTGCTGCTGGAATTGGCAATTCTGAATTATGGTTTGCTTTTATGGCGTCCATATGCAATAGGGTTATAATATACTGTACCTTGTGAAAAATCATTTGAAAGCATTTCGTTGTGAAACAAAATCTATACCTCAGGATTCTTAGCTCTTAAGCGACAATAAACCAACATTTCATATCATAATGTAGTATAATGTAGTGGAATTAATGTAGGATAATGTATTAATGTACAGTATTTTAGTAATGTAGTATATTGACTATGCATTGTCATTTAGGTGGTCCAACAGATTGATCTGCTGACAGCTAACGTTGACCTGGGAGAGGGATCATGTAACAGTTCCCCTCATGGTGGTGACGCCCTTCCCAACCCCAGAGACTACAGAGGAGTCCTGATGTACAATCAGAAGACTAGTACTGGTGACCTGAAGACTAATGGAGACCAGGGATTACTGTACAGAGACCCTGACCATACTGTCACCATACAAACTACCTCTCCGTCCCATGTCCTCACCGCATCAGTCATCAAAACCAACCGGGTCGGGGTCACAGCCCTGAGCCCCCTGAGCCCGAACCTTTCCAAAGACCCCAAACCGGAAAGACAGGGGCTCAACGGAGACTCTCCTGTACCAGGCCCTTGTCCTTCCAGAGACATAAACCATGTGACCCAGACCCCTGAGCTAGAACGGATCCCCTCCCTATCCATACCCTTAAGGACTCACACCCCTAACCCCACAGCTATGGTTGGATACAGTGTCCCGTCTCGTAGGAGCCAGAAACCACCACTGTACCCCCACCCCAATGGACGGGTGGAGATGCTTAGTAAGGGTCTGGCTCAACCACCCTACCCGGCCCACCCAGCCCTGCCGGTTCTGCCCCACCTGGCCCAGCCACCCTACCCCACCCACCCTAACCACCCTTCCCTGCCTCCCAGTGCCCTGAAGACGCCCCCCTACCTGGAGAAAGGCAGACTGAGCTCCAGCATGGTGTGAGGGGACAGGGGCCAGCCTCACTGCCATGGGGGCCGGGAACATACAGGACAAGGACAGACCTACACTGAGAAGTAGTCTGAGAGGGACTGACCAGGGACAGCTTGTGGTAAGTGTGTGTGTTTGCTTATGTTGTCACATGGGTTCTAGTGATGGGGGGTGGGAATCGATGCAGTTATATATTGGGATATTATTTTTGACAATATATCGTATCATATCATTTTGACAGTATCGCAATATCATTTTTGCGCTAGTTTGCTGTACCTACAACACAACTCCAGTATTTTTCCTTCATAGCTTGTTCTCCATCTTCTTTTTACAAAAGGAGCCAAATCATTTTCAGCACTTTTATTTCCATGACTGATCAAAAGTTTTATCATGGCTCTCACTTCTCTCTCTGCAGCAGACATATGGTGAGCAATAAAATCACAGTATTCGAATCGCAATGCATATAGAGTCGTGAGAATTGTGAGAATCACAATAGATATCGTATCGGCAGCTAAGTAGTGTGATAATATCATATTGTGAAATCCCTGGCAATTCCCAGCCCTAATGTGTTCCTTTGTGAGATCCCTGGCAATTCCCAGCCTTAATGGGTTCCTTCCTAGCGGTTCTTATTTATGACTTCAGATAAATAGAGAGCAGGCAGCTCATGGAATACACAACCTGGCTGCTGATGTACAGATGTAGGATCTTAATTTGATCACCCTGTTGCAGGAGAACTTTCCTGGAATGCAGGAAATGTAAAACATGTAGTTTCTTTGATATCTAAAAAGGCTTCTGTAGTTTGTAATTTCCACTTTTAAATTTCAGACTTTATTTTCCCTTACCAAAAATGTATCAACCCCTACAAAAATGTAAATTTTGTATAATCCACATAATACACAACTGGCTCAAATGAATGTTTACACAGTGTGTTCAATAAAGACATGAAACGTATAATTGTTTGTGTGTTATTAGTTTAAGCAAACCGTGTTTGTCTATTGTTGTGACTTAGATGAAGATCAGATCAATTGTTATGACCAATTTATGCAGAAATCCAGGTAATTCCACATACTTTTTCTTGCCACTGTATGTACGTCATGCATGTAGGTCATGATGGTATTATAACAATTTGATAATACAAAAATAATATTTGAGCAGCCATATCTGTGAAAATGTAAGATGATTGCTTGTGTGTGTGTGCCTGTGTGTCTGTGTGTCTGCTAATGTTGATGTCACATGGGTTCCCACTTCTCATTATATCTTAGTCATCATGACTTCAGAGAAGTGGAGAGGAGGCTGGAGTTTAATCGTTTCTTGTAACGAGACACTGCCATCTGAGATCGATAGTGGAAACAAATGTCACTAAGTATTTATAGGATAATAGACATGACTCACTATATATCTGAGTCATTGACGGGACTACAAAATAACTCCCACACACATTTTTCTTTGTGTCATCCACAGAGTTAATATTTAGAAAGATTGTGCAACACATGAAAGATCTATTTGACAAACATCAAACATCACCAATGAAGAATTCCAAAACACTTAGTGTCTAAATGTCTGCAGGGTTTTACACCACCATTTACAAATAATCCAGTAGATAAGCTCCAAAGAAAATACCATATTGTTCGATTTGGTATAGAAGCGTGAAAATTGGCACACTTTAATCATTTTTAGCACTAAACAACACCTTATATAGTGCCATTCATCAATGCCCTAGTTCGGCCTGTAGCGTACTAGGGGGTAACAGCCCCCCCTAAGAACAATGTCTAATTGCTGACACAAAAAAACAACGTTTGGAAAATAATTGGTATATGGATGAATGTCATGCTTAGGCGAATAAACTATAAAGGGAAATAAAGGGCTACAGTTTACACTTTTTTAGTTATTTCATAAAATGTTGTTTTTAGAAAAGGGATTTTTAAAAAAAAGTTCTTTGTTGTTCCTTTCCCAAACAATCCATTATGTACAATTGCACTAAATATTATTTTAAATCCCAGCAGTCTTTAAAATGACATTCAGGAGCAAAAGGTTTTCAATAGTTAATTGGAATATAATATTGGAATGGAAAATAACTAATAACATTAAATAATATTGTAAGATATCATCTAATAATAATAACTTAACTAATTAACGTAGTGTAACATTGATGTGGCAACTCTCTTATGCTCTGCTATTGCATGATTCTAAATTGTACATAGGTCACAAATAAAGCTATCCCCAGTAAAATTGGAGCACAACTCATGAGCCTACCTCCTGCACTGCACACATATAATCCAGTTCCCGCCTGTGACTGAAAACATGGGGAGAGATGCCAATTGAAAAGCTCTGTCTTAAAAACGTAGCTTGCTATCTAGCTATATGACATAAAGTTCTGTATAGCCAAAAGGCAATAAAGTAACAATAACTGTAAAACTATCAGTCACTAGTAGAAACATTTACAACTGCAATTAAGTTACGTTATCTTTTTAATGTATTTTTACCTCAGACGATCTGATAGTAAGATTTTTAGCTAGCACACCTAGCAGCTTATGCTAACTAGCTAATTGGCTAGCATTTACTGCTAGTGAAGTTGCTAGCTAGCAAGTTAGCATAAACTAGTGGTAACTGGGCTAGTCATTGTCTAAATTACAGGTAAAAACACATTTATAACCATAAAGGGGTAACTAGCCCCCACTTACCCCCAACACACTCATTCAACAATTTACTACTTTACATGTGTAACCCATGTAGCTCAGTCGGTAGAGCATGGTGCTTTAAACGCCAAGGTTTTTATTCCCACGGGGTACCAGTATGAAAATGTATGCTGTCACTACTGTAAGTCGCTCTGGATAAAAGCGTCTGCTAAAATACTAAAATATATTTTTCAAAAATGTGTTGGATTTTTCTCTCTGAACAAGTGCATTATTTATCTTAAGGCAGTCCTACTTGTATATTTAAAAACCATTTATAGATCTTACTTCATTGGACATCTTGTGGTCTTAATGTGAATTACAGGGGTGGGGGCAGTTACCCCAGGGGGCTAGTTACCTCCTAGTACACTACCTTTATTGACGTTTTGGGTCATGGCTTCCCCTGTGTTGGGTCTACATGGCCCCAAAATAGCTTAAAAGTTTTGTATTGGTATGGGGAACACATTGCATAAACCAACACTTTTTATTTTGACTTATGATCACAACTGGTGAAAAACCATCAGAAATGGCAGTTAAAAATATATATTTTCACTTTCAAAGTTGTGTAATAAATAAAAAGTAACCTTTTACACTTTTACACCCATGGAGCTGGTGTGCGGCCATTTTGGGAAACTGTAATAGGTTAAATCTGCAATGGCACCATAGCTCAATATATTTATTTGAACGTATCCTGTATTTTTGTAAAAGTTTTGTGGTCTAATTTTGTTCAAATGGGTTACCTCTCTCCCTGCTGGACATTATGCATTCCTATGGGATTTTACACAAAGTGACGATTTCGTGTCACATTTCTTAAAAGTGACACAGTATATATAATATATATTATAGATATTATAAACTGAATTCTGATTGGCTGACAGCCGTGGTATATCAGGGGTATGACAAAACATGTATTTTTACTGCTCTAATTACGTTGGTAACCAGTTTATAATAGCAATAAGGCTATACCTTAGCCGTGGTATATTGGCCATATACCACACCTCCTCGGGCCTTATTGCTTAATTATATAATCAGTAGACTTCATGGAACACTTAGATCACCTTTTTAGAGTGTAAAATGAAACGTTGTATTTAATACACCACTTTAAAAGTAAATATCAACATTTGACTGAAGTTTTCTGATGGTTTTTCATCATTGTTGCGGTCATAAAGGAAAAAACAAAGGTCATATACTTTTGGTTGGTTGAATGTGTTCCCCAAACCAATACAAACATGTTTAGCTATTTTGGGGCCATGTAGACCCAACACGGGGAGCCATGACCCAAAATGTCAATACAGGTAAATGCATGTTCACAATTAGCCTATAGGGAGGCTTGGCTGAAATGGTACTATATGAGGTTTTGTTCAGCATGAAAAGTTATACATCTGTGTCAGTTTTCATGCTTCTATACCAAATCAAACAATTTCTTGCTTATCTACTGGACTAAAAAGAATGGTAAAGAGAGAGAGCGAAAGAGAGAGTGAGACTTCCCTTTTGTGCAGATACTGTACTTCCCTCTTGTGCAGAATATGTGTAACTGCAATCTATTTTTCTGGCCAGTGTCTGTGAGTCGGGCAAGCACAATCTGTTTTTAATCATAAAGCCTTTGGACAGATGCCAGAGCAGAATGAGGCAAACCAAACGCTAGCTTGTTATATTTGAGATGGTCACATAAACATGAGCAGTTCTAGAGATTGTTCAACATGGCGAGAGCCAACGACTGTGGGGATATAGAGAACAGCTTCCACGGAGAAAAGGCCTGCGACTTTGAACTACTGGAGAAGTAGATAGATTTTTTGCAGAAATCGTTTCTGGTAAATCGTGGTTATTTTCTATGCAATACATTTTGCAGTGTTAAATCAACACTTACAGTAAAAAGTGAGTTTTCAGTGTACATATGGTGCTTGTCTACAGTATAAAAAGTACTGAAAAATAAACACTAGCCAATTTTCTGTGTATGAGTATGTATTTTGTGTATTCTAAAAACACAGTCTGGTTTGAGTATTATCAGTAGAGGAACGGTGAGACTAATGTTTAATTCCTTGCATTATTTTTTATCTATTACTGCTCCTCTTCTCTGCTGTCCCCAAAAGCACATTTGTATTTGTATGGTTAGCCTTGGATGAAAGAAATAACATGCAGAAATTTAATTGGACTCATATTGGATAATGAGGCATGAACTTATGTCAGTAAACATTTTAGCTTCTATTCCTACTCCTCCAGCTACAGTAGCAAGGCTGAATGACTCAGATCACAAGGACACATAATTAACCTATGAGTTCATCCTCCTTGACTATATCTAGGTTTCCATAAATACCTTTATGGAAGGAGAAATATATTCTTAAAAGTCTAAGGCGTTGGGAGGGGGACTTCTGAGCTGACATGTTAGTGTGTAGGCTAAACCGTTCGGATGCTACAGACGTTTTCACAAGAATGTCTTCATGAGAAGACAAACAGAGATGTAGCTCTACCACTTTCCATCACAGATGCAGAAGGGCGAAATAGGCAGATGTGGTGGATTGAGAAGCAGCCCATGCAAAAACATGACATCTATACCTTAAACTGACAGATTTTGATGGGAATTGTTTAACTATGTTACTTAGATTGATGCACTGGTGTTTCAATAGACTCTATGGGGTTAAATGTGTATTAGTATATTGGCTTCACTGGGTAGCAAGGTCAGTTCAATTCAGGAGGTAAACTGAAATTGTAAGAATTGATTGAATTGAAATGGAATTGACCCCAACCCTTTTGGGGAGATGCTCTTGATGCAGAATTTAAAGCCACAATTGGTTAACCAAAACAGTGCCTTCAGAAAGTATTAACATCCCTTGACTTTTTCAAAATGTTGTTGTGTTACAGCCTGAATTTAAAATTGATTACATTGAGATTGTGTGTCACTGGCCTACACACACACTACCCTATAATGTCAAAGTGGAATTATGTTTTTAGACATTTTTACTGATTAATTAAAAATACAAGCTTAAATGTCTTGAGTCAATAAGTATTCAACCCCTTTCTTATGGCAAGCCTAAATAAGTTCAGGAGTAAAAATGTGCTTAACAAGTCACATAATAAGTTGCATGGACTCTTAATAGTGTTTAACAAGGTCCCTTAGTCGAGCAGTGAATTTCAACACAGATTCAACCACAAAGACCAGGGAGGTTTTTCAATTCCTTACAAAGAAGGACACTTATTGGTAGATGGGTAAAAAACAAAACAGACATTGAATATCCTTTTGAGCATGGTGAAGTGATTAATTACACTTTGGATGGTGTATCAATACACCCAGTCACCACAGAGATACATGCATCTTTCCTAACTCAGTTGCCGGAGAGGAAGAAAATGGCTCAGGGATTTCACCATGAGGCCAATGGTGACTTTAAAACAGTTACAGAGTTTATTAATGGCCTTGATAGGAGAAACCTTGTAGTTACTCCACAATACTAACCTAAATGGCAGAGTGAAAAGAAGGACATGCCTTCTGTTTCCAATAAGGCACCAAAGTAAAACTGCAAGAATGTAGCAACGAAATTTACTTTATGTACTGAATACAAAGCGTTATGTTTGGGGAAAATCCAACACAACACATCACTGAGAACCACTCTTCATATTTTCAAGCATTGTGGTGGCTGCATCATGTTATGGGTATGCTTGTCATCGGCAAGGACTAGGGGGTTGTTTAGGATAAAAATATACTGAATAAAGTTAAGCACAAGCAAAACCTGGTTCAGGGACATCATTTGAAATGACCATTGACCATTGGTTGTATTGCAGATTGCACTTCTAAATGCTATTGTTGTCTTCCTCAGGAGCCCTGACGTGGTGAAGAGATGACATCAGTCAGTGGTGGACACAGAGACAGAGCTTGGCCTGAAGATGGGGATATTTCCAAGGGTGAACAGATAGGAGGGGAGGGGGATTCCCCTTTACAGAATGAGATGAACAGACCTGAGACACACAGTATGCAGCAAGCACTTCAACCTAACATGTATAACTTAAGACAGCCAGAATTTCCGTTACAAGTTGGATGACAGTAAAGTTGTATAGTATTCATTGTATTGATAACTCAACCCTACTTGAGTTAGACACCAAAGATTATCAACCAAAGAATCTGTAGAAAAATGAAAATAGAGGTTGGAAGTTATATGATTATACTATCTATATTCATGTTAATAAATATGTTTATTTTAAAATTTTCTGAGATAAATCTGAAAATTGTACTGTCTGAAACATCCAAATCAAAATAGTTCATATTGACAACGGAATGTCTTACATTTGCTACATTTGTGTAAGGATTAAAAGACAACAATGACCTAAAAATGGACATTGATTTTGATTTGAAATGCTATGTCCTATTATGGCACCGATGGAAGACAGTAGTCTGTCTGATTGTGTTTCCTCTCCACTTAGCTCTGTATTTCATGGCACTTGTGTCTAAACTGCCTTCTGCATCCCAAATTACACCCTATTACCTTTATAGAGCACTACTTTTGATCATAGCCCTATGAGGGGTGTCATTTGGAACGCATCCTGTATGTCTCTTGCTGTCTTTATGTCATGGCACAGACTACTGTGTGTTGGAGCCGTCTGCACGTAGGCCTGCTACCCTCTCTGTCTCTCTGTTTATTTTAGTATTGTCTGAGAGTTTCACCAATTCTCTCCCAAATGCCCCGTGCCTTGCTACAGTGCTGTACATCCCTCTGCCTCTGTGTCTCTCTGTGACTCAATATCAGACCTGCGTTCAAATGCTACTTGCAATCTTTCAAATACTTTGAGCATTTGCGCTAGTCTGGCTAAAGTTCCAGATGGACAGGGTTTTACAGTTTTGAAACTATTCTATTGGGTCCATTTAAGCCAGGCAAGCTCAAACAAGCACAGATAAAGTGTTTGAAATGATTTCAAATACTATTTTCACCCAGGTCTGCTCAGTGTCCAGCTCCCTCTGTGGTTTACAAACCCTGTTTCCCCCTGTCACTGCAGTCTCCTCCACCCTCACCACAGAACAGATCTCTTTCTCCTCTCTCTTCTGTTGACGTCAAGCCTTCTTGACCGATGACGAATGTACCGTGTGTACCACAACAAACTGTTAGTCACACCTGCAGGCACGCCACACGGCACAGTTGTTACGTGTCTCTGGCCGTGTCTCAGACTCTGTGTCCAAAATGGCACCCTATTTATTCCATATGTAGTACACTACTTTTGACCAGGGAAGAGTGATTGCGTGGTGATGGGGTGAGAGGGGTGAGGTTGTGAGTAGATGCTAAGCCACTGAGGGCTAGGGAGAGCCACAAGGTCAAAGACGTACACACATTATTACTGGTCAAGATGACCAAAAAAGAAAACATCTGTTCTAAGGGACTGTAGCAGAGGTAGCCTACTTTTAGTCACTTGCAGGAAAACCTTTGGATTAAATATGACAGTTCAAATTAGTTTGAAACTAATGTGCACTGTTCAACCACATTCTATATGGTTTTCGAATCATTATAGCACTTACTGTATGTGAAAAAAATATTATGATGTAGAACTGTTCAAAATAATAACAAGCCATCTCTCATCCTATTCAATAGCTAAGCATGTTTGGGCATTAAGTTGCTCTCATCCTTAAACATTTTTGTCACTTTTCTAGTTCTCTATTTACACAAATACATGATTTGATATGTGAAGACAGGCCAGGCAGGCCCAGTTTATAGTAAAAAAGAAAAATCTCCTCTTCAAAGGCAAGTTGATTGACTTCATTGCAGTGCTGGTGCAGGATCTTGATGTGCTGGATCTAGATAATACCACAGACACATAAAGCCCACGGGGGCTTGGAACAAATCACTCTGCTTTGACCCCTCAGCCAAGGCTGTCTGCATACAGTAGATCTCCTCTATTCATCTCTTCAGACACATGGCACTAGCCGGGACGCTGTTGGCTGTGCCACCTCTGTAAACAGTGAAATGACTCTGGTATGTCTGACAGTGGCTAGAACCAAGAACAACACTATTAAACTGTGTTCTGCTCCCAAATGGCGCCCTATTCCCTGTAGTGCACTACATTTGACCAGAACCCCAAAAACAGTGCACTTCATAGGGAATAGGAATAGGGTAACATTTGGGACGCACACCTAGACTCTCTTCTATAACAACCTCCTGTTGGACTGTTGGATGCTTCCACCAAGAACTAATACAGGAGTAGGATGGATAGGCCAACCAGGATACCCTATAAGCTATTAATACTGCAGTACTTCTTACTGTTGGCTGTGTCTCATGTCTGGGGAGGTTCCAGCCAGGGGGATAAGTACAGACTTCCTGGGTAGTTCCGTGTGTCTGTGTGTCTGCCTGCCTGCCGGCCCGGTCCGTCCGGCCGCCTGCCTTATAGGGTCTGTCTGTCTGTCCGTCCGTCCGTCCGTCCGTCAGTCCGTCCGTCCGGCCGTCCTGAACAGCAGCTGGGTGCTAAACCAGAGGGTTTGACTATAGTAAAGACTCTTCAACATGTTGTTGTTTGTTTCGCCTTACACCTGGCCATTTAGTTCTGGAAAACTAAGGCCATACTATTTTTATTTTTTTAAAATTAAAGGGAGGGAGGGAGCAAGCAAACAAAAAGATAAATACGAAAGTATTGCAAGACTTATGTAAAATCCTATTAGATTAGTGCATTCCTCTTTAGATAGCTAGATGAAACAACAACATATCACAACCATATCAAGTACATTTCCCTCAACAAAGTAGTTATCAGCATCGCAACCTTTGTTCAAAATCTAGCAATCAAATTTTTGTGATATACAGCGGGTGAAATAAGTATTGAACACGTCACCATTTTTCTCAGTAAATATATTTCCAAATGTGCTATTGACATGACATTTTCACCAGATGTTGGTAACAACCCAAGTAATCCATACATACAAAGAAACCAAAACAAATAAGTTCAGAAATTAAGTTGTGTAATAATGTGAAATGACACAGGGAAAAAGTATTGAACACACTTACTGATATTTATTTAATACTTTGTACAAAAGCCTTTGTTGGTAATGACAGCTTCAAGACGCCTCCTGTATGGAGAAACTAGTCGCATGCATTGCTCTCATGTGATTTTGGCCCATTCTTCCACACAAACAGTCTTCAAATCTTGAAGGTTCCGTGGGCCTCTTCTATGAATCTTGATCTTCAGTTCTTTCCATAGATTTTCAATGGGATTTAAGTCAGGTGATTGGCTGGGCCATTCTAGCAGCTTTATTTTCTTTCTTTGGAACCAATTGAGAGTTTCCTTGGCTGTGTGTTTGGGATCAATGTCTTGCTGAAATGTCCACCCTCGTTTCATCTTCATCATCCTGGTAGATGGCAGCAGATTTTTGTCAAGAATGTCTCGGGAAATTTGCCCATTCATCCTTCCTTCAATTATGTGAAGTTTGCCAGTACCATTTGCTGAAAAGCAGCCCCACACCATGATATTCCTACCTCCAAACTTCACTGTTGGTATGGTGTTTTTAGGGTGATGTGCAGTGCCATTTCTCCTCCAAACATGGTATGTATTATGACATCCAAACAGTTCAATTTTGCTCTCATCTGACCACACTATATTCTCCCAGTATTTCACTGGCTTTTCCAAATGTTGTGCAGCAAACTTTAAACGAGCTTCAACATGCTTTTGTTTCAGCAATGGAGTCTTGCGTGGTGAGCGTGCATACAGGCCATGGCGGTGGAGTGCATTACTTACTGTTTTCTTTGAGACAACAGTACCTGCTAATTGCAGGTCTTTTTGAAGCTCTCCACAAGTGGTCCTTGGCTCTTGGACAACTCTTCTGATTATTCTTTTCACTCCTCTGTCAGAAATCTGGCGAGGAGCACCTGGTCGAGGCAAATTTATGGTGAAATGATTGTCTTTCCACTTCCGTATTATGGCCCCAACAGTGCTCACTGGAACATTCAGAAGCTTAGAAATGCGCCTATAACCAATGCCATCATTATCTTTTGCAACAATTAGGTTGCGAAGGTCTTGAGACAGCTCTTTGCTTTTACCCATCATGAGATGTGTCTTGTGTGACACCTTGGCAATAAGACCTTTTTGTAGGCCATCAGTTGGGACTGAACCAGCTGATATTAATTTGCACTGACAGGGGGCTGGATTTCTTTTTAATTACTGATAGTTTTCAGCTGTTGTCTTGGCTTGCACCTCCCTTTCTTCATGTGTTCAATACTTTTTCCCTGTGTCATTTCACATTATTACACATAACTTAATATCTGAACTTATTTGTTTTGGTTATGTATGGATTACTTGGGTTGTTACCAACATCTGGTGAAAATTGCATGTCAATAGCACCTTTGGAAATATATTTACTGAGAAAAATGGTGACGTGTTCAATACATATTTCACCCACTGTATAAATCTATTTTTTTCTTCATAGTTTTTTAGATAACACAAATCAACACAAAACAACGCAACACCGCATAGGACAGCAAACATATACGTTTCCACATACACATTACTGTCACGGATGGGTGCAGAGACAGACCAAGACGCAGCGCAGGGATAGTAGTTCGACATTTATTTATTAATACTATGTATACTGAACTTGCAAATGAACGAACTATACAACAGAAAACACGAATCGACTAAACGTCACGTTCACAAAAACACACGAAATGAACGGACGTAAAAAAAGGCACACTTACTTCACTGTGACTGCGACATAATACGACAACGACCCACACCAGAGTGAAGGACAGACTCAACATATATGGGATCCCTAATTAGAGACAATGCGGTGCAGCTGCCTCTAATTAGGGATCCAACCCAAACCCCACACAGAAACAGAAAAGAACGACACTGTCAGACTCTGACCATAACTGCATAGAGAAGCCTATTGCTTCTCTATGGCCAGAGCCTGACAATTACATATACATTTACACATAACATAAACATTTACACATAACAAAAACAAAAAGCACATCAATTTCTCTATCTGACCCTCTTTGTCCATTCATCGCCATTACCCGTCGTTGTCTTAGGTCTCTTGATTAACTGTGTTTGTTTTATGCCTCTTTCTCATTTCAATATGCCTTGCCTGCTGCTGTTTAGGTTAGTTATTATTGTTTTACTTCACTGTAGAGCACCAAGTCCCGCTCAACATGTCTCAGATAGCTCCTTTGTCTCACCCCCCACACATGCGGAGACCTCACCTGGCTTAACTGGTGTTTCTAGAGATGCAACCTCTCTCATCATTATCCAACACCTAGGTTTACCTCCACTAAACTCACATCCTACCATACCCTTGTCTGTACATTATGCCCTCAATCTATTCCACCACACCCAGAAATCTGCTCCTTTTATTCTCTGTACCCAATGCACTAGACGTCCAGTTCTTAAAGCCTTTAGCCGTACACTTATCCTACTCCTCCTCTGTTCCTCTGGTGATGTAGAGGTAAACCCAGGTCCTGTTGCCCCCAGCACTACACCTATTCCCCAGGCGCTCTCATTTGTTGACTTCTGTAACCGTAAAAGCCTTGGTTTCTTGCATGTTAACATCAGATAGATAGATAGATTGATAGATTGATAGATAGATTGTTAGGATACTTTATTGATCCCCCGGAGGGGAAATTTCATTGTCAAGCAGCTACAACAAAACACAGGGCAGGTGCAAAATGCCACAACGAAAGTACACAAAAGACAGATACATGGTACATGATACATAGAGCGGCAGTATGAAAAAGTATAGAAATACAAGATATCTTGAGTGCAAAAATAAAATTGCATAGTATGGGTGGTTGGCTGAATATGTACACTATACATTGGTGGATGTTGGATGGTTAACTATACTATACAGGTCGATGGCAGAGAAATACTTCAGTAGCTAAAAATGCGTATGATATGAGCGAGGGTAATAATAGTTTACTTAATAGACAGACTGGCTAAATGAACAGGTAAGTGAAAATTTTGCATGGTTAAATTAGCTGTACAGGTTATACAGTTATATTTACAGATAAGTGAATACTTGCATGGTTACACAAACTGTACAGGTAAATGACAGGAAGAGATACTTTAATAGCTAAATGTGTGTATGATATAATTTGGGGTAATAATAGTAATTCACTTAAAATACAGTCCTTAGTGTGCAGGGTTTAATTACAGACAACTGCACGTATTGCACATTCGATATACTAAAAGCAATGAGAAAAGGTGCAACTGACAGGATACTAATATGTATTCCTGAGTGAATGCCTACGTAAGTTAGGTCCAAGAATTACTAGCAATATTGCACGTGATATGATATAACAACTGTACATGAGTATGTATATACAGACCTGCATGAATAAATAGGTCGTGAGTGAATGAGTGCTGACGGACCAGAGTTACTCACGGATGGATGCATAATTGTTAAACTAGGTCCTAGCACCCCAACAGTTCCAGATCTATGTTGCTGACGGCACGGCCCCCCGGTGAGGCATTATATAGTCTAATAGCCGCCGGTAGGAAGGACCTCCTTAAGTTTGATTTATTCACTGCTTTAGCACACTCCGCCAACCCGGATGTCCTAGCTGTGACTGAATCCTGGCTCAGGAAGGCCACCAAAAATTCTGAAATTTCCATCCCAAACTACAATATTTCCGTCAAGATAGAACTGCAAAAGGAGGCGGAGTTGCAATCTACTGCAGAGATAACCTGCAGAGTTCTGTCATACTGTCCAGGTCTGTGCCCAAACAGTTTGAGCTTCTACTCTTAAAAATCCACCTTTCCAGAAATAAGTCTCTCATTGTTGCCACCTGTTACAGACCCCCCTCAGCCCCTAGCTGTGCCCTGGACTCCATATGTGAATTGATTGCCCCCCATCTATCTTCAGAGTTTGTACTGTTAGGTGACTTAAACTGGGATATGCTTAACACCCCGACTGTCCTTCAATCTAAGATAGATGCTCTCAATCTCACACAAATTATCAAGGAACCTACCAGGTACAACCCTAAATCCGTTAACATGGGTACCATCATAGATATCATCCTAACTAATTTGCCCTCCAAATACACCTCCTCTGTTTTCAACCAGGATCTCAGCGATCACTGCCTCATTGCCTGCGTTCGTAATGGGTCTGCGGTCAAACGACCACCCCTTATCACTGTCAAACACTCCCTAAAACACTTCTGCGAGCAGGCCTTTCTAATCGATCTGGCCCGGGTATCCTGGAAGGAAATTGACCTCATCCCGTCAGTAGAGGATGCCTGGTTGTTCTTTAAAAGTGCTTTCCTCAGCATCCTAAATAAGCATGCCCCTTTCAAAAAACGTATAACTAAGAACAGATATAGGCCTTGGTTCACCCCAGACTTGACTGCACTTGACCAACACAAAAATATCCTGTGGCGCACTGCATTAGCATCGAATAGCCCCCGTGATATGCAACTTTTCAGGGAAGTCAGGAACAGTCAGTTAGAAAAGCAAAGGCCAGCTTTTTCAAACAGAAATTTGCATCCTGTAGTACTAATTCCCAAAAGTTCTGGGACACTGTAAAGTCCATGGAGAATAATAGTATCTCCTCCCAGTTTCCCACTGCATTGAGGCTAGGAAACACTGTCACCACGGATAAATTCACAATAATCGAAAATGTCAATAATAATTTCGCTACGGCTGGCCATGCTTTCCACCTGGCTACCCCTACCCCAGCCAACAGCAACCTGCCCAAGCCCCCCCCCCCGCTTCTCCTTCACCCAAATCCCGACAGCTGATGTTCTGAAAGAGCTGCTAAATCTGGACCCCTACAAATCTGCTGGGCCCTTTCTTTCTAAAATTATCCGCCAAAATTGTTGCAACCCCTATTACTAGCCTGTTCAACCTCTCTTTCGTATCGTCTGAGATCCCTAGAGATTGGAAAGCTGCCGCGGTCATCCCCCTCTTCAAAGGGGGAGACACTCTAGACCCAAACTGTTATAGACCTATATCCATCCTGCCCTGCCTTTCTAAAGTCTTCGAAAGCCAAGTTAATAAACAGATCACTGACCACTTCGAATCCCACCGTACCTTCTCTGCTATGCAATCTGGTTTCCGAGCTGGTCATGGGTGCACCTCAGCTACGCTCAAGGTACTAAATGATATCATAACCGCCATCGATAGAAGACAGTACTGTGCAGCCGTCTTCATCGACCTGACCAAGGCTTTCGACTCTGTCAATCACCGCATTCTTATTGGCAGACTCAACAGCCTTGGTTTCTCAAGTGACTGCCTTGCCTGGTTCTCCAACTACTTCTCAGACAGAGTTCAGTGTGTCAAATCGAAGGGCCTGTTGTCCGGTCCTCTGCCAGTCTCTATGGGGTTGCCACAGGGTTCAATTCTTGGGCCAACCCTATTCTCTATATACATCAACGATGTTGCTCTCGCTGCTGGTGACTCTCTGATCCATCTCTACGCAGACGACACCATTCTGTATACATCTGGCCCCTCTTTGGACACTGTGTTAACTAACCTTCAAATAAGCTTCAATGCCATACAACACTTCTTCCATGACCTAAATGCATGCTTTTCAATCGAACGCTGCCCGCACCCGCCCACCGGACTATCATCACTACTCTTGATGGGTCTGACTTAGAATACGTGGACACCTACAAATACCTAGGCGTCTGGTTAGACTGTAAACTCAACTTCCAGACTCACATTAACCATCTCCAATTATTGTCCTACCTTCCTAACCTTACTGCATTTTGCACTACATTTGCACACTCTGTATATAGATTCTCTATTGTGTTATTGACTGTACGTTTGTTTATTCTCATGTGTAACTCTGTGTTGTTTTTTGTCGCACTGCTTTGCTTTGTCTTAGGTCGCAGTTGTAAATGAGAACTTGTTCTCAACTGGCCTACCTGGTTTGACACAACGACAGGTATACGGGACCCAAAAGCGGACACGGAGGCAGGGATATGATTGACTGTTTAATAGGGAATATGGGGCAAGACAGGTTCGTAGTCAATGACAGGCAATGTTCGTAACAGGGAATCTGAATGGCAGTCGTCCAATAAGGGGAGTCAGGCTCGTAGTCGTAGTTCAGGCAGCGTTCGGTACCGGGAATCAGAAGACTGGCAGTGCAGAGGAGTAGACAGGCTCGTAATCCGTAATGCAAGCAGGGTTCGTTTGGCAGCAGATCAGAAGGTCGAAGGCACATGAGGGGGCTAGACAGGAACGTAATCCAACAGGCAGGTAGAGGTCCAAATACCGGGAAACAGACTGGCAGAGTTAGTAATACAGGAGAGTGCTGGAAACGACTGACTAGGCAAGACGATCTGGCAAATGCCAACAGCACCCAAGAGACTAAATACCCACACTGATTAATGCTGGTGATAGGGTGCACCTGGTGTGGGGAGGGGACAAACACAGACAGGTGAAACATATCAGGACATGACATGGTTAAATAAAGGTAAAATAAATAACATACACATTTACACATACACATAACATATACATTTACACGTTTAACCCTTTTCCCTTCCCACCCACCGGACCAGCATATCTAAATACATTTATATATATAACGATTTCAGCCTATCAAAAACTGTATTCCACATTTTAATATTGTCTGGTTTTGCACCATGCAGTCGAGAGATTGATTGATCCAGTTGAGCTATGTCTATGAAGGAAGAGATCCATTGCTGTTGGGGCAAAGTGTGAGGGGGTTGCCCACATAAGGCAATCATTCTCTTGGCTGCTGTTAGACCAGCAAGCCAGATCCTTCTTTCTTTACACGTTAAATTCAATGAGGAATCATCATTAAGCAAGACTACATTAGATTTGGGATAGATTTTGTCAAAATACTAGTCAATGAAGATGTCACAAAGCACCAAAAGGACAAAACCTGGACCCAGGAATACCCTGGGTGCAGAGCATACAGGTAGGGGTTGCGTTTATATTCATCTGAAAAAATTGTTAGGAGTTAAGTAAGTCATGTGTGCAAAATTATAGTGTGTCATTTGGTGATTCGGGTTTCTTGATGATAATGTAACATTGGACCAGACAGTATTCCAATTAATGTCTACTGTTGGTATGGCTTTATTCCAATTTGAATGAATTGGTAGTCGTTGAATTGTTGATTTAAGTAAATATATATATACACATTTGAGACCATGCCTTTACTTGTCCTCGATGTCGTAATCTTATGGATTGGATGACATTCTAACTCTGAACCCCAGGGCACTCCATATGCACGTAGTGCAGAACGAAGTTGCAGATAAAAATAAAAAGAAGAACCAGGTAGATTGTATCGATTCTTTAAGTCTTGAAATGTGAGTAGGGTGGAGTCGTCCACAATATCATAGAGAACATTGATCCCTCTCTCTCTCCATGCAGGAAATGATATTGGTCTGTCACCCAAGAGGATGCCATGATTATTAAAAAGTGGCATATGGAGGTGATGTTTAATAGTATATTTGCAGTGATTTCCCATTAAACGGCAAGTCATTAGTAACTGTGAAATAATAGGGCCAAAAGAAGATTTTGCCTTTTTAATTGAGATTAAATCTCAATTAAAAGTTCTCCTCTATGGACCGCCAGGCCACTGGGATATTAGGGTTTAACCACATTCGTAACGGCCTCATCATGAAGGCCCAGAAATATAATTTAAAATTTGGGAGATTTTGGCCCCCATCTATCTTTTGTCTCTGTAGAATTTTTATTTGAGCTTGCTTGCCCTTCCATATAAATTTGGTGATGAATGCCTGTAGTTTCTTCCAATATCCCAGTGTAGGTGAAAGAGGAATCATAGAACTGAAAAAGTAAATTTGTGGAAGTATGTTCATTTTGATAATAATTAATTGTTTTGACCATCTTTGTATGTCTGACTATTTGTCTGTAAACAGAGTTATAATTGATGGTGATGGTGTTCTGTATAGATTCCTAAATATTTAAAATGGCTAACTACTGGAATATCAGGGCAGAGGGAGGTGTTTTTCATGCTCTCATTCAGTGGTCATAATGCAGATTTTGCCCAATTGATTTTATAGCCTGAAATTACACTGAATTCTTTACAAATATTTAGAACCATGGGTAGAGAATGAGGAACATCGCCAACGTATAGTAAAATATAATCTGCATAAAGGGAAATATGGTGGTCAGAGTTATAAGCAGTGATAGGAGCATGTGTGGACTGACGAACTGTCTGAGCAAGTGGTTCCAGCAAAAAGTAAAACAAAATCTAGCAATCTAATCAAGAGATTTGGCGCCGTCGTGTGTGGTCGCCTGTTAAGCAGCTCCCATTGTTCATGCGTTAATTGTTGTTTTAGTATGTTTTTCGTCAGTTTTTCGTCAGTTTTTTTTGCAACAGATTATGGAGTGCTACTGTTGTATGAACGTTCTTGTGGTCCTTTTTATCACTGAGGCACTTTTTTATTTTTCTCAGCGCCGAACGCTATTGCACCTAAGGGAAAAGTTCAATATTCCGGAAGAGTTGAAAAGGCGACGGCGTGGACGCAGGGCGGGATTGAAGTGTAAAGCAAAGCTTAGGAAATACAAGCTGGCTATACTGTCTATCATTATGGGCAACGTGAGATCGCTGCATAACAAGATGGACGAGCTTGAGGGTCTTGTCCATGGACAAAGAGACTACCGGGAAGCTAGTGTAAGGGCTGAACATGCTTAGCTAATTAATATGTTAATCTACAACAAGAGTTATTAACTGAATGTATTGTGTGATCATAAAACTTGTGGAACTGCTGTAGGCTTGTGTGTGGGGGAGCCATGTGGAAAGAATGTGTTAGCTAAGGGTTTCACGATAGAACTGTGTTTTGTGGTAACATGAGACAAGAACATCTGCTGAGATTAACAACTGCGTCTGGCAACTGGAGTGCGTCATGAGGCTGGGACCAGCCTGCACGCCAACGATAGGCTGAGTAAGTTTAAACCACACTCAGCCTCTACTCTGACAGGCCAGCAATGAGCGGGAACTATTCTGTCAGAGTATTTAAGGAAGAACAAAGGATAGGACAGGGCTCTCTCTCTCTCTCTCTCTCTCTCTCTCTCTGTTTGCCCTGCGTGGTGTCACAGTGAGCCTGTATATACGAACTTCATACTTACCATTTAAGGGTTTGCTAGAATAAAATACATAGATGATTTAAACTGTGTAGTAATCCTTTTGTTCCAATACCAGATTTGAGTTGATGCAACCTGACACTAGCCTATTGTGTTTGAATGAAACATGGCTGAATGATAACATCCCCATAGAAAACGTAACTATCGGCGGTTTCCAGACCATCAGAGCGGACAGGGATAGCGTTTCTTCCAGTAAGGGTAAGGGAGGGGGGTTGGCTTTATTAGTTAACAACAGATGGTATAATCCGAGACATATTACTGTTAAGGAACAGTTTTGTAGCCCGGACATTGAGCTGTTAGCCGTTAGCCTGAGACCCTACTATTTGCCGACGTCATCCACTCCGTATTCGCGAGGTTACAGACAGCGCATCCCAGTGCTTTCTTTGCCATTTCGGGGGATTTTAACCATGCATCTCTCACTTCAACGCTGCCCATGTTCAAACAGTTTGTGAAGTGCCCAACCAGGAATAATAAAACTCTGTACTTGTTATATGCTAATGTGAAGGATGCATACAACTCCACTGCACTCCCTCCCCTCGGTAGATCGAATCACAACCTTGTCCACCTCACCCCACTCCACAGGCCTATGGTCCGACAGCAGCCAGTGACCACTAGGGCCATTAGGAGATGGAGGCGAATGAGGCCCTACAGGACTGCTTTGAAACAACAAACTGGGATGTGCTCTGTGAGGCTCATGGGGAGGACATTGATGGACATACTGACTGCATAACGGACTACAGTCGTGGCCAAAAGTTTTGAGAATGACACAAGTATTGGTCTCCACAAAGTTTGCTGCCTCAGTGTTGATGATGTCAATTTGCATATACTCCAGAATGTCATGAAGAGTGATCAGATGAATTGCAATTAATTGCAAAGTCCCTCTTTGCCATGAAAATGAACTTAATCCCCAAAAAAGATTGCACCTAAATCAACCAATCGATCGGATCATCAAGAACTTCAAGGAGAGAGGTTCAATTGTTGTGAAGAAGGCGT
This sequence comes from Thymallus thymallus, assembly GCA_023634145.1. Classification (NCBI taxonomy): domain Eukaryota; kingdom Metazoa; phylum Chordata; class Actinopteri; order Salmoniformes; family Salmonidae; genus Thymallus; species Thymallus thymallus. Next base: position 23,254,847 of record CM042383.1, on the reverse strand, counting down.
CAGTGCGCCCAAGAAAGTCCAGCAAGCGCCAGGACCGTCTCCTAAAGTTTATTCAGCTGCAGGATCGGGGCACCACCAGTGCAGAGCTTGCTCAGGAATGGCAGCAGGCAGGTGTGAGTGCATCTGCACGCACAGTGAGGCGAAGACTTTTGGAGGATGGCCTGGTGTCAAGAAGGGCAGCAAAGAAGTCATTTCGCTCCAGGAAAAACATCAGGGACAGACTGATATTCTGTAAAAGGTACAGGGATTGGACTGCTGAGGACTGGGGTAGAGTCATTTTCTCTGATGAATCCCCTTTCCGATTGTTTGGGCCATCCGGAAAACACCTTGTCCGGAGAAGAGAATGTGAGCGCTACCATCAGTCCTGTGTCATGCCAACAGTAAAGCATCCTGAGACCATTCATGTGTGGGGTTGCTTCTCAGGAGTGGGCTCACTCACAATTTTGCCTAAGAACACAGCCATGAATAAATAATGGTACCAACACATCCTCCGAGAGCAACTTCTCCCAACCATCCAAGAACAGTTTGGTGATGACCAATGCCTTTTCCATCATGATGGAACGCCTTTCCATAAGGCAAAAGTGATAACTAAGTGGCTTGGGGAACAAAACATTGACATTTTGGGTCCATGGCCAGGAAACGTCCCAGACCTTAATCCCATTAAGAACTTGTGGTCGATCCTCAAGAGGTGGGTGTACAAACAAAAACCAACAACTTCTGACAAACTCCAAGCATTGATTTTGCAAGAATGGCCTGCCATCAGTCAGGATGTGGCCCAGAAGTTAATTGACAGTATGCCAGGGCGGATTGCAGGGGTCAACACTGCAAATATTGGCTCTTTTCATAAACTGAATGTCATTGTCAATGAAAGCCTTTGACACTTATGGAATACTTGTAATTATACTTCAGTGTACCATAGTAACTACTGACATAAAGATCTAAAAACACTGAAGCAGCAAACTTTGTGGAGACCAATACTTGTGTCATTCTCAAAACCTTGGCCACGACTGTATATACATTTTTGTGTAGACAACACTGTACCCACCAAGAAGGTACGCTGTTTTCCAAATAATAAACCCTGGGTCACCAGCGACCTGAAGGCACTGCTGAATGAGAAGAAGAGGGCCTTCAAGGAAGGGGACAGAGAAAAATTTAAATGCGTCCAGAGAGAGCGGAAGTTGTGGATTGCTGAGGGGAAGAGAGGGTATAAGGAGAAGATGGAGGACAAGCTGAGGCAGAGCCAGGTGAGAGAGGTGTGGAAAGGTATGAGAAATATCACTGGCTTCAAAAAGTCAAACAGTGGGCAGAAGGAGGGGACCCAGGACAGAGCCAATGAGCTGAACCAATTTTTTAACAGGTTCGATACTGGCCCTGTCCACCTCCCCTCCAGCTCTGTTGATACAATCAGCGACCTCCTCCCCAGCTCCGCCCCCACTCCCTCTGGATTTCTACTCTACTTTCTGAGGAGGCTCAGGTCCTTCAACGTGTGCAGTAAACTACTGCATACCTTCTATCAGTCTGTGGTGGCCAGTGCCATCTTTTTTTGCAGTGGTGTGCTGGGGAGCAAACATCAAAGCCGGTGATGCTTCTCGGGTAAATAAGCTGATCAGGAAGGCTAGCTCTGTCCTGGGGATGAGCCTTGACACTCTAGAGGAGGTGGCGGAGAGACGGATCCTGGCCAAACTGCTGGCCATCATGGACAACGTCACCCACCCTCTGCACGCTATGGTTATGACGCAGAGGAGCACTTTCAGTCACAGACTGATCCCACCACGGTGTGCCAGAGAGCGCTACAGGAGGTCCTTCCTGCCGGTGGCTATTAGACTATATAATGCCTCACCGGGGTGCCGTGCCGTCGGCAACATAGATCTGGAACTGTTGGGGTGGTAGGACCTAGTTTAACAATTATGCATCCATCCGTGAGTAACTCTGGTCCGTCAGCACTCATCCACTCAGGACCTATTTATTCATACAGGTCTGTATATACATACTCATGTACAGTTGTTATATTATATCACATGCAATAAGTAATTATTGGACTTAACCTACGTAGGCATTCACTCAGGAATGCATATTAGTATCCTGCCAGTTGCACCTTTTCTCATTGCTTTTAGTATATCGAATGTGCAATACGTGCAGTTGTCTGTAATTAAACCCTGCGCACTAAGGACTGTATTTTAAGGGAATTACTATTATTACCCCAAATTATATCATACACACATTTAGCTATTAAAGTATCTCTTCCTGTCATTTACCTGTACAGTTTGTGTAAACATGCAATTATTCACTTATCTGTAAATATAACTGTATACCTAACTGTACAGCTAATTTAACCATGCAAAATTTTCACTTACCTGTTCATTTACCCAGCCTCGCTCATATCATAGGCATTTTTACCTACTGAAGTATTTCTCTGCCATCGACCTGTATAGTATAGTTAACCATCCAACATCCACCAATGTGTACATATTCAGCCAACCACTCATAGTATGCAATGTCTTTTTATAGCTTTTTTTTGCACTCCAGATATCTTGTATTTCTATACTTTTCCATACTGCCGCTCTATGTATCATGTACCATGTATCTGTCTTTTGTGTACTTTCGTTGTGGCATTTTGCACCTGCCCTGTGTTTTGTTGTAGCTGCTTGACAATGAAATTTCCCCCCCGAGGGATCAATAAAGTACCTATCTATCTATCTATCTATCTATCTATCTATCTATCTATCTATCTATCTATCTATCTATCTATCTATCTATCTATCTATCTATCTATCTATCTATCTATCTATCTATCTATCTATCTATCTATCTATCTATCTATCTATCTATCTATCTACACCTCCCTTCCCCCCACCTCTGAACTGATCCTCAACACCCCCCTTCCCCCCACCTGGGCTGGCTTTCACCACCAACCAAGTGAGGAGAGAGCTGGAGAGACTACATCAGTGGAAAGCGGCTGGCCCTGATGGCATCAGCCAAAGGGTGCTTAGGGTCTGTGCTGACCAACTGTGTGGAATACTCCAGCGACACTTAAACCTTAGCCTGAGCCTGGAAAGGGTCCCTGTGCTGTGGAAAACATCCTGCCTGGTCCAAGCGCCCAAGAAGGCGCACCCCACTGTCCTGATTGACTTCAGACCTGTAGCGCTAACATCCCACATCATGGGACCCTGGAAAGGTTAGTCCTCGCTCACCTCAGACCCCTGATGTGTACATCACTGGACCCCCTGCAGTTTGCATATCAGCGCAACATCGGGGTGGATGATGCAATCATCTACCTTCTGCAAAGGGCCTACTCTCACCTGGACAACGCAGGTTGCACTGTGAGGCCTATGTTTAGGCCACAATTTGTGCGACTACAGAGCTGTGTGTCAGAACTGGCAGTGAGCAACAAAGGGGCCCCCCAGAGAACGGTCCTGTCCCCCTTCCTATTCACCCTCTACACCCCGGACTTCAGATATAACTCTGAAACATGCCACCTACAGAAGTTCTCGGATGACTCCGCAATTGTAGGGTGCATCGGGGGTGGGCAGGAGGAGAAGTATAGGAGTACAATCAATGACTTTGTGTTGTGGTGTGAACAGAACCACCTTCAGCTCACCATCAGCAAAACAAAGGAGATGGTGGTGGACTTCAGGAGAACCAAGGCACAACTGACTGCAGTCCCTATACAGGGGATGGATGTGGATATGGTTGGGTCATACAAGTTCCTTGGAGTCCATATGGACAACAGGCTGGAATGGGCTGGTAACACCGGGACTCTGTACAAAAAGGGCCAGAGCCGACTCTACTTTCTGAGGAGGCTCAGGTCCTTCAACATGTGCAGTAAACTACTGCATACCTTCTAGCTAGCTCTGTTCTGGGGATTAGCCTTGACACTCTAGAGGAGGTGGCGGAGAGACGGATCCTGGCCAAACAACTTGCCATCATGGACAACGTCACCCACCCTCTGCATGCCATGGTTATGATACAGAGGAGCACCTTCAGTCACAGACTACGGTGTGCCAGAGAGCGCTACAGGAGGTCCTTTCTGCCGGCGGCTGAAAGACTATTTAAGGCCTCACCGGGGTGCCGTGCCGTTGATAACATAGACCTGGAACTGTTGGGGTGTCAGGACCTAGTTTAACAATTATGCATCCATCCGTGAGTAACTCTGGTCTGTAATCACTCATTCACTCAGGACTTATTTATTCATTCAGGCCTGTATATACATATTCATGTACAGTTGTTATATCATATCACATGCAATATTGTAAGTAATTTTTGGACTGAACTTACGTAGTCATTCACTCAGGAATGCATATTAGTATCCTGTCAGTATCTTTTTCCATTGCTTTTAGTATATCGAATGTGCAATACGTGCATTTATCTGTAATTAAACCCTGCACTAAGGACTGTATTTTAAGGGAATTACTATTATTACCCTAAATTATATCATTTCGCTATTTAAGTATCTCTTCCTGTCATTTTCCTGTACAGTTAATGTAACCATGCTAAATATTCACTTACCTGTTCATTTAACCAGGCTGTATATTAAGTATTATATTAACTATTATTACCCTCACTTATATCATACACACTTTTAGCTATTTAAGTATTTATCTGCCATCGACCTGTATAGTATAGTTAACCATGCAAATACTCCTTAATTATCTATATCAACTTGCAATATTTTTTTCTTTTTTTTCTTCACCTAACACTCTGTAACAATGTATAGTGTACATATTCAGCCATCCACCCATACTATGCAATGTCTTTTTATAGCTTTTTTGCACTCCAGACGTCTTGTATTTTTATACTTTTTCATACTGCCGCTCTATGTATCATGTATCGTGTATCTGTCTTTTGTGTATTTTCGTTCTGGCATTTTGCACCTGCCCCGTGTTTTTTCGTAGCTGCTTGACGAAGAAATTTCCCCTCGGGGATAAATAATGTACCTATCTATCTATCTAGCTTCTGGGGAGGCTAATAGAGGTATTGTTCAGACATAATCCAGGAATAGGTTGTGTATCTCTTTCCTGAAAGTTTGAGGACATTCTTTTTGCAATAACCTTGCAATTTTTAACAACAACTTTTCAAATTTTTATGTCATAAAAAAAGTCCATTATTCAGTTTATTATAGGTCCAATGCAGCCGTTTTGATCTCAATAACAAAATATCTCTGGGTAACAATTAAAGGGGAATTTCATCCTGGCTTTGCTTTCACCCTGGCATATAGTCATTACTATATTAACAACATTACGTTTTTGTCATAAACATCTACTTTATCCAAACCACAAGCTAGAACGAGCGCATTTTAATTTCACTGGTAGAAATCGGGAAGTAGTTTCGACTTTCTGTGTATTCGTCTGCTCATGAAGTCCAGCATTCATAGCGAATGCAGATAACGCCTCTCTAGGTAGATGGGGTGTGCCCACAAACTTGGTTGATGGCGTTGTTTACTTCGAACAACCAACACACAGTAATCTCAGAACTTCTCTAGGCAATTTTTTAAATGTTTGTTTTTCACTAATGTTTGTTATCATGCCCGTGTGGTGTTCGGTCTGGCTGTGCAAATTATAAACATGCTATGAAAAATTGTTCACTGTTATACCTACCAAAGACCTGTTTTGAACTCTGAAAGCCATCAGCTATATTTTGGATACACACTGTACGAAAGGCTTTGATCTCCAGCTCAGAGAAGAAGAACAGATTGAGGGAAGGCAAGTGAGAGAAAGTTCCAGCCATCCTTGTGTTAGCCAAGACTAGTGTGCGTCCTTGTTGACATACCACACACACACACTTTGGTTGTGGCAAGTTGCCATGCATACCACTAAGTGCCTTAGCCCATCAATACTACATGTGCTGTTTCGTGCCTGTGCATCTTCAGCGTTATTAAACCATCTCAACTGGAATCCTACCTGTCTGTCATCTGTGCTCTTACCAGCATACGGGAGCGAACAAATTAAAGTAAATCATAACCTAACGAATATTCAGTCCACCAAGTCCTCACTTACACACACTGTCAATCAGTTTTGCCTATACCATGGTCATCAATGCTAGGCTGGTAGCTACTGTACCTTCAGCAGAGTAAACATGTTTGTTTGTTTGTTCTATTTTTGACTAACGTTAGCTAACGTAAGCTAGCTAATATTTACAAGCTGAAGGCTAAGACATAAACATGAATTGGGTAGTGTTTGTATGGATTTGTGTTAGTGTTATGGGATTACAGGTGGTTAGATCCACAGAGTACCTTCCAGACCATATAATCAATTAACTGTACCCCTTTTCTCTTTTAGTTTTTTCTCTTTGTAAAACTATTTGGTGTCCTTGCTGAAAAATAGTCCCTGCTGGAGACCCTGCTGAAAAATACCCCAAAGCGGCTGCATTTTGGCTACACACGCATAAGGGAGGTGACACACCTTGCGGTTATGGAGCACAACAAGTTAAACAAAAAAACAAGCAAGGGACACTGAAAGGTTTAAAATCAAGACAACAGTAACGACACAACCACCGCATTCTTCTCTCTACATATTCTCAAAATACAATACAAAGACACGTCTACAAAAATCCCTTGCTACTATTGACAATAATTATCTATCAAAGTCAATGGGCTGGGGGAGTTTTACAGGTAGGTCTTTGAGATTAGGAAGGGGGTTTTGGTTGTAATTAGAGACAGTAAATGTATTGTTGTGTATTAGAACAATTCACAGCTGAGCTCGCTCAGTTTAGATCAACGCCGATTGGCTATTATTTTATTTAGGGAGGCCAAATGCTCACTGGCTTCTCTTTCATTCAATGTTACGGGCGGCAACAATCTCATACTCTTTCTGACCAGACAGCATCAGATAGATACACTATACATACAGAGACAGAGCAACGCTCGAATGCTTTCTCTGGTGAGATACATTAAGCCTCTTGCGAATTGAAGGAGATTTATGAAACACAGAGATAAAATATATATTTTGGGGGTAATTATTTTTGGCATCCATAAATAAACGCCACAGCAAAACAATACATTCTGTATAAGAACTGCCTTCCCAGCCCATTCACTTTGTTAGCTGATCTTTCGTCTCAAAAGCAGCTCCCAGTGTCACACATTGTCTCTAAACAATACACTAGTCTGTCTCTAAACACTTAGGTACCAAAGGTTGACACCGTTACCATCAAAGGCATTTCCCTACATCCCTTCCACAAAAAGTGTAAAATGGTAACACCACAACCATGTTTTTACAGGTGTACCAGCAAATCTTCTGCAAGATTTCCAAGCAGTTGGTGGTTAAGGTCTACGAGCTCTACACCACTTCCAGCAGTCTTATCCAGCTGGCCGTACACCGCAGACAGGACAAGACCATTCGTCACAAGCACTGCTTCCACAAACAGATATTTATTTGTCAAAGTCTAAAATACAGGGGAGTGTACTGTCACGACTGGGTGTATTGACAGACCAAGGCGCAGAGCAGGTATAGTTCGACATTTTATTATACTATGTACAAGTAACTCAATGACGAACTATAATGTCAAAACAATGAAACTGAACACACTAAACGTAAATACACTTAGGTAGCCGGACCTGTAGACATACAAACAATGACCCACACAACAGGTGTGGGATAGGGCAACTTAAATAGAATCCCCAATCACAGACAACGTCTCGCAGCTGTCTCTAATTGGGGATTCAGCACAAAAAGGAAAACATAGATCTAGGCCTACTAGATCTGTCAGGCTCTGACCCTGGCTATCTAGAGGAGCCAAAGAGCTCCCTATGGCCAGAGCCTGACATGTACAATATGTAATGCTAACTCGAAAAGATAACTGGGTTTGAAAAAAATAATGTGATATGGTAAAAGAAACAACAAAATACAGTATGAACAGTGTAGTACTGTTCCCACGAATTGAGGATGAAGACAGTATTGCCAAGCTAAGGTTGGTTGAAAATTCTGTGCAACACCAAACAGTACCTATCCTGTAACTCCCAGTAATGGATTATGTGGTGTAAGAATCTGTAGCTAAGAGAACTGTTGATCAGCAGATGATGGGAGAGGTGGTCATGATGAAATTGCCATTCCAAAGAAACATACAGTAAGTTCAGGGAACACTTCTGCAGCTGTGGGAGGAGTGTTGTCATGATCATACTGCGATTCAGCTCTTCTTGAGGTCATCTTCTGCTTGAAACCCAGCATAATTTCCAATCCATCGAGACAGATACAATTCACGGGATACAGTTCTGCTACAATATCACACGCAGGCAAAGGAATTATGTTTTTCTCCAAGAATCCACTCCAGAAAGAAGCCCAGGCACCACACGGTATTGTCTGTAAGCCAGAAATATATAAAATATTCTCAATTGCACAGTTTGAACGACAGTTGAACTGTGCCAGCATAACACCATTAGGGTAGACTAGTTGAACACACATACATGTGCATAGGCACAGAGATTACTTTTAGAAAAAAATATAAATAAATATGGCATAACCCTCAACCTTTGCACAGTGTCTAGACCGTACAAATGTACCTAGCTAGGTAGGCAGACAGTGTCTAGCTACAGGCATGCTTAGGCAAATATTTGTTATAGTAAACACAGTTTATCATTTTTAGAGATTTACAAGTTATATTGTTGTATTATTGTTTCTTCACTGTTAGCTACTAAACGTAGCTAGCTAGCTTGCTGAATAGGATATCATTGTTATTTACATCAGTACATAGCTAGCTATGGTACATAGCTAGCTTGTAAAATACAATTGCTGATGTAACACGTTTGCTCAAAAGTTATAAACGGAAGTCCAGGCACATAGTAACAAGTTAGCAGTTGCTAGGCTAACTAGCAAGCCAACTCCAGTTGTGTGCTAAGATTTTCTGGTAAACCTAGCTTTAGGGGGCTGGTTGTAACATTATAGTTTGCTGTTTAGTAGCCATATCTACGACTAAAAAGAGAAGGTTTTACAATCGCGATATAATAGATACAATAAAACTTATTCTATGTTTTGTCATAGATATGGCTACCTGTAGTTGTTTAGCTAGAGTAGCTAATGTTAGCTACCAGAAAAATAATTAGATTCCCCCCACTGTAACAAAGTAGTATGTTAGCCAAAAATACACAATATGGATTTCAGTAGATAAGCTAAAGTTAGCTAGCTAGCTAGGTGGCTTGCAGGAAAAATAACGTACTTAGCTAGACACTGTATTTGTCATCTGCCCTCTTGGGGCTGATTTCGGCTGTAGTTGAGCTTCTAGCTACATCCAACTCTTCGTTTTGAATCCTTTTCGCTATATTCCGGTTGAAACATGTATAGTTAAATGTCACCATGGAGCAAAAAAAAAGCTCTTCAATTTCTTGTTGATTAGAGAATCACTTGAAGCCATTGTGGTCTGATCAGTTCTTTCAGTTTATTTTTATTCTTTATTTGTAGGTTTTCAAATTTGAGAACACAGAGACACAGACTTCAATACAACATCCCCAGTCCTCTATCACCCCCCCACCCACCCATCCCTTTCACCCCTCTCACCCACCCACCCCACCAATGTATCATACAAAAAACAGAACAAGAACAATGACAGAAGCAAACAAACAAACAAACAAACAAACAAAGAATACACAAAATAAAATAAATAAATAAGATACACAAAAGAGGAAATAAAATACAATGAATAAAATAAAATGCAGTCAATAATAATGGAATCCTATTTGCATACTGTAGCCACTGACATATGACATAACTGCCTATACTGAAAAAGACAATAGCCATTCTCCACTAGCAGTTAAAACACCATCTTGCCGATGACAGCGTCCCCCAGTCTTGGCACTTGGGGGCCCGAGGGGGCACACGTCCCCGCCCTCGCATCCAACGCACTCGAGTTTCTCGGGACCCCTGCAAAGTGTATCTAACCATTTCAAGTGGCAGAGATGACATCACCTCCCTATCCCACTGCATAAGAGAAGGAGGTATTGCTGACTTCCAATTAAAGAGTATAAGACGCCGAGCTAGAAGTGAAGAAAATGACAACCATGTCTACATGCACGAAAACCTATGTTGGGATGAATATCACATAACCTTCGTGAAATGCCACAAAGCGGATTACATTTATTTTCAGATCTCGCCCCCCCATCCCATCCACACACCGGAAGCCATCACAGAGTGTATCATTCAACAGCCTAGACCTGCCTTCCTCCTGAGCAATTGCACATCTCACTGTCCTTGAAATGCTTTGGACATGATGAAAACAAGCCCAGATTCCCCCATTCCCCTTTAAGTACCTTACTGTGATTCTTTTCAATTAAAAGTGTCAAAAATAAACAAAAAAAGCCTTTTAGCAAATAATTTAGGTAGGACTGTCTGAGAATGGTCTGAGTGAGAAGGGGAAAACTAAAAACTATCTGTTATTGGCAGAGAGGTTTGGAACTGTATTTCTTATCAGTTTATTAAACTAATTCACCGCCTTGTGATGTTACCAGGCAGACCAAAACTCCATCCCACCACTTTTCAAAAAGCTCTTACACTAAAAGGGCATTATCATCATTTTCACATTTTCACAGTATTATTCCAACCTCATAGTGTGGAAATATATATAAAACACAGGAAAATAATTGTATTGGACTGCAGCGGCCCTGTAAGATGCTGTGTAATAATGGTTGGTTCCCAAGCAAGTCACAGCATAGAATGTGTGCAACATACAAAGAAGGGTTTGGGGATTTTGATCAATTAAGTGAGGGCAAAAAATAGAAGTGTTAAGTATTGGTGTGTGTCGGTATGAGTATGAGTGTAGGGTTTCTTGAGCCACCAAACTTCAAACACAGACAGAATTCATCACCGGTCCTCCTCACACATTACTTTATTCAGAGGTGGATGAGGCGTGCGAGTCTATGTGTGACGTGTCGTCTCCCGGTTTAGTAAGTCTCCCGAGCCAGTGTTTAATTCTGTATGTTAGTGGAAGTGTCTGCATGTCCCTGCCTGCCTGCCTGTTGTATAAATTGCCCCCCCCCCCCCCCCCCACTCTCTCTCTCTGTCCGACATCGCTGTAGGATACCGGCCCATAGCTGTAGTCGGAATGTATATTATGGCTGAACTGGACCCTTTCACTGTCTGAGCTGTAGGATACTGGCCCATAGCCCTGCTGTATATAATGGCTGAACTCAGCACTATTCCTCATCTCAACGAGATGACAGAGTAGCTGTGGAATTTCTCTGCTCAGTGCCTAAACCAACCAGCCCCGGCCCCGGCCCCAGGCATGCATAGCACATTGCAGGACATCACAGGCCAGAAACACTCTTCGTCTCTACATCTGCACCCTGCCCCTGCCCCTTGCTCACATGGCCCATTTTTGTCAAATCTGACCTGCAAATATCCAGCCAACCCTCCACACAGACGCTGTGGAGGAAACGTCTGTGTTTGCCAGAGCATTTTTAGTGGATCAGCAGCATGGCTCATAGAGGAGCTAGCAAATTCATCTGAAATATGTAGCTGCCAGTTAGCTAAGTAACAGGCTGTTCCTCATTGGAATTTGTTAAGCAACAGCAACAGTTACTAACTACACTACAGAAGAACAAGTAGAAAGCTCAGGGGCCTGCGTGAGCTTCTTTGAGCTTGTCAATGTTCTACTCTCTGTCGATTCCACCTGTATGTTGGCCCAATATGGCGTCATGTCTCCCAATATGGAGTCTGTGTCACAACTGGCTTCCAATGCACTATATAGTGCATTACTTTTGACCAGACCCTGATGGGCCCTCATCAAAAGTAGTGCACTAGGCCTATATAGGGAATAGGGTACCATTTGGGATGTAGACAGACTGACATTTCCTTCCTGGCAAGTTGCGCCAACAATAGTTGGGTTGATGTGATTATGTCTGAGGGACGTTAAACAGAGGCTCCATGTACTTTAGTTCCCCTTGAAAACCCTAGCCAGGAGAACCGCTCCAGATGTCTGAGCTGGGTGCTAGCATTCGTCTGCATGCTGCATGGCTCACAGCTGAGCAAACAGCCACTGTCTTCTCTTCAACATGGCATGTTTGAAATGACAGGCCCATCCAAAAAGGCACAGGCCCTCTCTAGAATACCTGTCTGCCTGTAGAGGTGTAAGAAACCAAGCACTGAGCATCTAATGTTCATGTTCAAACAGTTTAAATGTTAAATGGTTGATGCTCTATTGAGTCTAGTCTACTGGCTTGTCTATTGACTACAAATGTAGAAACTACACCTCCCAATAAAGTGGGGCTTTTACTCAGATTGTCACTGACTGTCTGTAAATATTGGGCTGGAATTCCTAGACAGACGGGATGGAATAGAGTTGACTAAAGAGGAGGGGGATTTTACAGTCAGACATTTTCAATAACATAGACAATCTATTCTGGCACTGATACACCTTTGAGGCGTCCAGCTCAATTGCTGTTCATCTTATGTGTTTGCTGTTCTTTCACAACAGAGTTTATGTCTGCTATAGTGACTTTAAATAGTATATGTATATGTGCATATGCATGCTTTGTTCCCAAATTGGGTTATTTATTTAATATTTAATGTTTAAAATGTTATAACACATTTGGTACATGCTAAAATAACCAAGCATTTCATTTCAGAATACACTTGATCTAAAAGGCTTGTAGAAAGAGCTTTTCTGCCAAAATGTGTCAGGAACAATGAACAAAACCCCTCTTAACCCGATATAGGCCATGAGACAGCTACTAAAAGTAAAGATGTGCTCAGTATTTACAAGCGGAGAGAAAAAAGGGCCTCATTCATCCCTTTGCATTGCGCAGTGCTTTAGTAGCCATGGCAGGGCCGTTTAACATCCTCTGGCCTCCGTCTTCACAGAGCCCTGTCAGCAAACACACCGCTATAGAGCACACTGCCACAGTAAAGCAGCTAGCACTGTTTGGTTCTCTGTGTGTGAGGCTGGGCCACAGGGCTCAGTATTTCATAAGAGCCACAATCTGCACACACTCAGCTCCACTCAGTACCAAGGTTGGGGTCAATTCCTTTTCAATTTCAGTTAATTCAAAAAGTTAACCAAATTCCAATTCCTTATTGAAAAGCATTGTAGAGAATTGGAATTTCAGCACGCTTCCTGAAATGGCTGGAATTTAAATGGGATTGACCCCCAACCCTGCTCATTACCAAGGTTTCCAGTCTCCATTCAACAGGCAGGTAGAGTAAAAGGAGACACTTTCAGTCTGTACATACTGCAGTATTTACAAAGCAGCATAAAAACATACATCATTTCCCTCCTACACACTCTTTGTAACACATAATTGGTATATTTATGATCAATTCCTCCCACAAAAAGCTAAGAACGGACACAAAGGTGCCGAATGTTTCATGTGACAAAAAGAATAGTCAGATGTAAATTTATTTTTTATATTCTCACTCTTCACCATATTTATTGTATCTGGAACAACATCAACATTAACAAAAACAACAACAATTGGAATATTATATATATTTGAGCGGCATATAAACAACTTTACATTACAATTGAAAATAAAAAAATAAAAAGTATCGCTCACACATGCATACATACTTACAAAGTAAATGGAAATATATTATTTAATTGATACTTAGCACATACATGTCAGGCATTTGCAATGTATTAATTATGGCCACCAAGTGGTTACTCAAGTGCATCTAACTATACAACTGCAGATCAAATGTCAAAAATCGAAATAATATTATTCAAGGATAGTCTAATTCAAGCACAGTACTTTTCCCATTCCATTTTCAAGATCATGCTAAATAATACAAAAATATTCCTCTTCTTCAACGGATTTGTCATATGGATACAAATTCATTGTCATGTAATAATGCTCAGTAAATGCCTCTGTTTCAAAAGTTTTGGGTAAAAAAAATCATATTTTACAACTGATTTCCAAACATAACACCTTAAAGAACCCAAGGAACACATTAAGTTGAGAGGAATGCTGCAAAAGTTTATAAAAAAAACTACTCTAAGACCCCTACTACAACATCAACTGGTTGAGATTGTTGTAGTTTACAGTACTTCAAGAGACATGAAGAAAAAATCTCAGAATCTTACATTCCATGGAAAGATTTAACTCCTGTGGAGACAGGAAGAGAGAGATGAACATTGAGAAATATGTAGTGTCTCAAATCATATTTACAATGCATTCGGAAAGTATTCAGACCCCTTCCCTTTTTCCACATTTTGTTACGTTACAGCTCAATTTATTAAATACATAAATCTACAAAAAATACCCCATAATGACAAAGTAAAAACAGATTTTAACACATTTTTGCAAATGTATATAAAAAAACAAACAAAAATACATTTTTTACTTAAGTATTCAGACCCTTTGCTATGAGACTCAAAATTGAGCTCAGGTACATCCTGTTTCTATTGATCATCCTTGAGATGTTTCTACAACTTGATTGGAGTCCATCTGTGGTAAATTCTATTGATTGGACATGATTTGGAAAGGCACACCTGTCTACATAAGGTCCCACAGTTGACAGTGTATGTCAGAGCAAAAACCAAGCCTTGAGGTCAAAGGAATTGTCCGTAGAGCTCCGAGACAGGATTGTGTCGAGGCACAGATCTGAGGAAGGTCCCCAAGAACACAGTGGTCTCCATCATTCTTAAATGGAATAAGTTTGGAACCACCAAGACTCTTCCTAGAGCTGGCCGCCAGGCCAAACTGAGCAATCGGAGAGAAGGGCCTTGGTCAGGGAGGTGCTCAAGAACCTGATGGTCACTGTCAGAGCTCCAGAGTTCCTCTGTGGAGATGGGAGAACCTTTCAGAAGATCTCTGCTGTAGCACTCCACTAATCAGGCCTTTATGGTAGTGGCCAGACGGAAGCCACTCCTCAGTAAAAGGCACATGACAGCCTGCTTGGAGTTTGCCAAAAGGTATCTAAAGGACTCTCAGACCATGAGAAAGAAGATTATCTGGTCTGATAAAACCAAGATTGAACTCTTTGGCCTGAATGCCAAGCGTCACGTCTGGAGGAACTCTGGCACCATCCCTACAGTGAAGCATGGTGGTGGCAGCATCATGCTGTTTCTCAGCGGCAGGAACTGGGAGACTAGTCAGGATCGAGGGAAAGATGAACGGAGCAAAGTAAAGAGAGATCCTTGATGAAAACCTGCTCCAGAGCGCTCAGGACCTCAGACTGGGGCAAAGGTTCACCTTCCAACAGGACAACGACCCTAAGCACACAGCCAAGAAAACACAAGAGTGGCTTCAGGAAAAGTCTCTGAATGTCCTTAAGTGGCCCAGCCATTGCCCGGACTTGAACCCGATTGAACATCTCTGGAGAGACCTGAAAATAGCTGTGCAGCGACACATCCAACCTGACAGAGCTTGAATGGGAGAAACTCCCCAAATACAGGTGTAGCGTCATACCCAATAAGACTCAAGGCTGTAATTGCTGCCAAAGGTGCTTCAACAAAGTACTGAGTAAAGGGTCTGACTACTTATGTAAATGTGAGATGTTTATTTATACATATGCAAGAATGTCTAAAAACTAGTTTTTGCTTTGTCATTATGGGGTAGTGTGAGTAGATTGATGAGGGGAAAAAAACTATTTAATCAATTTTAGAATAAGGCTGTAACGTAACAAAATGTGGAAAAGGTCAAGGTGTCTGAATACTTTCCAAATGCACTGTATGCTATTATATTCATTTTAATGCTATTACAATGATCAAAAATATCTATATTTGCCATCCAGACTCTATTTTTTGCACTTACATGCCCTTTGGGATGGTATAAACTGTGCAAGGCTGAGACCTTGATATCCATGACATCAAGGCCAATCACAGAGAATATATTATATATTGGCCGATCACAGAGAATTTATGATTTTTAAAATTGTTTTTATCTAACCAGGTAGGCCAGTTGAGAACAAGTTCTCATTTACAACTGCGACCTGGCCAAGACAAAGTAAAGCAATGCGACAAAAACAACAACACAGAGTTACACATGGGATAAACAAACGTACAGTCAATAACACAATAGATAATCTATATACAGTGTGTGCAAATGTAGTAAGATTAGGAAGGTAGGGCAATAAATAGGCCATAGTGGCGAAATATTTACAAATTAGCATTAACACTGGACTGATAGATGTGCAGATGATGATGTGCAAATAGAGATACTGGAGTGAAAATGATCAAAAATAATAAATATGGGGATGAGGTAGTAGGGTGGGATATTTACAGATAGGCTGTGTACAGGTGCAGTGATCAGTAAGCTGCTCTGACAGCTGATGCTTAAAGTTATTGAGGGAGATGGTAGTCTCCAGCTTTTTTTTTTTTTTTTTTCTCCAGATTTTTGCAATTCGTTCCAGTCATTGGCAGCAGAGAACTGGGAGGAATGGCGGCCAAAGGAGGTGTTGGCTTTGGGGATGACCAGTGAAATATACCTGCTGGAGCGCATGCTATGGGTGGGTGTTGCTATGGTGACCAGCGAGCTGAGATAAGGCGGGGATTTACCTAGCAAAGACTTATAAATGACCTGGATATGATATATTTGCCAATCAAAGAGAATCTTACCTGGTTACCCGACAGTTCCGTGTTTGAACCTGAGCACCTGTGTATGTGACATCACATCTCACCACGTTGTTGGAATAGTTTGACTCTTGTACATGATAACTGGGGTTGACTGTGACCTTATAAAATAAAGACTTGTGTGAACAACACTGCTTAGATTAGATGGCCAAAGCACATACAGATCGGACTAGGCAAAACAATTATACTATTTAAAGTTGATCATTACCATACTTTGAATTGTATAATCAAAATCAAATGTTTTATTTGTCACATGCGCCGAATACAACTGGTGTAGACTTTACCGTGAAATGTTTGCTTACGAGCCCTTCCCAACGATGTAGAGACAATAATCATATCATGTAGTTACCCTCAGGACGTAGTTTCCTGCAGGAACATCAGTGATGTCGATCCACTGACAGTCAATATTTGCAGCATAGGTATCATGACATCCTGGACTCAGACCCTATTCAACACAAAACACAGTTATAGAAAAATGTGGATCATATTCGCCTTTTGTTACATCAGTAGGGGCCCTAAGTACTTTGTGCAGTACCCGTGCAATATGTACCTGTGTTTGGGCTATACCTGTATATTCACGAAATGGCATGATGTTGTGTTTCCATATTTGTAGTGCAGTACTCACCTGTGTATGTGCTGTGCATGCATAGCGGCGTCTGAATCCAGCATCACAGCCCGTGTCCTCCAGACAGAAACTGGCCTTGTGTCCCTCTGCCACCTTCCTTCCTGTTGTGACCTCCAGCAGATCATAGTTACTGAAGGCATCCATACTGTGGTAGTGTCTGGTGCAGGAGAAAGGGGTGCGTTTTTACATATATAACATTGTTGTGCAGTCATACCATGAAAAATAGTGCACCTAAGCTGAAATCTGGTGTTTGAAGGGTGTTTGAATGTAAACCCAATGTAACTGTTATGATACACATAATATATTTCAAAACATAATAGATGTACTCTGAAACACCCAAAGTGGTTCTTCTTCTTTTTAAGAAAGTGTTGTGAAAACACTTTTTTGGTGTTTCAGGGCATGTAAAAGGCAGCATCAAAACACAAACAGAATATTTTGGCTGACTGTGTCTCTCATTCAATCATTTATGCTATTGGTTTATAGAATACAAATTGATTGATGATTTTAATTCAATATTTTGCTTATTATTTTAAAGAAGACACTGGGTCTCCGTCTGAGTTCACTCAGCCAGTCTTCAGGACTAAATTGTTGTGCTTAACCACCCTTGTTACACTGAGCACATGGGGCCTGATTCAGACTTGAAATATAGATTTAAGTCCATGTTAGATCATCTTATCCCAAGTCTGAATAGGGCCTATAGAGAAACCTTTTAGGCAATATTCCTCCTTCATTTTATTCTGTGCTTTGTTTAGACATATTAGAAAAAGGAGGAGTGAAAGTTGGACAGGCGGACGTGGGAAATTAACCCCTGACTGCTGGGGGAGTAAGATGATGGTGCTTTCACCAAATTGTGCCGGAAAACTCTGAACTTCATTATCTGTTCACAATACAGATCAGCAATAAATAGCAGTGTGTGATTATCAGAGATGTTTTTTTCTCCTCTTTTCTCATCAAAACTCCTTGGCTAAAAATGTTTTGCTCACCTGGTGGGGGGGGGTGGGGCACCTCCAACAAAATGTAACTTAGGGGCCCCAAAAGTCTAGGACCGGATCTGACTGCATGTGTGGGTATGGATGTGGGTACGCAGACCCGCGAGCCACTGTGGCCCCTCATGATGAGTTCAAATTTTGTGGCCCCCACCGCATCAAAGTTGTCCATTAGCATAATGGATGACTGGTAGATAGAATTGAGCCCTGGGCTGAAGTTTGTATAAGTGCTACTGCTGACAAGTTTTGTACAAGTGATACTGCTAACATTAGCAGTCATTAGGTAGGTTTCCATTGACCCAGGTTTATTTGATAAAAGCAATTTTGCTAATGATGATGGAAACTGTGTTTTTAGAATAAATGATGATTGCTGAATAATTTTGAAGGTACACGTGAAGTCATCACTTTACTATATAGCTCCACTCCACATTTAATTTGAAATGCCTACCGCTTGCAAAATCTATTTTTCAACTATAAAAATGTTTCTTTGCAGTACAAGGAATGTCTTGACTTCAAGAATGCCTGAATTGCTTCGCCTTGCTTTTCTGGTTGGCTGGATGCAAGTTTCAGCATCCAATTATTTCAGATTTACAGTTGTGCAAGTTTCCCCATTGCAAGGGCTCTGGCGATACGTTGGCACATGAGAATTATTAGAATATGGCAAATATTTGTCAAAACTTTCTTTCCATGCTGGCTTTTGCGGGTTACCTGAGACATGAAACAGATAGGTGGGAGGACATACAGGCTGTCACCGATGTTTTAATTAACATGCAATTTGTCTTAGTGGATAATGGAAACACTTCAACCAATTCATTTTTATTATACACACTTTTATGGGGTGTGACATTATTAAGTCCAGCAGTTTTGAAAACGCACCGTAGCAGGCAATTGTCACAAAAAAAATCACTGGAAAAGTTCATGGAAACATAGCTACTGCCTGTATTTCTTTTCCATGAATGTAAAATATAGTGCCATATTTCCGTTGATTTTGAAGAATATTATTATGATAAATACCATACAGATCTTTGAATTGTCTTTATCACAAAAAGACCTGTTAATGTTTTGTCATTTGATAATTTGCAGAGAAAAGGTCAACCATTTGAAGCTTCAAATCATGTCTTGAAAAAGTAATTTTGGATTCATTAATTATTTTCCTATTAATTTGTGTTTTCAAAAAACTATATTTTGTGTCCTTTGTTTGAGTATAATACATTTGACCTTTTGGTATTACCAATGAGGAGTTTATAAACACACCATATAAGAGCAGGGAATATACAATAAGAAGAGGGACTCCCATTTACAGTATTTGGAAACTCCAGAAGGGATCTCATTCTATACTAAACAGGAATCGAAAAACACCACAATAGTGTTTTCAACCTTTTCCGGCATGGTGCTCCAAGTCTCTGGCAAGGTGTTGCACAACTCTTGATTATGTGGTGTTACAACACACCATGTCATGTTTCTGAACACCTGAGGATGAATGTTTCAGTACACCTTTAATCTGTCCCAATACCCTCACAACCATGTGTTTTAATACTCCAGCAAAATCAAGGTTTTGTCTTCTTTAAGGTGGTGGCAGCTCAGTTGCCACTAGTTTTAGTGTTACAAAGCAAGTCACTTTAACAGTATACATAGCTGTGGTAATGTCTGAGGCAGGATAGAGGAGAGGGTAGTAACCATAGTACAGGAGTAGATGATGTACAATGATATTATAGAGTAAGTTCAGAAAAAGGTTCTAGACAAAACAATTTTGTCTGTATTTTAGTTCCAGTCTTCCAATAGCATACGAGATGATGAATATGAAGTTGAGCATTTTAGAAATGTCCCTTTCAGTAACCTTCTGTCTTATATAACCATACGAAATGTAACATCATACTAATTGGAGGGTTACAGATTTACATTTACTATGTAACGTCTAGTCTATGAGACCAGGTTGAGTTGTTATACAGTACCTGCCTGGCCAGTTACTATTGCCTGTCAGGAGTGACTAATTCCTATGGAATGAGGGAGACCTGAGACAAATGGAGCTAGTTCTTTATACTTCCTATATGCAATTTACTTAGATGTACTTACTGGTGACAGCTGTGCCATTCCCACTGGTGTCTTGGTTTGACCGGAAGGAAGTCAGTGGTGCCTTGGTTCTTGACTTTCTGGGGGAATCTGAGCAGTACTCTGTAGTCTATGTCCCTGGCTGTGCTCGCTGACCTGGGAGATGCCAACACATGGAAATATACTTTAACTGTCAGTAGAAAACAGAGGGAGCTAAGTGAGATCCTGTTTGTTGCTTATTGAGTCACAAATGACCAATTGAAGGCAATATTTATATTAATCACACATAATTGCAGAGACAATGGGATAACGCAGATTTTTTTCTGAAAGTGTATGTGGATGAAGAGATCTAGCCTACAAAACATATACTGTGAAAAAAATAGCACACAAAGCCAGTTGCATGGGCACTTATATCTTACCTCGCCAAACAGTTCTCCTCAGCTGCACAACGCAGCGAGTACATCTGCATCCGCTGGATGTAGGCACCAGCCTGGATGGCATACGGGTCTGGGACAAGGTCTGGGAGCCCTTGGGAAATATATAAGGCATTACATATGGCTTTATAGTCGCTTGTAACGGTTGCACCAGGAACATTTACAATTCTACACACGCGCCAATTAGCATACCAACCATTCTGGAAATATCTGGTTCCGTATCCAGTGCCAGGAGCTGGCGCCGGGGGACGCCGAGTGCGCACTACGGGCGTTCTGCCTCTGGAGGGGTACATGTTGTAGAAAACGGAATTCCGGTGGTTTTTAAAAGGGTTCCTAGGGTCGTCCGAGATCATGTCCTCGCCGTTACTCGCTGCCTCGATCGACGTCTCAGCACCGTTAACGGGTCTTGGTACTGGAGGAGTATTCCTACCATTTGGGACGACATAACCTGAGTTGGAATGTTCCGTTAGTGCGGTTTGCCTGGAGACAGATGCTCCCGGCTCAGCGCGCATCTGTTGGTATTCTCCGCCTGGCACTGCCTCGCTTCCCCGTGGTGGAGAGGCAGGAACCCCCGAGCGAGCATCCCCCGTAGCATCCTGAGTGACTGGCGCTCCTCTCCTCGGTACCCCGCTACCGGAGAACTCAGGGAGCAGAGCGGGGACCGAGGCGTTGACTCGGTATGTGTACTCTGGAGAGTAGCGCCGTGCACCAGGGGAACCCGCTACTCCCGCTCGGTATGGAACCTCAGGTTGCTGCCTGGCGCCTGACTGCCGAGCATTGGGCACCACATACTGCCTATTGTCATGTCCCAGAGCTACAGATCCAGGATCTAGAACATTGTTGGGTTGGTCCCGTAAATGTCCCGCGCCTAAGTTCGATTCAACTCGTCCAGGTCTTATGTGAGCCACTCTGCCTTCCCGCGTTCCAGGCTGTGTCTGGCCGGTGCCATCCCTCCTAGTACTCACATATACCGTGGACTGGCTCCTCGGGCGCGCTGGCGGGTGATACTCTGACCCGGTGCTCATTAGACTGTACACCTGACCGTTATTCTCCCACTGAATCCTCTGCCGCCAAGGCCCCACTCGCTCACGCGGTGGCTGCTGCTGTCCATTAATAAGATGAGCCAGTCCTTGGAGGAGGTAAAATAGTAAAACCGACCACTTCGCCATAACTGTTAATTTAAACGTACTAAACCCTCTATAAAACCCACTACAACATTAAACTCTATGACATGTAGGCCTATATTGCAGAGAATAGGTTAAGGTGGGTCTGTGGAGGATATACAAGTTCTGAGGAGGAGCGCACTCACTATCCGTCTTAATGAGTAGGACTAAGCAGCATAGCCTGCAAGTTTTCTCTGCGTGCGGCACTACTGACAGTTGGAGAGGACAGGAAGATTGGAACTCTCAGACATTTTATAAAAATGGGCTAGTTTATTTACGCATGCACAGAAAGCCTGAGGTTCGAGAGAAACGTCTTAACTCTTTCCTCCCCGTGAAGTTCAGTTACACATGGCTTATACTGTAGCTTACACAAGCCTTGAGTTTACTTAGCGAACTTTACGCATTGGTGTCGTTTGGGGTCATCTGAATAGTAACGTCTTCAGTGAATTGATATTGGTTGTTCAATCACAAAATAGTAATAACCAACGTGTCTACAACTATTTAATTGTGAAGAACACAGTAGGCTGATATACATATTTAAGTGCTGACATTTCTAAACCCTCTCTCAACTATATGTGTGTCTGTGCACATGAATAAGCCCTGGTATGGGAGAGCATGGCCACGGGGTGGCAGTGTACATCTGTGTTTGAGACACCTGTCAGGACATGCTGGCACAGTGTTTCGCTTAAGCTACAATGTCCAGTTACATTGAAACATTGTCACAATTCCACTTTGGACTTTCCTAATGGCTATTCTTAATACAGCGTCTAATGACCCATGAAGTTAATATTGAAATAGTATCAAATCAATTACACATATCCTTTTAATTTTGCTTGAAGCAGACATATTCACTAGAATGGTACAGTTCATTCGTACAGTAGGGGTGGCAGGTAGCCTAGCGGTTAGAGCGTTGGGCCAGTAACCGAAAGGTCCTTTGTTCGGATACCCGAGCTGACAGGGTGAAAAAACATGTCGATGTGTCCTTGAGCAAGGCACTTTACCCTATTTTGTTCCAGGTGTGCAGTACTACTATGGCTGACCCTGTAGGTAGGCCGTCATTGTAAATAAGAATTTGTTCTTAACTGACTTGCCTCGTTAAATAAAAGTTAAATTAAAAATACTGGGGTCTGTGGATACATTCTTATGTGGGAAATATTTTGATATGGTAGGCTACATCAGATGACTGGAATCGAATATATCCTACACAATTTGATAATTAGTCAGTTGGCACCTTGGAGAGACCAGGAGAAGTCAGTGCGTAAACGCATGCGTAAAGCGCATTTTATAGGTTGCTGGCCCAATAGCATGCTTTCTGGCAAAATACATCTGTAGCAAAATGTGCAGATGAGAAGAACTGTTTGGCGAGGTAAGCTATAGGTGGCCATGCAACTGGCTTTGTGTGCTATTTTTTTTTACAGTATATGTTCTGTATATCTCTTCATCCACAAAACATGCACTTTCAGAAAAATATCTGCATTATCCCATTGTCTCCTAGATTCAGAGAGTTTACAGTTTTTCTCAGTCGCTTTGGTGCATTTCTTAGATTAAAAGTGTAATTCTTGATACTACTTGTACAAATTCCAAATCATCTAGTCACTTGTGCACATCATTAAAGCAATGTCTTATTCCTTTGAACAAATTGCAATTGCTTTTGTACATATTGCAATTGATAATGTACAAGTGTCAGCTTTTTTCCACATTTTCAATTGCTCATGCCATGTTGATCAAAATATAGTAGATGGTTCTCTGTTGAATAGTCTTACCCCTCAAAACATCTAGGCATAAGTTCATTGCATAAGCCATTACATGCAACATTTTTGAACTATTTGTCATAAACTGTCAAGCATAGTTTTACACATTTCTATTAGACCTTTTGTACAAAAACGTGAATTGATGAATCGTGCAGGTGAAATTGACCCTCACTCATGAAGGAATGTAAAGTGTTAGTTCAACCAACAATTAACCAGTTGTCTAAATTGCTCAAAGGTGCATCTCATGAACAATCAATTGGCAAGCATATATAGACAGACCACAACACAGAGTTGCAATTTTCCAATAATGGATGGACCAGGAAACGAACAGGGTCAACAGCCAAGAGGAGGAAGAAGAGGAGCAAGGATGCGTGGTGGAAGGCAAAACAGAGGAAGAGGCAGAAGAGGACATAGGCGCATATCTGATGACATAAGGGCCACTATTGTAGACCATGTTGTCAATCATGGCCTTACAATGGCTGAGGCGGGTCGAAGGGTGCAGCCGAATATTGGGAGATCAACCGTGTCCTCAATAGTTCAAACATTTCGAAGAGAGAACAGGTATGTCCACCAATGTACAGTGCACTGTTACTGTATATAAGCAGTATACTGTATACTTCCTACAATGCTTCATATTACAGTAGTCCACTTGTATTTCACAGCATACAGAAATATACTCTATACAGATACATACAGCACCTTACATGCACCCACCTGTATGTTTTACAGTAAAATGTGTGTTCGCATAGTTTTTGTCTATGTGAAAGTGTGCGATGCATCACTGCATTTTTCCCCACATAGGACTGCAAGATTACCTCAAACCGGTGGCAGAGGACGCCTTTTCACACCTCAACAGGAGGAGGCTATTTGCACCATGGTCCGAGCAAACAATGCCATGAGACTCAGGGAAATACAAAGGACCATTATAGAAGACAACGATGTCTTTGAAAACATCCATACGGTTAGCATCTCAACCATTGACAGGGTGCTGCATAGAAACCAGATGAGTATGAAACAGCTGTACCGTGTTAAGGAGCTACGGTACCAGTATGTACAGGTAAAACATATATCTATGTAACTACTTTACAGCAACATTTTATAGTGATACATAGTACAGTAAGCATAAACTGCACACATTTCCATTGCTATGGAAGGAACATGCAATATATGTACATTTTATGTCACTCTTCCTTACCAAAACAAATTCAACTGTGTGTTCTGGGATATAGCGTATAATGGAGTTGGAATCAAGTGAACCCTCTCACAACTTTGTATACGTGGATGAGGCTGGCTTCAACCTGACCAAATGCAGAAGGCGGGGTCGGAATATCATCGGTCACAGAGCTACTGTGGATTTGCCAGGCCAACGGGGAGGAAATATCACCATGTGTGCTGCTATTCCGGAGCATGGTGTCCTAACCCATATCCCACTTATAGGGCCATACAACACCCAGCATCTACTCAACTTTTTAGAGTCTCTCTACAGGGCTATCATCCCTGATGATGAGAGGGGTCTGTTTAGAGAGGATTTGCCAAAATATGTGGTCATTTGTGATAATGTGAGTTTCCATCGATCAAACATCATAATGCAATGGTTTGTGACCCACCTGAGGATGCTCATAGAATTCCTCCCAGCTTATTCACCATTCCTTAACCCAATTGAGGAGTTATTTTCAGCATGGAGGTGGAATGTGTACGATCGTCAGCCACACACACAGATGACCCTGCTGGCTGCAATGGATGCAGCATGTGAGGACATCACAGTAGACGCCTGCAGAGGATGGATAAGGCATTCCAAAAGATTCTTTCCACGTTGCATTGGAAG
Organism: Thymallus thymallus; assembly: GCA_023634145.1. Taxonomy (NCBI): domain Eukaryota; kingdom Metazoa; phylum Chordata; class Actinopteri; order Salmoniformes; family Salmonidae; genus Thymallus; species Thymallus thymallus. The sequence goes on along the minus strand of CM042383.1, from coordinate 23,229,526 downwards.
GGAAAATATCCGGTGTGATGTGGATGAGAATATGTGGGCCGACAGACAGGAACGTCTGGATGTGTAGAGACAGCACTAGAACAGTGCTGCGGGCAAAGTTGTGCCTTAGGGGTGTTTCCTGTGTTTCTTTCTAATTTAGTTTTTTTTCCTTTGTGCCCCTTGTCTTTTTCTTACTGTAAATTATTTAGTTTTTTTCTTTCATAAAGTAGCACTAGTAAAAGCTGTGAAAAACAAAATCCTGTCCAGTCTCTTTCAATCAATAACCCACATACAGTAATATGTAAATAGTACTGTTGAAATTGATATATGCCATAGAAGTGCAGCCTTGTGCATTTTCAATACAGTACTAACTTTACATCAGGTAATACTGTCAAAGTACACAGTTACATTGACAACATGCCTAAACATTTTGACGACCTTGTTCGTGAACAATGACTCAATGACTTATCATTCTGATGACACTGACATGATCATTGGCATGAATATTTACTTTTGAGAGATGTACTAAGGATTTTTTGTGACTGACTAGCTTTAGAAACATATCTATTGTATATTGCAGTTTGTACACATTTCTGAGAAATGCACTAATTATTTTGCAGATGTTAGGGATGATTTGAAAAATGCACCAAAGCGACTGAGAAAAACTGTAATAGTCACATGTACAGGGTTGCAGGTGTGATTGCAGGGTACATTGAAAATCATAGGCTCCGAACTCCAACATCCAGGACTAAATGAAATAAAAATAATGAAAATGGCAATAACAAAAATAGAAATAGCACTATATACAGTGGGGTAAAAAAGTATTTGATACACTGCTGATTTTGCAGGTTTTCCTACTTAAAAAGCATGTAGAGGTCTGTAATTTTTATCATAGGTACACTTCAACTGTGAGAGACGGAATCTAAAACAAAAATCCAGAAAATCACATTGTATGATTTTTAAATAATTAATTTGCATTTTATTGCATGACATAAGTATTTGATCACCCACCAACCAGTAAGAATTCCGTCTCTCACAGACCTGTTAGTTTTGGGATGAAACAAACATAATTTATTCCGCCACTGTGGGACTTCTCTTTTTGTTGTAAAAGGCCTTATTGTATATCACGGTTGCGTATGAACGAATGGGTTATAGAGTAAACAATGCAAATATCACATCATAGGTACTAATATAGCTTTTTTACTGGCTTGGCTTCCTCAGGGATTTTACCCACGTACCGCTACTGCCCCTGGCTATTGTGGCAATCCATCAACGTTGTAACCTGCGGCGACAGCGCTCCATGTGTCCCCCCATGCTGATGTCCCGCAGCCGGTATGGAGTGTACCATCATCTGGTGCAGGAGCTGCTGTTCGACAATGTGATGTTCCAGGTCTATTTCAGGCTTGATAAAGTCAAGTTTGATGACCTGCTGTCCAGGATGGGACATCGCATTGCAAGGGCAGGCACAACATTTCAACTAGCTATTTCTTCAGCAGAACGTCTCACCATTTGTCTAAGGTAAATATTATCAATCAATTTTTGAATCCTGACATGTTATTATCGATCGATAAATATATAATGAGTGAGATAATAGCCTATATGAAAACATCAGAACATTAACAAATAGCTTTAACGAATGCCCCGCGCAGAACGCCAGCGATCAGGGGAAGGGGTCGGGGGAAGATGGTAGCAACACAGGTCACTAACCCTGTGTGTTTTGTTTCAACCCTCGGCGGTTATTGTCTATGTGTGTTGCTGTGTCCAATTAAATGTCATATGTTAAACGTCGATATATCTTTCATCTCTTTTCATCTTTCGTCTCATCACTCACTTTCACCCCTCACAATGCCTTTTAAAAAAAATGTCTCACTTACCTGTCTTCGTCGGCACCGTTTTTTGTAACTCTCTCTCTTTTTTCCCACACTCTTCCCTAGGTCTCCATGGACGGGCGCGGAGAGGGAGCTGGATCACCCGGTCGGGCACCTGAGCTGGAGGAGAGACTCAGAGCCATGGAGGAACAGGTTTCCAGTCTGGTCACTGCCCTCAGTGGTCTGATGTCCAACATGGCAGCACGACCGGGCGGAGAACTCCGGGGAGCCATCCTGGAGAAGTATGATGGCAATCCGGAGGGTTGTCGTGGGTTCCTTCTCCAGTGCGAGTTGTATTTGGGCGACTTGCCAGTATCGGATACGGAGAAGGTACGCACGAAGGTACCCACATTCGTGCTGTCCTCCAACGACTATTGCAGAATAAGCTGTATGTCAAGGAGGAAAAATGCGCCTTCCAGCAGACGGCCGTCTCTTTCCTCGGGTATCGTATTGCTCCGGAGGGGGTGAAGATGGAGGAGCTAAAGGTGGAGGCAGTAGGGCCATGGCCAGTTCTAAAAAACATCAAAGGGCTACAAAGCTTCCTCGGTTTCGCCAACTTCTACCGCCGGTTCATCAAGGGCTACAGTTCCATCGCCGCACCACTCACGCCGTTGTTGAAAGGGAATCCTCAACGCCTCACCTGGACCCCGAAGGTGGAAAAGGCATTCCTCGACCTGAAGGGCCTATTCACCACCCGCTCAAGCCTTTCACGGTCGAGGTTGATGCGTCGGAGGTCGGGTCCTCGGAACCTGGAGCACGTCAGAGCAGCCCGGCCTTAACCCCCGACAGGCCCACTGGACTTTGTTTTTTGAGCGCTTTCAGTTCACCCTGACCTATCGCCCAGGAACGAAGAATGGCAAGACAGACGCACTCTCCCGCATTCACGACCGGGGGCCAGCATGCATAGTAGGACCCGTCTCCTGGGACATAGATGCTTAGATTCTGCGGGCAGGGATACAGGATCCTACCTCAGCAACATGCCCTCGGGGAAAGACATACGTCCTGCCGAGAGTGCGGGGAAGGCTGGTAACCTGGGTGCACACAACACCGGCTACCGGACACCCAGGTATCAGTCGGACCCTGGAGGCGCTCCGAGAGAAATATTGGTGGCCTGGCATGGGGAGGACTGTGCGACACTATGTACTGTCATGTGTAGTGTGCGCACCGCACAGTCAAAGGCACCGAGAACGGCTCCTACAGGTAAACACCTTCCCCTACCAGTACCTCAGCGGCCGTGGACACACATCGCAGTAGATTTCCTAACTGATCTTCCGCCAGCAGACGGGAAAAGCACCATCGCCGTGGTAGTGGATAGATTCTCCAAGATGGTACGATTCATTCCACTACTCAGCCTCCCCTCTGCCCTCCAGTTCACTGAGGTGCTATTCCAACAGGTCTTCCGATTGTATGGACTTCCGGAGGACATAGTGTCTGGCCGAGGTCCCCAGTTTACTTCCCGTGTGTGGAAAGCATTCATGTCCAAACTGGGGGTCGCGGTCAGTCTCACCACCCTCAGGCAAATGGGCAAGCGGAGCGCACCAACCAAGAACTGGGGAGGTTCCTTCGATCCTATTGCATGGAACAGCCAGGTGAGTGGACCCGTTTCCTTCCCTGGGCAGAATACGCTTAGAATTCTCTGTGCCATTCCTCCACTGGTCTAACCCCTTTCCAGGTGGTGCTAGGCTGTCAGCCCAGGCTGTGCCCCTGGGCAAGGGGTTCGAATGAAGTACAGACGGTGGAGGAGTGGTTTGGGAGGGCTGAGGGAGTCTGGTCCGCCGTCAAAGTCCGCCTGCAGAGGGCAGTCCAATGTCAAAAAATGCAGGCGGACAGACGGCGGAGTGGGGCTCCAGTATTCCAACCAGGGGATAAAGCCTGGCTGTCCACGAGGAACCTCCAGCTCCGCTTTCCATGCCACAAGCTAGAGACCTGGTATGTCGGACCTTTCACGGTCCTTCGGAGAGTGAATGAGGTCACCTATAGGTTGAGACTTACACCACCATATACTAACATGTCTCCCTCTTTCCATGTCTCTCTCCTCAGACCGGTGGTTCCTGGTCCACTAGGGGGATCCGGAACTGCAGTGGTGCCTCCACCCCCAACGGAGGTAGCTGCGGGTCTGGCATATCGAGTGCAGAAGGTGCTGGACTCTCGGCTATGGCAGGGTCGGGTCCAGTACCTGGTGGACTGGGCAGGCTACGGCCCTGAGGAGCGCAGCTGGGTCCAGGCGGTAGACCTCTGCGATCCGTTACTCACGATTGAGTACCATTCACGCCGGCCGGACAGGCCAGCTCCCCGCCCTCGGGGTCGTCCAGTGGCGACGTCGGGAGCCGCGCCTAGGGAGGGGGGTACTGTAACGAATGCCCCGTGCAGAACGACGGGCCCTCCTCCTCTCCAGCGATCATCCTCGCTGGCATTCTAAACCGGCAGTCGGGGGAAGATGGTAGCAAAACCCTGTTGACCCACACCTGTTCCACATTGGTCATCAGGGTCACTATTTAACCCTGTGCGTTTTGTTTCAACCCTCGCGGGTTATTGTCTATGTGTGTTTCTGTGTCCAGTTAAATGTCATATGTTAAACGTCGATATATCTCTTTTCATCTTTCACCTCATCACTCACTTTCACCCCTCGCAATATCACAATAGCATTGTAATACAAAATGTTTCCTAGCCTACATTAAAGACATTCTTTATGGTATTCATTTACATTAAATGTGTATTGATTACATCTTTGAGGTTTCTAATGCAACTGTTGTATTATTTATCTATTCATTTGTGATGCTATCCTTGATATGATCCTGCTCTTGTCACATGTCTATCTATCCAATGTTATCATGATTTGTTATGAGAGATATTCTACTTTAGTAATCCACAATGACCTGGTGACGTGAAAGTCTAATAATGACTATCTTCCATATTCCTATAGATACCTTGGAACTGGAAATTCTTTAAAAATGATTGTCTACAGTTACCTTGTAGGGCACTGCACGGTTGGGTGCATCGTCGTGAGTGGACCAGGGTGGATCTGGGAGTGACTTGTGGGGTAATTCATGCCTGTCCCAACCAAAGATGACTGGAGGGCAATTGCTGCTGGCTTTGAAGAACAGTGGAACTTTCCTCATTGTCTGGGCTCAATGGATGGCAAGCATGTGGTCCTGCAAGCCCACCCCAAACTCTGGCTTCCTGTTCCACAACTACAAGGGGATATTCTCCATTATCCTCTTGGCGGTTGTGGATGCTAAATTCCTCTATCGGGTACTGGATATCGGCAGCTACGGGAGGACGAACGACAGAGGCACTCTGGCCAACTCTGCCTTCGGTCAGGCATGTCTTCATGGGAGATGAGGCCCTTTCCTGGAGCGAACATCCCCAGGAGGAACAGGACCTTCAACTACCTCCTCTCCCAAGCCAGGCTGACTGTCGAGTGCACATTTGGCATTCTTATGTCCCAGTGGCGGATGTACCGGCGAGTCATTCAGGTCCACCCTGCTAATGCAGAGGCATGTGTGAAGGCTACCTGTGTCCTGCATAACTTCATGAGGATGGACAGGAGGACCAGTAGGCGACCTGCAGCTCGCCGCCGTGTGCCAGAGAAGAGTTCTGCTGCTCTGCAGGATGTTGCATATATGGGGGCCAACAATGCAGCACTGGAGGCAATCCGTGTGCGGGAGAACTTTACCTCCTACTTTGTCATGGAGGTTGCTGTTCCCTGGCAACAACTTGTACCATAGACTACACTATGCACAACCAAAGGCTCTTTTAAGAGCCACCCACATTGCAGTAAAATAGTATTCTTCCATTTACTTTGGCAGTAATTACAGCCTTGAGTCTTCTTGGTTATGACGCTACAAGCTTGGCACACCTGTATTTGGGGAGTTTCTCCCATTCTTCTCTACAGATCCTCTCAAGCTCTGTCCGGTTGGATAAAGAGTGTTGCTGCACAGCTAGTCTTGGTGGTTCCAAACTTCTTCCATTTAATAAGAATGGAGGCCACTGTGATAGATAGATAGATAGATAGATAGATAGATAGATAGATAGATAGATAGATAGATAGATAGATAGATAGATAGATAGGTACTTTATTGATCCCCCGGGGGGGAAATTTCATTGTCAAGCAGCTACAACAAAACACAGTGCAGGTGCAAAATGCCACAACGAAAGTACACAAAAGACAGATACACGGTACATGATACATAGAATGCTCTTGGAGACCTTCAATGCTGTAGAAATGTGGTTCCCTTTTCCAGATCTGTGCCTCTACGGACAATTCCTTCGATCTCAGGGCTTGGTTTTTGCTCTGTCAACTGTGGGACCTTATATAGACGTGTGTGTATTTTTCCAATTCATGTCCAATCAATTGAATTTCCCACAGGTGGAATCCAATCAAGTTGATCAATGGAAACAGGAGGCACCTGAGCTCAATTTCAATATTAATGTAAATAAGGTATCTGTTTTTTCATTTGAATACATTTCTAAAATGTCTAAAAACCTGTTTGACTTTGTCATTATGGGGTATTGTGTGTAGATTAATGAGGAAAAGGCCTTGCCCTAGAGAGACTGAGAGAAAGATAGAGATATGCCGGCGCCATGTTCCTGACATCGTCATATACTTGTCAGATAGGCTAGTACTGCTATATAGAGGTAGACATACAATAGGAGGCTAATTTGTAAAAGTTCTATCAGAATATTTTTTTGAAACTATTATATTGTTGGATTAAAGGAGTAACTCTGGTAGGCCAAAAACCTTCCTCACCTCAAGTCGAACTATCAGAGTCATTTGGAGTGCCGAACTGCCTTCATAGGCCTGCAGTAGCCCAGCTAAGCCAAATAATAGCCATACTACACCAAATCTTCAACAAAGTTGCTTAACTTACTTTTGCTATTACCCTAATAAAGTTATGTCATTGTTTATAGGAGAAATACAAACAGGCATAATATTGCCCTGCTAGAGCTGTTATTGCTCTTAGACGTTTCCACTTCACATTAACAGCACAGTTGACCAGGGCAGCTCTAGCAGGGCAGACATTTGAAGAACTGACTTGTTGGAAAGCTGGCATCTTAAGACGGTGCAACGTTGAAAGTCACTGTGGAAAATGGCTGTGGGAATGGCCGTGGGCTCGACATTATACACCTTTCAGCAAGTGTGTCTGAAATAGCCAAATCCACTAATTTGAAGAGGTGCCCACATACATTTGTGTGTGTGTGTATACAGTGCCTTTAGACCCCTTCACCTTTTCCACATTTTGTTACGTTTCAGCCTTATTCTAAAATGTATTAAATATTTTTTGCCTTCATCAATCTACACACAATACCCCATAATGACAAAGTGAAAACAGGTTTTTAGATTTTTTTTGCAAATGTCTTACAAATAAAAAACATTAATACCTTATTTACATAACTATTCAGATGCTTTACTATGAGACTCGAAATTGATCTCAGGTGTATCCTGTTTCCACTGATCATCCTTGATGTTTCTACAACTTGACTGGAGTTCACCTGTGTGAAATGTAATTGATTGGACATGATTTGGAAAGGCACACACCAATCTATATAAGGTCCCACAGTTGACAGTGCTTGTCAGAGCAAAAACCAAGCCATGAGGTGGAAAGAATTGTCCGTAGAGCTCTGAGACAGGATTGTGTTGATGCACAAATCTGGGGAAGGGAACCAAAACATTTCTGTAACATTGAAGGTCTCCAAGCAGGGCCGACCCGTGGCATAGGCGGAATAGGCAAATACTAGGGGCGCTAATACTATTTGAATACCATTCATTCGAAATATTACAAAAAAGCGAAAGCCCCCACAACAACATAACTACATAGCTTATTAGGCCATATTTTCTGTGTTGGCCGCAGCGTCACCATGGCCCGGTGCATCAATCCCCCCCCACTCTCATAGTTAGACTTACATGATTGTGGGGGATGGGCGAGTTCATTTATTTGAAGTGGTGAGCGACACTGAAGGTGAAACATGATAAATTAGCATCAGTAGCCTACTTCAAAAAATGTCAAAAAGACCAAAGCCCTCTGGTGCCCAGGGAAAGAGAAGAAGAAGAGAAGAGGAGGAAAAACGGGATAAGGACAGAGGTAATGTGATGTGATGAATGAATAGTTTATCTAATTGCATAGTAGTTACCGTTGGAGAAATGTTACTACTAGTAGGCTGGACAATAGAATGAGTCAAAATTAGCTGAAAACAGCAAAAGAACGTTGGCTCAGCTGGAACACTAGCGCGAGCCCATAGCAAATGAATGGAATCAAACGTTCGCAGAGGCTGTTTTGACTGGAGTGATGCTTAGAATTCCATTTTGCCTAAATGCAACAAAAAAATGTATCCATTTTTATTTGACTACTACAGTCTGTCCGTCGGACGAAACTGGAAAAAAACAACTTGTGTAGAATGTAAACATCCGCACCTCGATGGTGTCAACTGTTTTTATGTCTTTGTAATGAGAAGGGAGCTCGGAGGGAAAAAATGAAAACTTCTGACTATTTCTGGTCTAGTGATCGATGACAACCAAGCTCGCTGCCCAGACTTACATAATTACAAAGATTCTCCTGATTAAAATGGTTCCTGACTTGAAAAAATAAAAATTTACACATTGTAAGATATTTGGCGAAATAGACAGACATAGCTGTATTTCCCTATAGGAAACAATGGGACGACCTCAGAGTTCCATGAGTATTTTTTTGTTGTTGTTTACATTTTAACTACCAACAACGTGGACAGGTCTCATTGCCAACAATAGCGAAGCAGGTATTGTGACATAGAACAATAAACTGGGAATAGAATGTTTGGAAGGCGAGTTGTTGCCACGGTGCAAAAGCCCTGTTTTTTCGTGATTACTTTAAAACTACGGCAAGCAGCTGGGAAATATGGTCATATTATGAAACTGGGCTCCACGGCGGTGTAAGGATTTATGTTCAGAGAGGTCTCTGGAAACCTTTATGGTTTTCAGGTTTGGTGTCCAGAGACTTCTCAGAAATTCTCTATGTTCAGTTTGGGATTGGTCCCCAATTAGAGGCAGCTGCGCCGCATTGCCTCTAATTGGGGAGCCTATTTAAGTATTAGTTATTCCCACCTGCGTTGTGGGTTTTTGTGTGTTCTTTTGTGCACGCCTGTTCATGGTCGCTGTCTCTCCTTTTGTTATTTTGAAGTTTTGCGTAATAAAAGGAATGTGTAACTGTGGTCGTGACAGGCAGATGCAATGAACTAGTTTTTATCAGAAAAAAGCATTGTTAAAAATGTAATGTGTCCAGCCTACTACTAGCTACTTCACTTTGGATGATACTAGTAACATTCGCTAATTTAAATAGATAGATAGCTAGCTAGAGTTAATGTCAGTTACTTTTACTTTAAATTCATTAGGGAATGTTGGAAAGACTATTCAGGTGTTTGTGTCACGGTGCGTGTGTATGGAACGAGGCGCAGAGCTGGAGTTGAGGCGGGGGCTCCGGCTTAGGGGCAGGACTGTAGCCCCTACCCGGACTGGGTACCAGTGGAATGGTCCGGCACTGAATCGGGGCTGACGACCGGTTCCGGACTGGACCCCGGTGGAGCGGACTGCTCCGGCACTGGAGCGGGCCAGGCGACCGGTCCCGGACTGGACACCGGAGGAACGGGCCGCTCCGGCACTGGATCGGGGCTGGACGGTTGTAAGCCTTTGCATTTTCATTATTGATTAGTCTTATATGTATTATAGCAAACCGCATGCTAGAGAAGTGCTCATTGAATACATGTTTTGTGCATGAATGCTATTTGTGTTTAGGCTATAATGTGGCTTAGTTGCTATTATTGTATAGTTTCACCATCAGCAGCTTTTTTATTAATATAATGTAAAGCCAAATGGTCACATATACTCCTCTTCTCTCATGTAGTAACCAAAAAAGTGTTAAACAAATATATTTTATATTTGAGATTCTTCAAAAAAAAAGATTCTTCTTTTATATTTTGAGATTCTTCTTGATGACAGCTTTGCACACTCTTGGCATGATGATTGAGTCCAGGTGAGTCCAATAATCGCTGATGCGTGTGACGAGGGAAGCAGGTGTGCGTAATGATGGTGGCGGGAGTGCGTAGTGCTGGGCAGCCTGGCGCCCTCGAGCGCCAGGGAGGGAGAGCGGGAGCATGCGTGGCATATGGAACATTTCAGCTCATGAAACATGAGTTTTATATTTTTGTTCAGTTTAATTAATGTACCTGCTGTATTTGAGAAACATTAATTATCACTACCTTATCTGACCTGTCTCAAAGACGTGGACTATGGCCTTGCAGGTGCCTGCCTGCCCACTAGCATCATCTTACTAAGGTAATTAGCTATGATAAGTAATATACATACACATGCACATAACTGGATATTGGCATATTAACATGTTTTAAAACAAGATATCTAAAATGATAGTTCAAGATCAGGACATTGGTACGTTGACTTAGTGTATTCATGGCAATGATGTGTTTAAAAAATATATATATGCAATTTAATGGGTAAATGTATTTATGTTGGGAGAATATATAGAGACTTTCATAATTTTTACACAGTTTACTAATCTGTTAGTCAGAATTTCTGGAAATCCAGAGAAATGTGGTAAAATAATTTGCAATTCTAGTTAGCACCTTTAACAACATTTCTGGGTGTGCGTCAGCCCATGCTTTTTAATTGAAAATACATAAATATATATAGCTGTCAGGCTCTGGCCATAGATAAGCCTATTTGCTTCTCTATGTAGCCATGGTCAGAGTCTGACAGTTTCTATTCCGTTCTGTTTCTGTCTGGGTTTTGGGTTGGATCCCTAATTAGAGGCAGCTGCACTGCATTGTCTCTAATTGGGGATCCTATATGTGTCTGTATGTCCTACACCTTTGTGTGGGTTGTTATATCCAGGTCACATGAAGTAAGTGTGTTTACGTCTGTTATACGTTGTTGTTTTGGTGTAAAGTTCGTGATTCATCATTTTTGTTCATTAAATGAATATGTCGAACTTCAACTGCGCTGCGCCTTGGTCTATGTTAACACCCTCTCATGACAGAACGACCCACCCTAAGGAGACCAAGCAGCGCAAAGGAAAGGGGAAGCGAGGAAGGACCCAGAAGGAACAGCCTGGAGCCCAGACACCCCAAACGGTTGTTGGAGGGGGGCTATGGGGGTGGTCGGGGGTAAACGTAGAAGAGCCCCGGCCACTGCACTCGTGGGGGATCCAGGAGGAGCCCCTACAGCCAAGGGAGCATAGGTACGGGGAGGAGTCGGAAGAGGAGGACGACGACGTACTTCTGTTCCCTCTCTCGTGTGCTCTTGGAGGAGATCTCACGAGGAGGGGATTGGCGATGGAATGGGGAAAATCGGGGCAGCCACAGCCCCCCAATGCCAGTTCCCAACCCAGTGCCTCCAACGTCGGCCCAGAGTCAGGGAAGGTCCGTCGTTGCTCCGAACACCACACCATCGGTGCACCACACCACCAGGAGGAGCCCCTACAGCCAAGGGAGCATAGGTACGGGGAGGAGTCGGAAGAGGAGGACGACGACGTACTTCTGTTCCCTCTCTCGTGTGCTCTTGGAGGAGATCTCACGAGGAGGGGATTGGCGATGGAATGAGGAAAATCGGGGCAGCCACAGCCCCCCAATGCCAGTTCCCAACCCAGTGCCTCCAACGTCGGCCCAGAGTCAGGGAAGGTCCGCCGTTGCTCCGAACACCACACCATCGGTGCGCAGCCAGAGCTCGGAGAGGCTGAAGGAAGCGGATCACACACCACTTCGTCTGCCCACGATCCATGATCGGGAGAAGCTGCGAAGGTCCGCAGCCCGGAACCTCCAGCCAAGGTCCGCAGCCCGGAACCTCCAGCCAAGGTCCGCAGCCCGGAACCTCCAGCGAAGGTCCGCAGCCCGGAACCTCCAGCGATGATCCGCAGCCCGGAACCTCCAGCCAAGGTCCGCAGCCCGGAACCTCCAGCCAAGGTCCGTAGCCCGGAACCTCCAGCGATGATCCGCAGCCCGGAACCTCCAGCGAAGGTCCGCAGCCCTGAGCCTTCATCCACGGCCCAAAGCCCGGAACCTCCAGCGAAGGTCTGCAGCACGGAACCTCCAGCGAAGGTCAGCAACCCTGAGCCTCCAGCGAAGGTCCGCTGCCTGGAACCTCCAGCGAAGGTCCGTAGCCCGGAACCTCCAGCGAAGGTCCACAACCCTGAGCCTCCTACGAAGTTCAGCAACCCGGAAGTTCCAGCGAAGGTCCGCAGCCCGGAACCTCCAGCGAAGGTCCGCAGCCTGGAACCTCCAGCGACGGTCCGCAGCCCTGAGTCTTCATCCACGACCAAATGCCTTGAACCTCCAGCTACAGTCCACAGCCCAGAACCTCCAGTGCCAGAGCAGTCCGCCCTACCGGTGCCCAGTCCGGGTCCGGAAAATTGCCCATCTCCATGGCCGGAGCCGTTTGCCCCTCCAGTGGCCAGTCCAGGCCCGGTTGTTTGCCCCGCTCCATGGCCGGAGTCGTCTACCCCACCGGGGCCCAGTCCGGGCCCGGTCAATGGTCCCGCTCCACGGCCGGAGCCGTTGGCCCACCGGTGCCCGGTCCGGGCACGGTAAATTGCCCAGCTCCATGGCCGGGCTTAAGAAAGGGGCATGGGAGGAGACTCTCAACGTCGCCGGAGCCAGAACCGATACCGGCGAGCTAATCTTCCCTCCCTGACCCCCCCCATGTAGTTGTGTTTTGTTGTTGGCATCCGGGAGTCCGCGCCTTTGGGGGGGGGTGGTACTGTCAGGCTCTGGCCATAGAGAAGCCTATTTGCTTCTCTATGTAGCCATGGTCAGAGTCTGACAGTTTCTATTCCGTTCTGTTTCTGTGTGGGTTTTGGGTTGGATCCCTAATTAGAGGTAGCTGCATCGCATTGTCTCTAATTAGGGATCCTATATGTGTCTGTATGTCCTACACCTTTGTGTGGGTCTTTATATCCAGGTCACGTGAAGTAAGTGTGTTTACGTCTGTTATACGTTTTTGTTTTGGTGTAAAGTTCGTGATTCATTAAATGAATATGTCGAACTGCGCCTTGGTCTATGTTAAAACCCTCTCGTGACAATAGCAATGATTTAGACTTAATATCATTATTAATAATCTAACTACTTTTTATTTTTACTGCAAAGCATAAATTACATACAACTGTCCCTGTGTTCTATCATTGTAAATAAATGTAATGCCAATTTCAAGTATAAGGTTGGCAACCTGCACAACATACTTTAACAGAACAGAGACTTTCACCCTATGTTACCTCACCATATGGCCAGCCACATTGTCCACCGGCCTGCTAATGGTGCACCACTATCCTGCCTTACAACAAAGCTGAGCACTTATATCCACCTTTAAGAGTATAATAAGCTTTCAGGACCGTCTTTTCTTAGAAACAGATTCCTTCAACTAAGAAAAGGTTGTACGAGTGCCAATCGTTAGGGATGAGCCTGTTCACAGCTCCCTGAGCCTTGGCAGAGTGCAGCTTCCTGACCCTGTACTTTGTTAAAGCTTTGGAGGTGAAGGTGAGGCTTGATCTTTGTGACACTTACAGTGGGTCCTCATTTGAAAGTTGCATCATACTGCAGCACAGCTTGCGGGATGCTGCGCAAAGTTATGACAGGTTGGAGTGCATGACGTCATATTATTTACTGTCAAATATTGTTGTCATTGATGCTAGTTTGACCACCAGAGGGAATCTTTAAGTGCGTCTTCATGAAGCTTGTTGCTGATTGCTTACTTTTCCAAATAATGCTACAGAGGTCCACCCAGGCCAGACATTTTGATTGCTATAACTTATCGGAAATAACATATTCCAAGGTGTTGCCAAACAGCACAAAGTATTTTACAGATTGTCTCTCTTTCAAAATATAATGTTTTCCTAGAATAACCGCAGCTCCATGCCTACTGATGACAATCAGAAAATACTAATTTGAGTAAAATCTCCTTTCTATTATTTTCTGTTATAGTCCATCATGTTCATATTGTGAAGGGCTGGGGAATATAACCATGTGATGTCTGCTAAATGAACAAGTTAATTAAATTGACATGGCGCAGACATAGCCTCAGCTTCTTTAACACATGGCGCTTTGAGGATGAAATGCTCCGAAAGTTTTAGTCTTTTAGGATATTTATCTCAACGTAGGCATACTGCTAAAGTGTAAAATACACATATTTAGGAAAAGTCAGGGACAGGTGGGTTAAAGGTTTTTATTGAAGTGAAGTTATTGAAATTACATGGAGCTGTAGGCCTAAGAGTCCTGTTTACTGTAGCTGTTTTAATTTTTTTTATTTAACTAGGCAAGTCAATGAAGAACAAATTCTTATTTACAATGTGTCACGAGAGGATGCATACATAGACCAATGCGCAGCGCAGGGATAGTTGTTCGACATATTTATTATACTATGTAATATGTAGAAACTATGTATAACAAAACACCAATGTCGAACGACTGAACAAACAAACACGAATGGACAAAACGTAAATTAGCACACTTACTTATTACCGTGACTGCGAAATATACGATAACGACCCACATCCCTGGTGTGGAACATACAAACCTATGTAGGATCCCTAATTAGAGACGATGCACTACAGCTGCCTCTAAATTAGGGATCCAACACAAACCACCACCAGAAACAGAAAGAAAAGAACTGTCAGACTCTGACCATGGCTACATAGAGAAGCAAATGGGCTTCTCTATGGCCAGAGTCTGACATAAATAAATGTTATTTTGTTGGGTAACAGATCGGCTCCCGGAACTCATTAAGAGGCGGCTTCTATCCTCAATATAATCATTAATTCAGAATGATAAACCCATAGGTCTTAGGCCTGCATGTTCATTTGATATTAGGTTATGATAATCCATGCCTTCTGGGAATGTTAAAAAGTCCAAAAGTTATGGGTGGAGTTAGAAAGTTGGCTGTCAGAAGTATTACAATGAAAATGTACTTCTGCATATTTCTAGACATGACATACAGTCGTATGCAAAAGTTTGGGCACCCCTCTGAGGCTGCATAATAATTTACTCACAGAAAATGATCACAGTGGCATGCCATTCATTTTCTAATAAAAGCTGAGTACTGGGGTATTGTCCAGACAAAGATTTTTAGTGTAGCAATATTAAGTTGTATGAAATTAAATCAGATGTGAAAAATAGGCTATGCAAAAATTTGGGCACCCTTGTCATTCTGTTGATTTGAATACCTGTAACTACTTAGCACTGATTAATTGGAACACACAATTGGTTTGGTGAACTCATTAAGCCTTTAACTTCATACACAAGTGCATCCAATCATGAGAAAAGGTATTTAAGGTGACCAATTGCAAGTTGTTGTTCTCTTTGACTCTCCTCTGAAGATTGGCAACATGGGGGCCTCAAAACAACTCTCAAATGACCTGAAAACAAAGATTGTTCAACATTATGGTTTAGGGGAAGGCTACAAAAAGCTATCACTGAGATGTCCACTGTGAGGAACATAGTGAGGAAATGGAAGACCACAGGCACAGTTCTTGTTAAGGCCAGAAGTGGCAGGCCAAGTAAAATGTCGGAGAGGCAAAGGCGAAGGATGGTGAGAACGGTCAAAAACAGCCCATAGACCCCCTCCAAAGACCTACAACATCATCTTGCTGCAGATGGTGTCACTGTGCATCGTTCAACAATTCAGCGCACTTTGCACAAGGAGAAGCTGTACGGGAATCCAGACACTCATTAGAGGCTATAGGAAGCATCTAGAGGCTGTTATTTTAGCAAAAGGAGGCTCTACTAAATATTGATGTGATTTTTTTGTTGGGGTGCCCAAATTTATGCACCTGTCTAATTTCGTTTTGATGCATATTGCACATTTTCTGTTAATCCAATAAACCTCATTTCACTACTGAAATATTACTGTGTCCATCAGTTATTTGATAGATCCAAATGAAATTGCTGATCCAAACACCCAATTATTTATAAATGGAAATCATGGAAATTGTCAGGGGTGCCCAAACTTTTGCATACGACTGTATAAGGGTGCAGTGAGATACCCTATGGGCTGGACAATACTTTCCTTATCAATCATCTTGAAAAAACGTATACTCATAAACTGAAAATCAACCAATGTCAGCCTTTAAATGCTTTATTATCCAAATGTTGAAAGTACGTTGGCAAGGAGGGAAAGAAAATTGTGCAGTTTGAGGCCTTAAGCCCTGTGTAGGTCAGTTGGTAGAGCATGAAGCTTGCAAAGTTAAGGTTGTGGCTTTGATTCCCACTGCTTACCAGTATAAAAATGTATGCACATGCTACTGTAAGTTGCTCTGGATAAGAGCGTCAGCTAAAATTTAATGTGAGGTCTGGGCAGGTGTGATGTAGTTGTCGATTGAATGTTGTGTATTTTTTTTTTAAAAAGGAGAAATTACAAGCTTGCAACATGCATCTGATTATTCATTATGAATTGAATTTATTTGATTTATTTTGTTTCCATTCTTCATTGCATCCACAATGTCATAAATAATTGAACACATACACACACACGCACAACATGAGCAGATTAACATGGTCAAAACATGTAGTTATTAAAAATGATCAGAAAGAATGTTGTTACTTGTTTGTTTTGATCCAAAGCCACAAATGAGTGAGTGACTCAGCTTTATTCTGACAAATATAGCTTTATAGTCTACTAAATAGGCCAAGCCTAAACAAATATAGTACATTTCTTAAATAAATTAAGTAGCTAAGGTCTTGAAAATATGGGCAACCTTTTTGCCCTTCCTATCATATCCGCTGGACTCTCTTTATTCAGTTTCTCCTTCATATCAGCAAAGAAGGGGGCTATCTCTCTTTCACACTGTGGTAAATAAAGTCAGTTTGTTATTTAGAATTCTTTCTTTCTGCTTTTAGAGGGAGTGAAACCAAAAGCCCACCGTGCCTGGTTGCAGGCTTGCAGCTGGCTCTCTCTGAAACCACACATCCATTTTGAGCTGCACTGTCCCACTCTGTGGTGGATAACACCCACTATTCGTTTGTGTAATGGTCTGTAAGGCACAAGTATCCTATTTTTCGAAAATCGTCAGTCCACATGTCAAGTGTAATTGCGCCATTGTATTTACCCAAGTTCTCTCTCAACTCCGGGACCACCCGCCAGGTTTTTTTTGTTTGTTGCCTGATGCAGGACTCTAGTGCCAGAGGACAGAGACTCTCGGACTGTAACATTCACACCTCCATTAATTTACAAAAGGATAGTCTAATAGCTCGGTTAGGTGTGAAAAATCCCCCAATTTGTGCCACATTTTAGACTACCGATAGTCAGCGTTCTAGCTCCCCCTTGTGATCATGTGGCGCAATGACAGTATGATGCAATTTACCACCATCTGCTACCATCTACCACAAACTGTTGCATCATAAGCTCAAAACATTAATGAAGGAACCACTGGTTTGACATTGTTTATTTTCTTTCTCTGGACCAGAAGACACTGTAGTAAATGGACTGACAAGCACCCATTCATTCTCTTCTTTTCTCAAAGTTTCTACTTCAAACAAACACATACACACACACACACACACACACAGACACACACACACTTCGTCCTGTCTCAGAGATGCTGACTACGGCACTTGCAAGGCACTAAGGTAGTGTAAGGTAGTGATCATGCCTGCTCACTAGCATCACCTTACTAAGGCAATTAGCTACGAAAGGTAAGATACATGCATATGCACCCAACTGGATTGTGGCCTATTAGCTTAGTTTTAAAGCTTCTTAAAGCTCTTAAAGCTCAGCACATTGTGTCATTGACTTACAGTGTATTCATGGCAATGACGTGTTTTGAAATACATATAGACTTTCATGCTTTTTACACAGTTTACTAATCTGTTAGTCAGGATTTCTGGTAAACCAGGGAAATTTGCATAAGTTACCAACATTTTGAAACCCTAGTCAACACCTTTATTAATATGTGTGGGTGTGCGTCAGCCCATGCTTTTTAATTGGAAATACATAAATATCTATCTATTTTTGGTTATTATTTTTAATAATCAAACTACTTTTTCTTTTGACTGTAAACCATAAATTACATACAACTGTCCCTGTGTTCTGTCATTGTAAATAAACGTATTGCCAATTTCAAGTATAAGGTTGGCAACCTGCACAACATACTTTAACACAGAACAGAGATGCAAGACTTTCACCCTATGTTACCTCACCATATGGCCAGCCACATTGTCCAACAGCATGCTAATGGTGCACCACTATCCTGCCTTACAACAAATCTAAGCACCCATATCCACCTTTAAGAGTATAATAAGGTTGCAGAATTGCCTTTTCTTAGAAAGAGATTACTACAACTAAGAAAAGGTGTTACGAGTGCCAATCGTTATACCCGTGCAGCACAGGGAGCCTTGGCAGGGTGCAGCTACCTTAGCCTTGGCAGGGTGCAGCTTCCTGACCCTGTACTTTGGTAAAGCTTTGGAGGAGAATCCATCCATTAGGTTGTGGCCACACAGAGATACATGGAAACCTGAAAATGGATAGCATTCATCACTGTCTCTTCATCACTGAGTTGAATACACACAAAGGCCAATAATCTCCATTGTCCATCATCCATTAAGGTGAGGGTTGATCTTTGTGACACTTAGCTCTCTCAGCTTTTCCCCTCAGGAGACTGAAAAGTTTTGGCATGGGTCCCCAGATACTCAAAAAGTTATACAGCTGCACCACCGAGAGCATCCTGACCGGTTGCATCACCGCTTGGTATGGCAACTGCTCGGCATACGACCGTAAGGCGCTTTAGAGGGTAATGCGTACAGCCCAGTACATCACTGTGGCCAAGCTTCCTGCCAACCAGGACCTATATAATAGGCGGTGCCCAGAGACGGATTATGACTCCCTAGGGCCCTGGGCATGGTTAACGCTCAAAGACCCCCCTCCCCTCCACTCGCCCACATGACACACTTATTTTACTGCTAGAATCAACATTTCTGGCTGTCCGTCATTATGAATGGCGGTTGACATTGCAAATTAAATCGTTAACGCTATTACTGAAGTAGATATTGAGAGTTGAAGGATGGATACATTATTTGCATTTTGAGATTTTTGGGGGGAGGAGGGATTACAGAAGCACTCCCATCCGACAGTTGGCGTAAAGAATGATTCTACATTCACAAAAGCATCTTTAGTGCTCAATCCAACACAACCGAACATTGCGACTTGTCACACAAAATGCATCCTTTTCATTCACGTGTAGGAGAGTGAAAGAAATTTGTAATGGACTACCATGTTAATAACATGTGTGAGAAATATATTTATGTCCGAGGGCTTCGGGCTATGCTAGACAGAAACTGGTTAAAGTTTGTGCATTTTGTCTAATTGAATAGGCTACTTTAATAACAGATGTAGCCTACAGTCAATGAAATTAAAGCACCAAACATGCTTGGTAAAGGGGCTACAAAATTGGTGACAGCATTTCAGAAGGGGTAACCTACATACAGTGGGGAGAACAAGTATTTGATACACTGCCGATTTTGCAGGTTTTCCCACTTACAAAGCATGTAGAAGTCTGTAATTTTTATCATAGGTACTCTTCAACTGTGAGTGACGGAATCTAAAACAAAAATCCAGAAAACCACATTGTATGATTTTTAAGTATTTGATACATCAGAAAAGCAGAACTTAATATTTGGTACAGAAACCTTTGTTTGCAATTGCAGAGATCATATGTTTCCTGTAGTTCTTGACCAGGTTTGCACACACTGCAGCAGGTATTTTGGCCCACTCCTCCATACAGACCTTCTCCAGATCCTTCAGGTTTCGGGGCTGTCGCTGGGCAATACGGACTTTCAGCTCCCTCCAAAGATTTTCTATTGGGTTCAGGTCTGGAGACTGGCTAGGCCACTCCAGGACCTTGAGATGCTTCTTACGAAGCCACTCCTTAGTTGCCCTGGCTGTGTGTTTCGGGTCGTTGTCATGCTGGAAGACCCAGCCACGACCCATCTTCAATGCTCTTACTGAGGGAAGGAAGTTGTTGGCCAAGATCTCGCGATACATGGCCCCATCCATCCTCCCCTCAATACGGTGCAGTCGTCCTGTCCCCTTCGCAGAAAAGCATCCCCAAAGAATGATGTTTCCACCTCCATGCTTCACGGTTGGGATGGTGTTCTTGGGGTTGTACTCATCCTTCTTCTTCCTCCAAACACGGTGAGTGGAGTTTAGACCAAAAAGCTCTATTTTTGTCTCATCAGACCACATGACCTTCTCCCATTCCTCCTCTGGATCATCCAGATGGTCATTGGCAAACTTCAGACAGGCCTGGACATGCGCTGGCTTGAGCAGGGGGACCTTGCGTGCGCTGCAGGATTTTAATCCATGACGGCGTAGTGTGTTACTAATGGTTTTCTTTAAGGCTGTGGTCCCAGCTCTCTTCAGGTCATTGACCAGGTCCTGCCGTGTAGTTCTGGGCTGATCCCTCACCTTCCTCATGATCATTGATGCCCCACAAGGTGATGTCTTGCATGGTGCCCCAGACTGAGGGAGATTGACCGTCATCTTGAACTTCTTCCATTTTCTAATAATTGCGCCAACAATTATTGCCTTCTCACCAAGCTGCTTTCCTATTGTCCTGTAGCCCATCCCAGCCTTGTGCAGGTCTACAATTTTATCCCTGATGTCCTTACACAGCTCTCTGGTCTTGGCCATTGTGGCGAGGTTGGAGTCTGTTTGATGGAGTGTGTGGACAGGTGTCTTTTATACAGGTAACGAGTTCAAATAGGTGCAGTTAATACAGGTAATGAGTGGAGAACAGGAGGGCTTCTTAAAGAAAAACTAGCAGGTCTGTGAGAGCCGGAATTCTTACTGGTTGGTAGGTGATCAAATACTTATGTCATGCAATAAAATGCAAATTAATTATTAAAAAATCATACAATGGGATTTTCTGGATTTTTTTTAGATTCCGTCTCTCACAGTTGAAGTGTACCTATGATAAACATTACAGACCTCTACATGCTTTGTAAGTAGGAAAACCTGCAAAATCGGCAGTGTATCAAATACTTGTTCTACCCACTGTATGTTAGTCTGTCATTCACTCTGGTGTGGGTCGTTGTCGTTATATGTCGCAGTCACGGTGAAAGTAAGTGTGCTCTGTTTACGTCTGTTCATTCGTGTTTGGTTTCGAGTACGTGACGTTTTGTACATCGTTTGTTTGTTTTGTAGTTCGTCATTTTTTGCATTTACATAGTAATTCATTAAAATGTCGAACTACTATCCCTGCGCTGCGCTTTGGTCATTCCCACACCCACAACGTGACACATTTGTATTGTGTACAAAAAAGTGACTGCACCTCAGCAATTTATAACTAGATTTGAACCTTTCTTGGAGTATGCAACAACTAAATACATTTAGTTATTAATGATGTTAACCAGTGGCGATTTTAGCATGTACATCTTGATTGGGAAAAAGACAAAAAAGTGGGATACATGCCAGCAAAGCCACTACACAACACTAAACAATACATTAATTGCACTACAAACTGTTAGGGCCTACATAAAGCTGTCCCAATAGCAGAGTCCCAACAGCAGTCCAAACACATTACCACTGCTACACCTGGCTATCAGTGGAGCCTTGTCTGGCAGCGAAACAGTTCATTCAGCCTCATTTACTGCCTTTTAAAAAAACACAGCTGATATGGCTGACTTGCAAATGTCCAAACTATGGCATAAGGGGACGACAAGCGGATAAGAGGCAATCCATAATTTCGATTAAGACATTAATGAACGAGCTATGACGGAAATAATCAATATAACTATTTGTTCAGCACTTTTTAAATGTACAGCGACAGAATTCAGAACATGGTCCGTTCTTACAGTGTTCTCCCTGTACACCAAGTCAAAAAAGAAGGATAAATAAAGGGGCATATAAACAGACAATGAAAGCTTTTGCAATATTCTATGATTACATTTCTCAAAAAAGGTTATAGGCTACATGTGCACCACCAAGTCAGAATAGTAGGTGAAATTAAGAGGTGAAAATAGACCAAATTAGGCACATGGGCTACTAACAACTTGCTACACAACATACACTTACAGTAGTATTACTTTCTTAGCTACATTATACATTTCTCCCTGGCATATTACATCACTTATGCAGCAGCATACAAGACATTTTTGGAAATCACCTTGTGCTGTGCTGTGCTCACTTGAAAAGGATGGTGGCGTGGCGGTCCTTCATGGGCAAATTTTGTCATCAAAGTCTGGCATTCTCTGGATTTATGGTGCTTTCAAGACAACTGAGAACTCTAGAAAAAATTATGATGATGACGTCAGTGATCTTCAGGTCGTAGCTCTAGAAAGAGGCCCGAGTTCTGAATTTACAATTCCTAGTTGGATGAAAGTTTAAAACATATTTTTCCCAGTCGTTGCTCGTTTGTCCCGAGTTACCAGTTGTCTTGAACTCACTCAGATTTTGCAGTTCCGAGTTAACAGTTGTTTTGAGCGCAGCACAAATCATGCTTCATTGACAGCATGGTCAATGTTGAATGGCAGACTAATGATTGCTTTGCAATGCTTGCACTGATTCCTTCCAAACCACTCATTGTTCAATTTGCGATTTCCAACTTGTTGTGTAATGTTTATGTCTAATTGCCGATGCATCATAGTCTACGTTGTCTTAATGTCATAGTCTACGCTGTTTTAGGCCTAATATTATATGCCCACAGGGAGCAATTATGGTTCCTGTAACTGTATTTAGACATAACAAATTTGGGGTTTTTGGTTTAATTAGAATTTGATTACAATTGTTCACTGTGTTTTTAGGTCTTATCAATACACATTTTTTATTTAACCTTTATTTAACTAGGCAAGTCATTTAAGAACAAATTCTTATTTACAATGAAGGCCTACCAAAAGGTAAAAGTCCTCCTGCAGGAACAGGGGCCGGGATAAAACAAATATATATATATAGGACAAAACACACATCACGACGAGAGACAACACAACACTACCCAAAGAGAAACCCAAGAAAACAACATAGCAAGGCAGCAACACATGACAACACAGCATGGTAGCAACACAACATGGTAGCAACACAACATGGTAGCAGCACAGAACATGGTACAAACATTATTGGGCACAGACAACAGCACAAAGGGCATGAAGGTAGAGATGACAATACATTACGCAAAGTAGCCACAACTGTCAGTAAGAGTGTCCATGATTGAGTCTTTGAATGAAGAGATTGAGATAAACTGTCCAGTTTGAGTGTTTGTTGCAATGTTTGGCATGTCCATGGCTCAGACATAATGCATTTTACAGTAGGCCTTTATCAGTGCGAATGATATGTTAACAATATACACTGAACAAAAATATAAACGCAACATGTAAAGTGTTGTTCCCATGTTTCATGAGCTGAAATAAAAGATTCCAGAAATGCCATATGCACAAAATGCTTATTTCTCGTGAATTCTGTGTACTGTACACATTTGTTAGTGAGCATTTCTCCTTTGCCAAGCTTTGCCAGGGCCTTCAAGGAGAGGGACAAGGACAAGGACAAATTGAAATGCGTCCAGAGGGAGCTGAAGTTGCGGATTGCTGAGGGGAAGAGAGTGTATAAGGAGAAGATGGAGGACAAGCTGAGGCAGAGCCAGGTGAGAGAGGTGTGGAAGGGTATGAGAAATATCACTGGCTTCAAAAAGTCAAACAGTGGGCAGACTGAGGGGACCCAGGATAGAGCCAATGAGCTGAAACAATTTTTTAACAGGTTTGATACTGGCCCTGTCCACCTCCCCTCCATCTCCCCAGACCACACACCCTCACGGCTGTCCCACCCCCACTTTGCTCCCCCTGGACTGATCCTCAACACCCCCCTTCCCCCCACCTGGGCTGGCTTTCACCACCAACCAAGTGTAGAGAGAGCTGGAGAGACTACATCATTGGAAAGCGGCGGGCCCTGATGGCATCAGCCCAAGGGTGCTTAGGGTCTGTGCTGACCAACTGTGTGGAATACTCCAGCGTCTCTTCAACCTTAGCCTGAGCCTAGAAAGGGTCCCTGTGCTGTGGAAAACATCCTGCCTCGTCCCAGTGCCCAAGAAGGCACACCCCACTGTCCTGAATGACTTCAGACCTGTAGCGCTAACATCCCACATCATGAAGACCCTGGAAAGGTTAGTCCTCGCTCACCTCAGACCCCTGGTGTGTACATCAATGGACCCCCTGCAGTTTGCATACCAGCGCAACATCGGGTGGATGATGCAATCATCTACCTTCTGCAGAGGGCCTACTCTCTCCTGGACAACGCAGGTTGCACTGTGAAGGTTATGTTTTTTGACTTCTCCAGTGCCTTCAATACCATTCAGCCCCTGCTACTGGGTGAGAAGATGAGGAGGATGAAAGTGGAAGCACCCTTAGTCTCCTGGGTCACGGACTACCTGACCGGTAGGCCACAATGTACGACTACAGAGCTGTGTGTCAGAACGGGCAGTTAGCAACACAGGGGCCCCCCAGGGAACGGTCCTGTCCCCCTTCCTGTTCACCCTCTACACCTCGGAATTCAGATATAACTCTGAAACATGCCACCTACAGAAGTTCTCAGATGACTCTGCTATTGTAGGGTGCATCAGGGGTGGGCAGGAGGAGGAGTACAGGAGCAGAATCAGTGACTTTGTGTTGTGGTGTGAGCAGAACCACCTTCAGCTCAACATCAGCAAAACAAAGGAGATGGTGGTGGACTTCAGGAGAACCCAGGCACAACTGACTGCAGTCCCTATACAGGGGATGGATGTGGAAATGGTTGGGTCATACAAGTTCCTGGGAGTCCATATGGACAACAGACTGGAATGGGCCGGTAACACCGGGGCCCTGTACAAAAAGGGCCAGAGCCGACTCTACTTTCTGAGGAGGCTCAGGTCCTTCAACGTGTGCAGTAAACTACTGCATACCTTCTACCAGTCTGTGCTGGCCAGTGCCATCTTTTTTGCAGTGGTGTGCTGGGGAGCAAACATCAAAGCCGGTGATGCTTCTCGGGTAAATAAGCTGATCAGGAAGGCTAGCTCTGTCCTGGGGATGAGCCTTGACACTCTAGAGGAGGTGGCGGAGAGACGGATCCTGGCCAAACTGCTGGCCATCATGGACAACGTCACCCACCCTCTGCACGCTATGGTTATGACGCAGAGGAGCACTTTCAGTCACAGACTGATCCCACCACGGTGTGCCAGAGAGCGCTACAGGAGGTCCTTCCTGCCGGCGGCTATTAGACTATATAATGCCTCACCGGGGTGCCGTGCCGTCGGCAACATAGATCTGGAACTGTTGGGGTGCTAGGACCTAGTTTAACAATTATGCATCCATCCGTGAGTAACTCTGGTCCGTCAGCACTCATTCACTCAGGACCTACTTATTCATGCAGGTCTATATATACATACTCATGTACAGTTGTTATATCATATCACGTGCAATATTGCTAGTAATTCCTGGACCTATCTTACGTAGGCATTCACTCAGGAATGCATATTAGTATCCTGTCAATTGCACCTTTTCTCATTGCTTTTAGTATATCGAATGTGCAATACGTGCAGTTGTCTGTAATTAAACCCTGCGCCCTAAGGACTGTATTTAAGGGAATTACTATTATTACCCCAAATTATATCATACACACATTTAGCTATTAAAGTATCTCTTCCTGTCATTTACCTGTACAGTTTGTGTAACCATGCAAGTATTCACTTATCTGTAAATATAACTGTATACTTAACTGTACAGCTAATTTAACCATGCAAAATTTTCACTTACCTGTTCATTTAGCCAGTCTGTCTATTAAGTAAACTATTATTACCCTCGCTCATATCATACGCATTTTTAGCTACTGAAGTATTTCTCTGCCTCGACCTGTATAGTATAGTTAACCATCCAACATCCACCAATGTATAGTGTACATATTCAGCCAACCACCCATACTATGCTATGTCTTTTTTATAGCTTTTATTTTTTTTGCACTCCAGATATCTTGTATTTCTATACTTTTTCATACTGCCGCTCTATGTATCATGTACCGTGTATCTGTCTTTTGTGTACTTTCGTTGTGGCATTTTGCACCTGCCCTGTGTTTTGTTGTAGCTGCTTGACAATGAAATTTCCCCCCCGGGGGATCAATAAAGTATCTATCTATCTATCTATCTATCTATCTATCTATCTATCTATCTATCTATCTATCTATCTATCTATCTATCTATCTATCTATCTATCTATCTATCTATCTATCTATCTATCTATCTATCTATCTATCTATCTATCTATCTATCTATCTATCTATCTATCTATCTATCTAATCCATTCACCTGACAGGTGTGGCATATCAAGAAGCTGATTAAACAGCATGATCATTTCACAGGTGCACCTTGTGTGTGGAGAAAATAAAAGGCCACTCTAAAATGTGCAGTTTTGTCGCAGATGCCACAGATGTCTCAAGTTTTGAGGGAGCGTGCAATTGGCATGCTGACTGCAGGAATGTCCACCAGAGCTGTTGCCAGAGAATTTTACGTTAATTTCTCTACCATAAGAGAAATGAACATTCAAATCAACATCCAACATTGCTTTAGAGAATTTGGCAGTACATCCAACCGGCCTCACAACCGCACACCACGTGTAACCACGCCATCCCAGGACCTCCACATCCAGCTTCTTCACTTGCGGGATCGTCTGAGACCAGCCACCCGGACTCCTGATGAGTATTTGTGTCTGTAATAAAGCCCTTTTGTGGAGAAAAACTCATTCTGATTAGTTAGGCTTGGCTCCCGAGTGGGTGGGCCTGGCTCCTAGTGCTCCTGGCTCCTAATTCATGCTTTTGTCACTTCTAGATTAGACTACTGCAATGCTCTGCTCTCCGGCTACCCGGATAAAGCAATAAATACACTTCAGTTAGTGCTAAACACAGATTATACACTGGCTTCCTGTTAAGGCTAGGGCTGATTTCAAGGTTTTACTGCTAACCGACAAAGCATTACATGGGCTTGCTCCTACCTATCTTTCCGATTTGGTCCTGCCGTACATACCTACACGTACACTACGGTCACAGGACGCAGGCCTTCTTTTTGTCCCTAGAATTTCTAAGCAACCAGGTGGAGAAATGGCTTTTTCCTATAGAGCTCAATTCTCTGCCTCTGGCCCTATTACAGGGGCTGAGTCACTGGATTACTTGTGCTTTCCATGCCGTCCCTAGAAGGGGTGCGTCACATGAGTCAACGACGGGTTCTAACTGTCCGGTTTGTAGCCCCCTCGCGCTTGTGCAGTGGAGGGGATCTTCATGGGCTATACTCAGCCTTGTTTCAGGGTGGTAGGCTTGTGGTCTGTTGATATCCCTGTCCGTATTGTCGGATGGGTCCACAGTGTCTCCCAACCCCCCCCCCCCCCCCCCCCCGTCTCAGCGTCCTGTATCTATGCTGCAATTGTCTATGTGCCGGGGTGCTAGGGTCAGATTGTTATATCTGGTGTTATATCTGGTTTCCTGTGTGAATTTAAGTATGCCCCCTCTAATTCTCTCTCTCTCTCCCTCTCCTCCCGGAGGACCTGAGCCCTAGGACCATGCTTCAGGACTACCTGGCCTGATGACTCCTTGCTGTCCCCACACTGTAAAGCATTACAGCCCCATTTAGTGATGTCCACTTACTTCTTCTTTTTAACTCAAAGAGATCTGACAAGTTTTGGATTTTGAACTCAAATGTATGAGTTTTCGAAAAATAAACTTGCATTAATGAATTGTGTTGACTTTTGTCAGATATGCATGTGTTGATTGAACTTGGGTATATAAGTTATCAGTTGAAAAAAGGCGGGTTTTGGGAGGATGGGAGCAAGAGAAAAAAAAGAGTTGCTGCGTCTTTTGAGTTTGAGAGAAACTGTCTTCTCTTCTTTAAATCATGGCAAAGTTGAAGCATGGACATAATCAACTAATTATACACTGCAGATAGGTCCTGTAATCAAATTTCAAATAAAATACACTTTTGTGGTAAACAAGAAAGAACTAGTGCCACCGGCGGAGGGAGTACATGGCAACGGCTGTGAATCGAGGCGGAGGGAGCAACACATCGTCCTCAGTTCTACTTTCTGACTTAGTAACGGACTTGTGTGTGAGGCTGAACTGCCGCGCAAACAGGTGAGTTCAAACCATGTCTTTAATCAAATATTCTTTAATCAAATATTTTCTATTAACCTTAGGCATAGTAATGTAATAACATTGATAACGTAATATACATGTGCTTTCTAACAGCCTGGGAAGGCTAAATTCGTGGCCTTGATGTTAGCTAGTCCCCCCCACACTATCAGTCATTCTTTTTCGTCTGTCATGCTTTGGATTAAAAGTAACGTTATAAACGTAAAAGTAATGCCAATTGGTTTAGTTTAAAAACGTTACCGCAATATTAGTTTTGTTAGTAAAAAATATGGGTTCATTTTTTGTAATATTGTATTGTGTTTTTTTTTTTTTTTTTTCAGATTTTCAGCCAATGTCCAGTTGATGAAGTGGAAATGTAAGTTTTGTGTGTTTTCCTCCAATGGTCATGGAAGAATAATACAGCATTACAAAGAGTGTCATGGACAGCATCGGAGGTGTTCAGGCCTCGTCTGTATTTATGAAGACTGTTTAAACACATTTCAAACCCACACTGAACTTAAAAACCATTTGAAAGAACATGCAATAGAAGGACTTAAAATTGTGACTAAGTTATGCTGTGATTTGTGTACATTTTCAGAGCCTAGTAACATTAACAAGTATTTTTATCATCTAAAAACTAATTTAAGGAACAGGGAATCGGTTAAATGTACATTTGTAGATTGCACTTTCAAGTCTAGTGTCGCGAGACCATGCTTCTCGAAGTGCAGAAGAAGGATCCAAATCTACAGCTCCTGGATGAATTGATGTTTGTAACATTCTCACAGCAAAGACAAGAGATCATTGGTGATGAACCACTCATCTCTGCAGTCAAGGACAGATGGCCTGCATTGTTAAGTGAGAGACAGGTAATCCTTTTCCAACTGAGTACAGCATTGAAATCCTGTATTTTGTTACTTTAGCGTTGACGTAGTCAGAAAGCATGTACTTTGTTGCAATCATTGCAATCATTTTTGTGATTTCTTTCTGTTTTCTACCCCTAAATCTCTATACCACTGTCATTGTCCCTCACTCAAGTCTTTCTCTGCTGTTTTGTACCTATTGTAAGTCGCTCTGGATAAGAGCGTACGCTCTGTCTGTTTCAGCTAAGTGCCGAGTTCATAAGGATTGTCACTAAAGACCTGATGGAGCCTTTTCTGGATGGACTAGATGCCATGATGCCATAGAGCTGTATAAAGCGACTGTTGCACCGAGTAGAAGGTTAAACCTGAGCAGTGTTCTGCAGTGTCTTCAAAAGGAGGTACATAGTGTATTTAAAAAATTAAGTTTTCCTATCAATGTCTCGTAAAAGTAGGATTCTAACCAAAACAGAAGAACAGCTGCCCTGCTTGGTCTTCCCTGCTATCTTTCAGAGGATTCCTCCAACATAATCAGGATGTGTGATGTAAGTGGCATTGTATTTACACATTTCATGGTATACAGTTAAATTAAGTATACTTTCATTTGAAATTCATATGTGAACACTCCAAACGAACTCTGACCCTTGTGAAATGAACTGTACTCAGATCTTCTCAGGAGGAGCTGAGTGCAGTCTGCTTAATCTGTGCATTGTGAATACAAAGTGCTCCATGCCACCGCTACATACTCACACGTCACATGCGTATGGCAGCCTAACAATCATTAATCATAATCATGCTATATTCAGGGCACAGCGCCTAGTGTTACCATGTTTTGCTGTCATTTTACAGTTGTGTTTGCTTCTCTGTCTCTCACTCACTCTCGAACAGAGGGCTGGTCTCAGCTCCAATGAAAGCAGAGGACGTGGTGCAGTTTACTTGAGTTGACGACAACTTAGTACAAAGTAGAGTAGCGATCTGTGGAGATGTCAAAGGTGTTTATATCTTTGAATATTTTCAGGCCCATGGAGAAACCCTCGACATGATAATGAAAGGACTGCAGGTTGGACTGCTGATTGGACACGAAGGTCCGTTGGATGATGCATTTCCTTTGGAAGTCTTTAATATGGCTGTGGTAGTAGAGGAGAAGATCATCCTTCATGATGTCAGAGATGTGCCAACAGGCTTTGCCATGTTGATGGGCAAAATCTACTGCCTTAACCTGGAATACCCCCGTAATATGAAGTACTCCTTTGAGTTCCTTCAGAGGGTCATCATGAACATTAAACCGGACCAGTACTCAGCAAGAATCAACGGGCTCAGAAATAGACTGCTTAGATATCGCCTGTAAACAAACCTCAAGTCCCTACTGCTATGTTGGACTGTTTGAATATTAATATCCCTGCTTTTTCTGTCTTGATAATGTGCAACATTGTTCCTGTTCATTTTGTTGTCATTATTTCACATTTTGCTTACTAACAGCTGACATGTGGTGCTGATGTGTAAAAACACACACCGGTTTTGATGTCAAGGCATGTTTAATGTAGCAATGTTAATGTAACGTCTGCGTACCACCCAACCCTCTGTCTGTCTGCCTGTGGACTACCCCCACCTTCTGTTTGTAATGTTTTTCAAATAAATGTTGTGATGAACTGCAAGTATACAGTGTGATGATCAAAACAAACTTCAAGATAGCTAATACATGTAAATTTAAACAAATTTGGAATTAAGATCCTCTTAACTTGAAATAGAAACGAGTATAAATGTGGTTAAGTTGTTCTAACTTGAAATTGTGAGTTACAATAATGCAAAAATGTATGTTGGTTATACTAGGTAAGGGAAGATTTCTTGCATCGGTAAAGTAATTATTTGTTTTAACTCAAAGTATGAAGTTGAAACAAGTGATAAAAAGTTCAACCAACAAAAAAAGTTG
Source organism: Thymallus thymallus (assembly GCA_023634145.1). Classification (NCBI taxonomy): domain Eukaryota; kingdom Metazoa; phylum Chordata; class Actinopteri; order Salmoniformes; family Salmonidae; genus Thymallus; species Thymallus thymallus. The sequence continues at coordinate 23,198,806 of CM042383.1, read as the reverse complement.
AGAAAACTAGAACACTGTAGTTACATCAACTTTATAAACTTGAATTTGTGAGTTGAAACAAAGGCAATCTTCAAGTTGAGTTAACGTGCGTTTTCAAGGCAGCAGGTGAACTTGCATTTCCAAGTTAAACTAACATGTAATGTTTTACAGTGCAGTCCACCTGGTCGTCCACTGCTGCACCAGTTTCAACTCTTCTGCCTGTGGCTATGGAACCTTTTCACCGGACATGCTACCTTGTCTCAAACCTGCTGTTTTCAGTTCTCTCTCTCTACCGCACCTGCTATTTCAACATCTAAATGTCTATGAAAAGTAAAGTGACATTTACTCCTGATGTACTTAACTGTTGCAACTTCCACAACACACTGTGATTAGTATTTGAACCTGCTGGTCATCTATGAATGTTTGAACATCTTGGAGAAAGATCTGGCCTTATTGGCCCTGTACTGTTGTAATCTCCATCTGGCACAGCCACCCCTAAGAGCCTGGTTCCTCTCTAGGTTTCTTCTTAGGTTTTGCCTTTCTAGGGAGTTTTTCCTAGCCACCATGCTTCTACATCTGCATTGCTTGCTGTTTGGGGTTTTAGGCTGGATATGTGGTTGATGCAACCACATATTCAGCCATGGAGCACCGTGAAACGTCCAAACTGCAACTGCATGCCAATCATTTGATTGATCTAAATCAGTTTCATGGTAATATGCATTAAGCTATTCTTGAATTAATGTTTCGTGAGCGAATTAGAGCAGATGGCGTTAACAAACTAGGAGCCTTTCAATTAAAGTATATATCCTGCCTAGTGGCACGTTCTGTTAAGTTTTGAGGCATTTTTTCACTATTCAGCTTCAGCTAACCATCCTAAAACAGATCTTGATTGATAAGCGATTGGATCGCCTTTCGTTGTGCTTAAAGGACAGCGCCGGGATCGGGCAATGATGTTAAAGTTGAACCAACTTGTTGTGCTGATGGACAGCTGAAGAATAGCTCTGCGGTTCGGCCAGTTCAGGAACAAACAACAATAAATTACAGTATAGCCTACGACTATGTGGTATGTATGGCTATATTCTAATGTAAATACAAATATATATACAGTATATCTTAAAGGGATACTTTGGGGTTTTGGCAATGAGGCCCTTTACCTACTTCCCAAGAGTCAGATTAACTTGTGGATATCATTTTTATGTATCTGTGTCCTGTATGAAGAAAGAGGTAGTCTATGGGTATCTACTAGGATGCAATCCCGAAGTATCCCAATAATATCATTGCACTGTTACGGATAGCTTTAATGCAAGTAGCTATTTCATTGTATTTTGTAGCTTACACTACGCTGTGTCATAAATAAACTTGGATTTGATTAGCTTGAACACATGGTTACAATATACCCTATTACAGATTTTAAAAAAGAGCTGAACTATCAATTAATATAATTTATTTGCGTAGGTTAAACATGCTTTCAAATCAATTGACCAAGTAGTGAACATAAATCATTATTGCGTAGAATTGCAGGAAATTAGTTTTAAAACAGCCATCAAAAATCAAGCTTTGATGTGGTGTATTCATGCATTTCAAACTGTAACCTAAATGCATTTTTACCTCCAACTTGGCCAAATTAACTAAATTCATATTTCCAATCCTCAGACGGACCACCACAGTGCATACACGTAGCCTACAGTTATTCATAATTCTCGCCACTGCCAGAGAGAAAACAGGGAAGAAAACACCATTTACCTACCTCTAGGCTGCTATAAATACTTATTTGGTTTGTCATTCTATTGTTTTTCATATAATTTTAGGGTAATTAAATATAATGTATTTATAATTGATCAGAATACATTTTCCAGAAATAGTTTTAACAGTTCTGTGTATTCTCAAATTGAAAAAAGTGAGGGAGCGCTGCTACACCCCTGCCATTGCATTAGGTTTGTGAAAATATAGCCCATAGTCATTGTTCATTTATTTATTTTCACAATACACAAGTGCTCAGACAGAGCCTTTAACAGAATAAAGTTGTTTCATGGCTTTCCTGTGCAGGGACAGTTTGTGTCCAAACAAAGCCTACATCTTCGTTGATGAGGAAAATTGTTTATTTAATATTAATTATTGTGTATTTTATTTCTCTACTTATACTTTTTTTATTTTTATTCTGCATAGAATTTTACCGTAAAGTATACACCCGTTGTATACACCGCATTGACAATTGTATTATAATTTTATTTGATCTGCACAGTCAAACAGACAGAGGCATTAAGCAGAAGGAGAAACTTGTTACAGGGATTTTCTATACGTATTACTTTGCTCACTTACTTCATAAGCTTGCAGACTTTAAAGGAGGTTGGGAGGAACACGTGCACAGCTAACGGAACTCCCATCCACCGTAATTTGCAACTTGTCTGATAGAGGAGCCACAACTCATGGCTCAGCATTGGAAGAGGATGTGTGTTCTATAACTAAGCTACCTCGATAGAGGTAAGTACATTTACATATTCCACTAGTGATATTGTTGTTTACTTTGAGTTGATAGTACTCTTACTACTTAGCTACAACAACTACTTGTTGAAGATACAATCATTGTTAAGATTTTTCATTTCATTGCAGTCTTGTGCCTTTGTTTTTCCAATGTCATGTGGGGTACTTTATCTTAATGCATCTATTGCCTCTCCTGCAAACTTTCAAAACTATAAAATCAAAGACAAATATTTATTCTTAGATGTTTCAAGGATCAAATATGATTTACTGTATAATCTTATAACTTGTCAATTATTTGCTATATCTATGTTGCTTATAAATGTAGCTAACTATAACATTATGATTAGAAATATATGTACAGTATTTTACAAACACTTGATAATTTCAGATCATATTTTTGAACTAAACAGCAAATGGGTATTGATATTAAACATATTATTGACATAAACTAATTACATACAACAATATTCAAAACAAATTACATACATCAATTTATGCTTTTGCATTCAAAATTGATGTATGAGTCAGATTTAAAAAACATTCTGCTGAAATAAACCTTTTAATGCAAATGTTGCAAGTTTGTATGACAAAGATACAGAAAAAAAAAGTTATGTTTTGGTTGCTTTCAGTCAAGCATGGAACATGAAGAATGATGAATTGTGCATATCACCGTCAAATATGCCCACAGTTTTCCAACTGAAGGGATATTACCGTTTTACTGAAGTAACATTACAACCAATACTGTATGTCGGCAGGTAGCCGAGTGGTTAGAGTGTTGGGCCCGTAACTGAAAGGTTGCTGGATCGAATCTGTCGTTCTGCCCCTGAACAAGGCAGTTAACCCACTGTTCCTAGGCTGTCAATGTAAATAAGAATTAGTTCTTAACTGACTTGCCTAGTTAAATAAAAAATAAAAATACATGTCATCGTATATGCACAATATCAACAAGTGGCATATAAATGCTTTCAGTATAGCAAACTGTTTTTATGAGACTAACATGTCTAACTCCCCAAACTCTGTTTTGCAGAAAGCATGCAGACAGACATTTCAAAACAAGACCAGCAACCCCAATGGAAGCAGCCTCCATTTCTCCTCTGACTTGATTTCTCGTGATATAATCCCTATGTGAGGAGAAGCGATCACCTCTACTGCTGTCTGCTTGTCACGTGTTTAACTATATCAGAGGGTATCCCTTCAAAAGCTGGACAACATATCGAGCTCCCTGAGAGCTCTTCCAGATGCATTTGTCAATGGATTCCTTGGGAATGGTGGACGACGGCTGCCTGCCACCAGACAACTACCATGACATGGTGAAGGGAGGGGGTTCTAGCATAGGAGGCCGGGTCCACAGCATCGATGTTATCCTGGGCTTCTGTAAGGACCAAGAACCCCTGCTCACCCCCATGGGGGAGGTGGGGGCCCATGAAGTGGACACAGAGGGCCTGGAGTACCAGGGGAAGCAGATCCAGTTAGACCCCTACAGACACCTCACCAGCCTGGGGGACATCACACAGCGCTCTGCCTTCCACGGTCAGTACAATGGTTGTTATTGATTGATTGGTCCAATTAATTTATTTATATATTGCACTTATTACATATTTAATTTACATATACAGCCATAACATCAATGTGCATGCATTGGTGCAAGCAGTGCAAGTGAGATGACTTATATCAATTTTTGTTGATGTGATATTGATGTGATTATACATATTGGCACAATCCCATAGAGCAGGTCTTGTCTAGTTTTAAATTGCATTGCTGGATCTGACGTGTCACTAGAGAACAACTATAATAGTACAAGGAAAGTGTCAATGGGGGGTTAATGAGGAATGTTTGTTGGTCACAGATTGAGAAACAATAGTTTGACCAGTAAAAACTTTGCATTTTGTCCAGTAAAATGAGTAGTCACAATGTTTGCTTAGAATCTTTGATTCAAGGGGAAAGGCAGTGACAGTTGAAAGTACACTGTGCTCGGGTTCTAATTTTTGGCAAAGATTCATAGACTACAGTTTATCACTACAGTAAACCTACAATATATTTATACTTGTTGTACTGAGTATTTTTCCCATTTCATTGGGAACAATACTTGTTCACCATAACATGACATAACAATAATCCATTACTGCGACGTTACAGCATAATGACCCAGCCAATGATCTGATGATCATCCCAACTGATTTGGATTCATTAATTAACAAGCTCTAATGGGATCTACCATCCATCCACCATTTGTAGTGGGGCTTCAACTTCACCCTGTTTACTTAGAAAATAAGATCTGGTACTTGGGCGGGTAGAGAAGCCAAGTGACGTCTTTGTGTAGATTAGAGCTGGCCAGCCCGGGGTACACAGGGACGCTCAGGTTTAACAGGTGGCATCTGTCCCCATGGGATTACTGGGACAAAGGAATGCAGTGAAAGACATTATGACGTCACTCGCAGAGAAACTCAGTGGAGAGGCCTACAGCTTGCATTGCCTTTATCCTCTGTTGCAATATCCATCTTAAGTAGCATGCTAGCTACCTAGAATGATGCAAAATAATGTGCATGTATTCTAAGTGGGATGGATGTTGGAACTGTGGCTGAATGCCATGTGATTGTGAATTGTCTGCCATAGATTAAGGAGAAGGCGCTGTCCAAAGTTGTGAAACACACTACCTTGCACCATTTTCACCAAAAGGAAACAAACTTTCTAACCATGTGAAAGCAAGGGTTAGTATTCCACATTTGATAGGCAAAACTGGCACTGCCGGATGAACCGAAAGTCTCTTGTAATGGATATATCTAAACAAATACGTCTCTCCTCTTCTACTGTCTTCCTTCAGAGTCAGGCCTTTTCTCCAGTGATAAATGTGATGGGGACCTGGGAGATCTCCAGAAGGGGGTGGACAGCAATGGCGGGAAGTCCGCTGAACCCCCAGAGGAGGACCACCCCAAGAAGAAGCACCGGCGTAACCGCACCACCTTCACCACCTACCAGCTCCACGAGCTGGAGAGAGCCTTCGAGAAGTCCCACTACCCTGATGTCTACAGCCGGGAGGAGCTGGCCATCAAGGTCAACCTCCCTGAGGTCCGCGTGCAGGTATGGAGCCTCTACTTCTACTACTACCAGTACCACTACTACACTAAGTATAGTTTATGGAGCCTCCACCTATCTAGTACCACTATTACTATCAGTATACACTAATAATACTGTAGAGGTATGGCTCCTCCGGCTGTTTACTATCACTAGACTAGCATTACTAACTGGCACGAACACTTCTACTACTATTACTACAACTACTACTACAACAGCAGCAGTGTCTTATACAGTCCACTGTAATTTTGATAATACTGTAAACTTCTACTACTACTCCTACTCCCTATGTACACTAATCATACTGTCCACTTTGATTATGAGGAGCTGGAAGCTATCTTAACTGATTCTACTACTAATACTGTACTACACTAATTATACTGTCCATTCTAATTATGATAATTCTATAGTAAACTTCTACCACTACCACTACTACTACTACGACTACTACAGCAGACCCATTCTGTCCACTTGGATTCTGATAATACTATAGTCTGTAAAATACTACTGCCACTGCTACTACTACTGCTATCTATCTATCTATCTATCTATCTATCTATCTATCTATCTATCTATCTATCTATCTATCTATCTATCTATCTATCTATCTATCTATCTATCTATCTATCTATCTATCTATCTATCTATCTATCTATCTATCTATCTATCTATCTATCTATCTATCTATCTATCTATCTATCTATCTATCTATCTATCTATCTATCTATCTATCTATCTATCACACACTCATCATACAGCCAGGTCCCCATAGCAAAAAAGCTTTCTAACCTCAAGGTTTTTTCCTGGTTAAATACAAAGGTTGAATCGATAAATACACTGCCCACTCCAATAAGGATAATTCTGTATAGTACTGTTGACTAAAACTAGGCTACTGACTCTACTACTGTTCACTCTTCTACTGCTTCTACTACAAATACTATTATTACTACTATTATAATACTGTGTCCTCTCTGTCCGTGTCCAGGTTTGGTTCCAGAATCGTCGGGCTAAGTGGCGACGTCAGGAGAAGATGGACTCTAGCTCCATGAAGCTCCACGACTCCCCCATGCTGTCTTTCAACCGGTCGCCCATGCCCTCCAACGTGGGGCCCATGTCTAACCCTTGGCTGACCTCTCCCATGACTAGTGCTACCCCCATGAACACTATCCCTGGCTACATGGGCCCAGGGCATGGCCCTCACCTCCAGCCTGCCTACCCTAGCCACTCCCACAGCCAAAGCTTCCTCAACAGCCCCCCAGTACATGGCATGGTGCACCAGGGGATGGTACAGGGCATGCAGTCAATGGCCCCGCCTCCCTGCCAGTGTCCTCCCAGCTTCAACGATAAGTACCCAATGCATGAGCAAGTGGAACGTAGCTCCGGCATCGCAGTGCTGAGGATGAAGGCTAAGGAGCACGTTCAGTCCATGGATAAAATCTGGCAGCACATGTGATCAGAAGATGGAGAAAATACATTCTGTATAAGGGATGATCAACTTCAACAAATGTGATAACAAAAACAAAGACATTCTGTATAAAGGATGTTCAACTAAATGAATGTAGCTATGTTAAACTTCGTTTAAAATCCTGACTGAGAGGATACTGTGCATGGTACCTTTTCAGCTTGTTGAGTGACATGTAAAGACTGAACTGAGCAACAAGCATTGATGATCGATTTATACTGTGGATGCAATTAAGCTTGTACTGTAACAGTATTGCAATGGACGGCTGAATTCTTACTAATATATCACTAGTTAATACCCTATCAGTGCAAAGCGACAGGAGAGACAGCTAACACTGCTTACTTCCATATTAGGGCCAGGGGTTTTTCCTGACCATGTGGCCTGACTAGGAAATCCCCTTGGCCCTGATGAGGCAACATGTCCTCGGTGACTCTGTCCTGGCGGAGCGAGGTTGAGATGAGGAAATCCTCTGTCTTGCGTAATCTGTCACGCCTGCTAATTTGTGCAGACAAGCATAACCTAATTAACTGTTTTTAAAGTGATTAACCTCAGGTTAACAATTGTTGGACAGCTGCCCTCGGATGCCCCCTGAGACCCTCAGACCCTATTCAAGGTCTGATGCCGCACAACAACCGCCCACACCCCCCACCCCACCACCCCCCACCACCACACAGTAATTTACAGAGATGCTGCTAGGTTTGTTACCTGGATTTTAAATGGGTTAAATAAAACCTAAAACATTTTAACCAATATTTCTGTAAATTTATTGAAAATGAAATACAGAAATATCTCGTTTACATAAGTATTCACACCCGAGTCAAACCTTTGTAGAAGCACCTGTGGCAGCGATTACAGCTGTGAGTCTTCCCGGGTAAGTCTAAGAGCTTTCCACACCTGGATAGTGCAACATTTGCCCATTATTATTTTCAACATTGTTCAAGCTCTGTCAAAATGGTTGTTGATCATTGCTAGCTGAAAGGTGAATTCCTCTCCCAGTTTCTGGTGGAAAGCAGACTGAACCAGGTTTTCCTCTAGGATTTTGTCTGTGCTTAGCTCCATTCCTTTTATGTTTTATCCTGAAAAACTTTACGGTCCTTAACAATTACAAGCATACTAATAACATAATGCAGCCCCCACTATGCTTAAAAAAATAGGGAGTTTCACAGTAATGTGTTGAATTGGATTTTCCCAAACATAAATTTGTATTCAGGACAAAAATTACTTTGCCACATTTTTTTGCAGTATTACTTTAGTGCCTTGTTGCAAATAGGATGCATGTTTTGGAATATTTTTTATTCTGTACAGGCATCCTTCTGTTCAACCACAATGTTGTTGATCCATCCTCAGTTTTCACCAATCACAGCCATTAAACTCTGTAACTGTTTTATGTCACTATTTGACTCCTTCCTTTCCGGGCAGTTGAGTTAAGGAGGATGCCTGGATCTTTATAGTGGCCAGGAGTATTGATACACCATCCAAAGTGTAAATAATAACTTCACCATGCTCAAAGGGATATTCAATGTCTGCTTTTCTTTATTTTTTACCAATCTACCAAAATAGTTTATTATAGGTCTCAATTAAAAGTTTCGAGTTTATGCCGCGACCATTTGTGGTATATTTGTGGTAGATTGCGTAATTCTGTCATTGCACCACGATATCACAAGGGGCAGTTAGAACACTGATCTATCGGCAGTCTGAACTGTGGCACAAATATCTTTTCGTAAATTAATGGAGGTGTGAGAGAACTTGGGTAAATACAATGGCGCAATTACACTTGACATGTGGACTGACGATTTTCAGAAAATAGGATACTTGTCGTTTACAGCCCATTACATAAACAAAAAATGGATGTTATCCACCATGGAGTGGGACAGTGCAGCTCAAAACTACAGATAACATAAGGACCACTATTGTGAAAGAACACTAGCGGATCTTATTGATTTCATCTATCGCTTCAAGAGGCATGCTGTCCTTCTGATAATTGTGAGGTTCCAAAGGATAAAGCGTCACCTTCAGATGGATGTGTGGTTTCAGAAAGAAGCCCTAACCCTAATTAGCTGTAGCAAGAGGAGAGACCGCATGCTAAAGATGATCGGAAATAATGTGTCTTTAACTCTGTATTATAATATAACTTATTTTGAGCGAAAGTCAGGAATGAGTGAGTCACTTAGCCCTATGCTGTTCCTACTTCTGTAGCCTATTTGAGTGCTTGTTTGATATCCTACTGTGATCACCAAGCCTAATGCAACCACAAAAGTAGTATAAAGCAATTTCCCATATTTGTATCTTTGCTATCCTGTATTATAGGCTTTACCATCTCCGTTATTATACTTTATTTACTATTGTTTACACTGTTCCAAACTGGCAGAAAAATTATATTGTAATCTAACATCACCTGTTTGTCAGTCAACCGACAAAGATTTTACATGAGGCCTAATTCATATGATATGCCTAAAATACTAATATCCACTAGGCTAATAAATAATTTGCATATGTCCTGTTATTTCAAGTTATCCCTTTGGAGCACATGCAAAAGCGATTTGGAGTTGATGATCGGGAGTGACACAATGTATTACAATTGAATTTGAATGAACTGAATGATGAGGATGATGAAGAAGAGAGTTATTGAATGTAGAACAATAGTGTAAGAATTGCTCTTCCGCTGTCTACTTTCTCAGAAGAAGCTGTAACTGGACCATGGCGTATTACTTACTAAAACTGTTGTTACACTGTAAGGTTTTTATTCTAAGAGAAACGAAAATGGTCTGTTATATTCCATTATATTCTTAAAATATGTGTTGACTATGTACGCAAGAGATGTCTGCTAAATTAACATGGCTCATCAGACCACATGCTTTATGACTACTAAGCACAGATAAATGAAACTCAAAAAAAGGTTTTACGTATTTTCCAGACCTGAGCTATTTAATGTATGGGTTTTATTTATTACATTTACTTGTGGAATGTTACAGAATAGATAACAACAACATAAATAATAATCTAGTAGCATTGGTAGAGAGTCAGGCGGAGAATGGAGTGAAAGTGCACTGTCCTGTAAGTACGCAACAACGCTGTGGGCCTGGTGTAAATGGTTTAGCAGCCTTTCCAATAAATTGGAATACAAAAGAAGCCTTCCACCCTTGATAAGCTATCAGCAGGAGAATAGACTCATTTCAAGTTTAGGGACTTGAAATGTATTAATGCATGTTTGCGAGGCATGTCAATTCACCAGTGGCTTTGCAAAGCCCAACACATGCACTGTTTTCTAACCACATCTGGATGGATACATAACGAATTACTATGGGAATAAATATCACTGAATGACAGAAATATTGGAAAGTAGGGTAATGCAATTGAAGGGAACAAAGTATTGCTTACTGAAACACCCAAAGTAATATAATTGTTATAATAGGATTTGAGGCAATAGCCTACCCGCGTGTGGTTAACTATTACTGCGCAGTTTTGCGCTGCTTTGAGACAAGCATGGGGACTGGTCTTGATAAATCAATCAGATTTGTATTTTCTCTGAATCTCCGTTAGGGTATTGTTTAGCCTTTTGCTCTTCACTCGCAGTCGCTTAGCAGCCTAGGCCTAGTCCTGACCGGTCACGTTGTACAGAGCCATAGTTTCCTAAAGGAAACCCTGAGGCCTACATAGGCTACTGTAAAATACATTTTCGTTTTTCTTGGAATAGAAACATCATAATATTAATCCATTTAATTAAGCTAAATTTCTAACAGCACAACAAATACAATAATACTTTACAAACAATTCCATATAGTCTGTTCTAGCAAAAAAGTAGCCTACAGCCAATATTAAAAACTGTCAAATGCATTCCTGCATTCAATAGCTTTAGCCGACATGATGCGGTTTATTCATTGTTTAATTATTCACGGCTCCCTTTGTTATTTAGTTTTTATAACTAAAACAGCACAACAAATACAATAATAATTTACAAACAAATTATAATCAATTCCATATAATCTGTTATAACATAAAAAGTACAGCCAATATTAATAACAGTCAAATGCATATGTGAATTCAACCTCTTTAGCCGAAATGTTGCAGTTTATTCATTGTTTAATTAGTCAAGGCTGTCTTGTTATTTTGTTTTATAACTAAAATCCCTGACTGTATTTAAAGACATGGATGTCTTGTATGCTGTGTGATGACACGCACAAATGAATGAATGATTGATTGATATACTGTATATTGAAGTAGGCCTTCATGACAATAAGTAAGTTACGCTAAAACAGCTACAGTAAACAAGACTCTTAGGCCTACAGCTCCATTTAATTTCAATAACTCATCTTCTCAAAGATGCCCTCTGGTGGTCAAACTACCATTAATGGCAACAATGGCTGACAGTAAAATACTATGACGTCATACCCTCCAACATACCATATCATTCCGCAGCACACCGCAAACTGTGCTGCAGTATGATGCAACTTTTAAAGGAACAACTGCTGTACATTTACATTTCAGTCATTTAGCAGATGCTCTTATCCAGAGAAACGTACATTAGTGTATTCATCTTAAGATAGCTAGGTGAGACAACAAAATATCACAACCATATCAAGTACATTTCCCTAAACAAAATAGTTATCATAGCGACCTTTGTTCAAAATCTAGCAATCTTATCCAGAGATTTTAGCATCTGGGGAGGCTAATAGAGGCATTGTTCAGACATAATCCGGCAATAGGTTGTGTATCTCTTTCCTGAAAGTTTGAGGACATTATTTTTGCTATAATCTTGCAATTTTTCACTACAACTTTTCAAATTTGTATATAATAAAAAAAAAGGTATGGCCTATCTCCATTATTCCGTTTCTTTTGTAGGGGCCCTTCTTTGCGAGTCATTGGGGAAAAAAACCCTGTTCTTTGTGTTGAAATGGACTGCTCGACTGAGAGACCTTATAGATAATTGTATGTGTGGGGTACAGAGATGGGTAGTCATAAATAAATTATGTTAAACACTATTATTGCACACAAAGTGAGTTGATGCAACTTATTATGTGACTTGTTAAGCACATTTTTACTCCTGAACTTATTTAGGCTTGCCATAACAAAGGGCTAGAATAGTTCTTTCCTCAAGACATTTCAGCTTTTCATTTTTGTTATTAATTTAAAAAAAATTGACATTATGGAATATTGTATGTAGGCCATGCTCTACCGACTGATCAACATGGGGTACTAGTACAGTCTCTCTGTGTGTATATGTGTGTGTGTGTGTGTGTGTGTGTGTGTGTGTGTGTGCGCGTGCGCGTGTGTGTCTAGCCCCAGAAGGAGAGCAGCCAGTCTGTCTGATGTCACCCTCCATTGGGTCGACTGATTAATTGTTCAGGACTATTGATCTCTCGTCTTTGTCTGAAGCACCTGGAACCAAACGGTTAGAGAGGCTGGACTTACTAATGGGCAAAAAATCTACCAGAACAAGGCTGGGGTCAATTCAAATAGAAGGCAGTCAATTCAGGAAGGGATTTTAATTTTAAAAAATGTAACAACTTTTGATATAAATAGCTTCTACTTTCAATTTATTGAGAAATCAGTGAAAATATATGCCCCTTGTTTAAAATTACTGAATTGTAAAATAACGTCAACGGAAATATAACAAGTATTCAGACCCTTTACTCAGTACTTTGTTGAAGCGCCTTTGGCAGCGATTACAGCCTGGAGTCTTCTTGGGGATGTGCCTTTTACTGAGGAGTGACTTCCGTCTGAGCACTCAACATGAAGGCCTGATTGGTGGAGGGCTGCAGAGATGTCCACAAATGCAAATCATGAGAAACCCTTGAATGAGTAATATTCCAAACTTTTGACCGGGGATGTCTATATACAGTGGGGAGAACAAGTATTTGATACACTGACGATTTTGCAGGTTTTCCTACTTACAAAGCATGAAGAGGTCTGTAATTTTTATCATAGGTACACTTCAACTGTGAGAGACAGAATCTAACAAAAATCCAGAAAATCACATTGTATGATTGTATGACCAGTAAGAATTCCGGCTCTCACAGACCTGTTAGTTTGTCTTTAAGAAGCCCTCCTGTTCTCCACTCATTACCTGTATTAACTGCACCTGTTTGAACTCGTTACCTGTATAAAAGACACCTGTCCACACACTCAATCAAACAGACTCCAACCTCTCCACAATGGCCAAGACCAGAGATCTGTGTAAGGACATCAGGGATAAAATTGTAGACCTGCACAAGGCTGGGATGGGCTACAGGACAATAGGCAAGCAGCTTGGTGAGAAGGCAACAACTGTTGGCGCAATTATTAGAAAATGGAAGAAGTTCAAGATGACGGTCAATCTCCCTCGGTCTGGGGCACCATGCAAGATCTCACCTCGTGGGACATCAATGATCATGAGGAAGGTGAGGGATCAGCCCAGAACTACACGGCAGGACCTGGTCAATGACCTGAAGAGAGCTGGGACCACAGTCTCAAAGAAAACCATTAGTAACACACTACGCCATCATGGTCCCCCTGCTCAAGCCAGCGCATGTCCAGGCCCGTCTGAAGTTTGCCAATGACCATCTGGATGATCCAGAGGAGGAATGGGAGAAGGTAATGTGGTCTGATGAGACAAAAATAGAGCTTTTTGGTCTAAACTCCACTCGCTGTGTTTGGAGGAAGAAGGATGAGTACAACCCCAAGAACACCATCCAAATCGTGAAGCATGGAGGTGGAAACATCATTCTTTGGGGATGCTTTTCTGCAAAGGGGACAGGACGACTGCACCGTATTGAGGGGAGGATGAATGGGGCCATGTATCGCGAGATCTTGGCTAACAACCTCCTTCCCTCAGTAAGAGCATTGAAGATGGGTCGTGGCTGGGTCTCCCAGCATGACAACAACCCAAAACACAAAGCCAGGGCAACTAAGGAGTGGCTCCGTAAGAAGCATCTCAAGGTCCTGGAGTGGCCTAGCCAGTCTCCAGACTGGATAGAAAATCTTTGGAGGGAGCTGAAAGTCCGTATTGCCCAGTGACAGCCCCAAAACCTGAAGGATCTGTATGGAGGAGTGGGCCAAAATCCCTGCTGCAGTGTGTGCAAACCTGGTCAAGAACTACAGGAAACGTATGATCTCTGTAATTGCAAACAAAGGTTTCTGTACCAAATATTAAGTTCTGATTTTCTGATGTATCAAATACTTATGTCATGCAATAAAATGCAAATTAATTACTTAAAAATCATACAATGTGATTTTCTGGATTTTTGTTTTAGAGGTGTCACTACAGACACCCTGGTTTGATTCGACCTTTGTTCAAAATCTAGCAATCTTATCCAGAGATTTTAGCATCTGGGGAGGCTAATAGAGGCATTGTTCAGACATAATCCGGCAATAGGTTGTGTATCTCTTTCCTGAAAGTTTGAGGACATTATTTTTGCTATAATCTTGCAATTTTTCACTACAACTTTTCAAATTTGTATATAATAAAAAAAAATGTATGGCCTATCTCCATTGTTCCGTTTCTTTTGTAGGGGCCCTTCTTTGCGAGTCATTGGGGAAAAAAACCCTGTTCTTTGTGTTGAAATGGACTGCTCGACTGAGAGACCTTATAGATAATTGTATGTGTGGGGTACAGAGATGGGTAGTCATAAATAAATTATGTTAAACACTATTATTGCACACAAAGTGAGTTGATGCAACTTATTATGTGACTTGTTAAGCACATTTTTACTCCTGAACTTATTTAGGCTTGCCATAACAAAGGGCTAGAATAGTTCTTTACTCAAGACATTTCAGCTTTTCATTTTTGTTATTAATTTAAAAAAAATTGACATTATGGAATATTGTATGTAGGCCATGCTCTACCGACTGATCAACATGGGGTACTAGTACAGTCTCTCTGTGTGTATATGTGTGTGTGTGTGTGTGTGTGTGTGTGTGTGTGTGTGTGTGTGTGCGCGTGCGCGTGTGTGTCTAGCCCCAGAAGGAGAGCAGCCAGTCTGTCTGATGTCACCCTCCATTGGGTCGACCTCCTTCCCTCAGTAAGAGCATTGAAGATGGGTCGTGGCTGGGTCTTCCAGCATGACAACAACCCAAAACACAAAGCCAGGGCAACTAAGGAGTGGCTCCGTAAGAAGCATCTCAAGGTCCTGGAGTGGCCTAGCCAGTCTCCAGACTGGATAGAAAATCTTTGGAGGGAGCTGAAAGTCCGTATTGCCCAGTGACAGCCCCAAAACCTGAAGGATCTGTATGGAGGAGTGGGCCAAAATCCCTGCTGCAGTGTGTGCAAACCTGGTCAAGAACTACAGGAAACGTATGATCTCTGTAATTGCAAACAAAGGTTTCTGTACCAAATATTAAGTTCTGATTTTCTGATGTATCAAATACTTATGTCATGCAATAAAATGCAAATTAATTACTTAAAAAATCATACAATGTGATTTTCTGGATTTTTGTTTTAGATTCCGTCACTCACAGTTGAAGAGTACCTATGATAAAAATTACAGACTTCTACATGCTTTGTAAGTGGGAAAACCTGCAAAATCGGCAGTGTATCAAATACTTGTTCTCCCCACTGTATATATATACACTGTATATATATATATACTGTATTTATACTCCGAACTCCGACATTGCTCTTCCTAATATTTGTCACGAGTCGGGACGGTGAGAGACCAAGGCGCAGCGCACTCATAGTTCGACATTGTTTATTGAATATTAAATAATCTGAACGAACTAAACAAACAAACAAACGATATACAAACGTCTCGTTTTAAAACCAAACACGAATGTAAATAATAACCCACACTACGTTTCCCATGACTGGAAGAATATACAATGACCCACAAACCCAGTGTGGAACATACAAACATATGTAGGATCCCTAATTAGAGACAATGCACTGCAGCTGCCTCTAATTAGGGATCCAAACCAAACCCCACACAGAAACAGAAATAATAGATCTGTCAGACTCTGACCAAGGCTATATAGAGAAGCAAAAGGCTTCTCTATGGCCAGAGCCTGACAGTACCCCCCACCCCCCCCCCGCCCCCCAAAGGCGCGGACTCCCGGACGCCCAAACCACACAAATACATAGGGGGGAGGGTTAGGGAGGGAAGATTAGGCCCCGGCGAAGTAGGCAACTTCCTGCCATGCCCTCTCCTTATGACCGGGACACCGGTGGGACAAACGGCTCCGGCCAAGGAGCGGGGAAAATAACCGGGCCCGGACTGGGCACCGGTGGGGTTGACTGCTCTGGCCCTGGAGTGGAACAGACGGCCGGACCGGGCACCGGTGGAGCGGACTGCTCTGGCACTGAAGCGGAGCAGACGGCCGGACCCGGACTGGGCACCGGTGGAGCGGACTGCTCTGGCACTGGAGCGGAGCAGACGGCTGGACCCGGACTGGGCACCGGTGGAGCGGACTGCTCTGGCACTGGAGCGGAGCAGACGGCCGGACCCGGACTGGGCACCGGTGGAGCGGACTGCTCTGGCACTGGGGTGGAGCAGATGGCCGGACCCGGACTGGGCACCGGTGGAGTGGACTGCTCAAGCTCTGGAGCGGAGCAGACGGCTGAACCCGGAATGGGTATCGTTGGAGCGGACTGCTCTGGCACTGGGGCGGAGCAGACGCCCGGACCCGGACTGGGGAGGCGCACCGGAAGTCGAGTGCGTGGAGCCGGTATGGGCCTGGAGCGGACGGCCAGACCCGGACTGGGCACCGGTGGAGCGGAATGCTCTGACATAGGAGTGGAGCTTACGACCGGACCCACACTGGGTACCGGTGGAGCGGACTGCTCTGGCATGGGAGTAGAGCAGACGACCGGACCTGGATTGGGGATGCTCACTTTGGGCCCCCCTAACTCCAGCTCCCTCCTACTCCTACACACCTCCCAACTTCGCCTCAGTTGCTCCCTTAACTCCCTCCATTCTCCGCTATTGCATTCCTCCAGTCACGGGTGAAGTAAGTGCTTTACGTTTGTTTGTTTGTTTGTTTGTTTGTTCGGATGTTCCACAAGTGTTGATTATACGTAGTATAATAGAATAAAAACAATGTTGAAATATTCCTGCGCTGCGCCTTGGTCTCTCCTTCCACCCATTTGTGACAATATTATATATTTCTTAATTCCATTCTTGTACTTTTAAATTTGCGTGTGTTGTTGTCATTTGTTAGATATTATTGCACTGTTTTAGCTAGGAACACAAGCATTTTTCTACACCCGCAATAACATCTGCTAAATATGTGTATGTGACCAATAAAATGTGATTTGATTTGACTGAACTAGTGTTTCAGGATCGACAATAGCACCATGTCAGCTCCGGCAGGACAAGGGGGGCTGGGAGGGGAGGGATCAGCGACCTGTTGTGTCTCTCTCCGCTGTGCTGTGTTTCTCCAGCCTAGTGGAGGCCTGCCAGCCCATTAGGCAGATGAAGCTCCACTCCATCAGTCCTCCCCAGGGGTGTGTGAAGGGGGTGGGGGGCTACTGCACTAATTGCCCTTGGGCCCTATACCATGTGTGGGTTAATATAGTGATATATAGATATAGTGGCTGTGTGTGATCTCTCCATAGTTCAGAAGGACAGATGGAAGGCCCCTTCTGGGTCAATAACGTATCAAAGTACAGTTATCGATGATGAGTTTGGGGACTTGTTGATTAGTTATTTATTGATAATATCAAACTGAGATCGAACTACGCCTACCCCCTTTCTGAATCTGAAGATGAGTAATTCAAAAGGGCAATCTGGGATTGGTATATACATTTTTTGACTTTTAAATTAATTACATATAGCCATTGATTCTTGAAGGATATAACTTGTCCATTTAAGTTCCTTTCACATTTGGTACTTGCTCCCGCGTTTGGTACTTGCTCCCGAGTGGCGCAGTAGTCTAAGACACTGAATCGTAGTGCTAGAGGTGTCACTACAGACACCCTGGTTTGATTCCAGGCTGTATCACAACCGGCTGTGATTGGGAGTCGCGCACAATTGGCCCTGCGTCGTCCGGGTTTGGCCAGTGTGTAGGCCGTCAAGAATTTGTTCTTAACTGACTTGCCGTGTTAAATAAAGGTTTAAAAATATAATACAATAGAATTTGGCGATTTTACATATTTGTTTCCTTACTTTAAACGCAGTCTATGGCCAAGGAGTAACTGCAATCCATACTTTGGGATTTAGTTAAACTAGTCACTGCCAAACTGATTCCCCATGTAGCCTAAGTCACCATGACTGCGTTTACACAGGGAGCCCAATTCTGATCTTTTTGCCACTAATTGGTATTTTGACCATTCAAATCATCTTTTGCCAATAATTGGGCAAATGTGTAAATGCAGCCTAAAGGCCCTCTACTTGGAGTGAGAACCGCAACACCTGTAATTACTAATTAATTCCACGCATTAATTAACAAGCCACACTATGATGATGTGCTGTTATTATTTTATGTGATGCTTAGCGATGCATGGCCCTGTGCTCAGTGGTCTGGGGCAGGGCTGCAGTTAGCAGGTCTGACTGAGAGGATGTGTTCCACGCTGGAAATAATAAGGGAAAGGAGCGTGATTAATGTGGTTTGATTAAGAATGCTTTTCAAAAGGACACACTGGATCTGGGTTCTGAACCCCCTTAGCCTTGACGTAATTGGAGAGCAGTTGGGGGGCAGGCGGTGGCGATTTGATGGCTGGCTCCAGTTTACTTGTCTTCTGGGGGGATACTGTGGGGAAAAAAGGATGTGTCAGTCAGAGTGGAACACACACAGACGCATGCGTGCATGCACACTCACAGGCTGAGTGTGCACGCATGAACACACACAGGATGACAGAGATATTATAACCCTGTTACAAAGATATTATAACCCAGTGACATGCATTGATTAGAAAAGCAATGGTTGCCTTTTTTATAGAGAGATGTTGATTGATAGTGCATTTTTTAAGCGATGCACAAACTACTCTTGGAGCTCTACGGAAAATTCCATCGACCTCATGGCTTGGTTTTTGCTCTGACATGCACTGTCAACTATTGGACCGTATGTAGAGAGGTGTGTGCCTTTCCAAATCATGTCCAATCAATTTTGGAATTGATGGAATTGAATTTACCACAGGTGAACTCCAATCAAGTTGTAGAAACATCTCAAGGATGATCATAGAAAAAGGATGCACCTGAGCTCAATTTCGAGTCTCATAGCAAAGGTCTGAATTTGAATATAAATAAGGTATTTTAATTTGTAATACATTTGCAAACATTTCTAAAAAACAGTTTTTGTTTTTTCATTATTGGGTGTTGTGTGTACATTGATGAGGAGAATTGGTCATAGGTATGTACTTTTTACTCTTTAAAACAACTCAGATGTTACCCGTCTAACAAAAGTATTTGTAAATATACAGTATTAGAAATGTTGATGAGGAATCTGTGACAGAAGCACCTTTGCATTTGTTTTTCCAATGTGTGTATGTGACTATGCTCTGGGTGGATCTCTGGCTGGACTTGGGTAAAATATTTGGTACGGACATCCATCTGCAAGCTTGTGATACTCTTTTTGTTTTTGATGAAGATTCTCCACTAACGAAAAGCATGTGATGAATTTGATTATAATTCTAGCACCGTAATTCTAGCTCTAATTTTTTAAAGAAAAAAACATTCTATTCAGTATTTTTTAAAAGGTATTTAAATAATTACTTTGCACATTGAATACTATGCTCTTTAAGAATAAGGTAATGAAATCAATTGATACTTTTCACATTTCTTTGAACGTAACAATCCTGTATGTGTTTCTGTTTTTCTGTTTGTTTGTGATGTTTTGTGTTACCATTTTTAAGAAAGATATATAGATTTCTGTAAACATTTGAATTTGTATTCAATATTTATGGAATATCAATAAAAACAAAAAGTAAAGTTTCGACTTCCTGTGTATTCATCGGCTCATAGTAAGCCACAAAGTCTGGCATTCATAGCGAATGCAGGTACATGGGGCGTGCCCACACACTTGGATTTAGATGCCGTTATTTTACTTCTAAATAACAACACGGAGGAAGATGGTTGATGAGTTCGAATTAAGCAGCACATCAAGTAAATTTGGTGAAAACAAATGTTCTGAACGGACAACAGTATTATCGAAAACTAAAACAAAAAGGAAATTGTCTAAAATTGGAGTATGCTGGTCTTATTTTGATTAATTATATTTCTGACGAGCAGAGGAAGATTGCAGTTTTAACTTCGTAGTAATTCGGAATGGTTACAAAGCCCTCCCCCGCCCCCCTTTCGGCAAATCCGACCACGACTCCATCTTGCTCCTCCCTTCCTATAGGCAGAAACGCAAAGAAGAAGTACCCAAAATAAGGACCATTCAACGCATTCAACGCTCCAGGATTGTTTTGATCACATGGACTGGGATATGTTCCGTGTAGCTTCCAAAAATAATCTAGATGCATACACGGACACGGTGACTGAGTTTATAAGGACATGTATAGGATATGTAGTACCCACTGTGACATTAAAACCTACCCTAACCAGAAACCGTGAATAGATGAGAGCATTCGCACGAAACTGAAAGCGTGAACCACTGCATTTAACCATGGCAAGGTGTCACAAGAGGGTGCAACGAGAGACCAAAACGCAGTGCAGAGATAGTAGTTCGACATATTTATTAAACTATGTAATAATGTATATATTTACTATGTATAATAAAACACAAATGACGAACTACTGAACAAACACTGTATTACCAATGTAACAAACAAAGTACACTTGCATTCACCGTGACTTGCGAAATAACCCACACCCCGGTGTGGAACATACAAACCTATGTAGGATCCCTAATTAGAGACAATGCGCAGCAGCTGCCTCTAATTAGGGATCCAACACAAACCACACCCAGATACAGAAAGAATAGACCTGTCAGACTCTGACCATGGTTACATAGAGAAGCAAATATGCTTCTCTATGGCCAGAGCCTGACAAGGTGACTGGGAATATGGAGGACTATAAACATTGTAGTTATTCACTCCGCAAGGCAATCAAACAAGCTAAACACCAGTATAAAGATAAAGTGGAGTCGCAATTCAACGGCTCAGACACGAGACGTACAGTCGTATGCAAAAGTTTGGGCACCCCTGGCAATTTCCATGATTTCCATTTATAAATAATTGGGTGTTTGGATCAGCAATTTCATTTTGATCTATCAAATAACTGATGGACACAGTAATATTTCAGTAGTGAAATTAGGTTTATTGGATTAACAGAAAATGTGCAAAACGAAATTAGACAGGTGCATACATTTCAGCACCCCAACAGAAAAATCACATCATTATTTAGTAGAGCCTCCTTTTGCTAAAACAACAGCCTCTAGACGCTTCCTATAGCCTCTAATGAGTGTCTAGATTCTGGATGAAGGTATTTTGGACCATTCCTCCTTACAAAACATCTCCAGTTCAGTTAGGTTTGATGGTTGCCGAGCATGGACAGCCCGCTTCAAATCATCCCACAGATTCTCAATGATATTCAGGTCTGGAGACTGGGATGGCCATTCCAGAACATTGTACTTGTTCCTCTGCATAAATGCCCGGCTAGATTTTGAGCAGTGTTTTGGGTCGTTGTCTAGGTTAAATATCCAGCCCCTGCGTAACTTCAACTTTGTGACTGATTCTTCAACATTATTCCCAAGAATCTGCTGATATTGAGTGGAATCCATGCGACCCTCAACTTTAACAAGATTCCCAGTACCGGCACTGGCCACACAGCCCCACAGCATGATGGAACCCCCACCAAATTTTACTGTGGTTAGCAAGGGTTTTTCTTGGAATGCTGTGTTCTTTTGCCGCCATGCATAACGCCCCTTGTTATGACCAAATAACTCAATCTTTGTTTCATCAGTCCACAGCACCTTATTCCAAAAGGAAGCTGGCTTGTCCAAATGTGCGTTTGTGGCGTGTGTGCAGAAAAGGCTTCTTCCGCATCACTCTCCCGTACAGCTTCTCCTTGTGCAAAGTGCGCTGAATTGTTGAACGATGCACAGTGACACCATCTGCAGCAAGATGATGTTGTAGGTCTTTGGAGGTGGTCTGTGGGCTGTTTTTGACCGTTCTCACCATCCTTCGCCTTTGCCTCTCCGACATTTTACTTGGCCTGCCACTTCTGGCCTTAACAAGAACTGTGCCTGTGGTCTTCCATTTCCTCACTATGTTCCTCACAGTGGACACTGACAGCTTACATCACTGCGATAGCTTTTTGTAGCCTTCCCCTAAACCATCATGTTGAACAATCTTTGTTTTCAGGTCATTTGAGAGTTGTTTTGAGGCCCCCATGTTGCCACTCTTCAGAGGAGAGTCAAAGAGAACAACAACTTGCAATTGGCCACCTTAAATACCTTTTCTCATAATTGGATGCACTTGTCTATGAAGTTCAAGGCTTAATGAGCTCACCAAACCAATTGTGTGTTCCAATTAATCAGTGCTAAGTAGTTACAGGTATTCAAATTAACAGAATGACAAGGGTGCCCAAATTTTTGCATTGCCTATTTTTCACATCTGATTTAATTTCATACAACTTAATATTGCTACACTTAAAATCTTTGTCTGGACAATACCCCAGTACTCAGCTTTTATTAGAAAATGAATGGCATGCCACTGTGATCATTTTCTGTGACGACTATTATGCAGCCTCAGAGGGGTGCCCAAACTTTTGCATACGACTGTATGTTGCAGGGACTACAGACAATCACGGATTATAAAAGGAAAACGAATGACGTTGCCGAGACCGACGTCTTGCTTTCGGACAGGCTAACACCTTCTTTGTCCTCTTTGAGGATAACACAGTGCCACCGACGTGGCCCGCTACCAAGGACTGTGGGCTCTCTTTCTCAGTGGCCGACGTGAGTAAAACATAAAAATGAGTTAACCCTCGCAAGGCTGCTGGCCCAGACGGCATCCCTAGCTGCGTCCTCAGAGCATGCGCAGACCAGCTGCCTGTTGTGTTTACAGAGATATTCAATCTCTCCCTATCCCTGTCTGTTGTCCCCACATGCTTCAAGATGGCCACCATTGTCCCTGTACCTAAGAAAGCAAAGGTAAATTAACTAAATAACTATCGCCCCGTAGCACACACCTCTGTCACCATGAAGTGCCTTGAGAGACTAGTCAAGGATCATATTACCTCCACCTTACCTGCCACCGTAGATCCCCTCCAATAGATCCACAGATGATGCAATTGCTGATCCTCAACACTGGGGCCCCACAAGGGTGCATGCTCAGCCCCCTCCTGTACTCCCTGTTCACCCATGACTGCGTGGCCGAGCACGCCTCCAACTCAATCACCAAGTTGGCAGATGACACAACAGTAGTAGGCTTGATTACCAACAATGACGAGACAGCCTACAGGGAGGAGGTGAGGGCTCTGGGAGTGTGGTGCAAGGAAAATCGATGGGACCACAGTGGAGAAAGTGGAAAGCTTCAAGTTCCTTGGCGTACACATAACTGACAAACTGGAATTGTCCACCCACACAGACAGTGTTTTGAAGGTGCAACAGCGGTCGAGGCAAATTTATGGTGAAATGATTGTCTTTCCATTTCTGTATTATGGCCCCAACAGTGCTCACTGGAACATTCAGAAGCTTAGAAATGCGCCTATAACCAATGCCATCATTATGTTTTGCAACAATTAGGTTGCGAATGTCTTGAGACAGCTCTTTGCTTTTACCCATCATGAGATGTGTCTTGTGTGACACCTTGGCAATGAGACCTTTTTATAGGCCATCAGTTGGGACTGAACCAGCTGATATTATTGCACTGACAGCGGGCTGGATTGCTTTTTAATTACTGATAGTTTTCAGCTGTTGTCTTGGCTTTCCATGCCTTTTTGAACCTCCCTTTCTTCATGTGTTCAATACTTTTTCCCTGTGTCATTTCACATTATTACACATAACTTAATTTCTGAACTTATCTATTTTGGTTTCTTTGTATGTATGGATTACTTGGGTTGTTACCAACATTTGGTGAAACTTTCATGTCAATAGCACCTTTGGAAATATATTTACTGAGAAAAATGGTGACGTGTTCAATACTTATTTCACCCGCTGTATATACTGTATACTACAAAGCTTACTATGCCACTGGATCTTAGTACAATGCCGCCCTGACATATATGTATATATTCTCAATCCTTTCTTACTTAGATTTATGTGTGTTTGGGTATATGTTGTGAAACTGTTAGATATTATTGTTAGATACCACTGCACTGTCGGAGCTAGAAGCACAAGCATATCGCTAAACCCGCAATAACATCTACTAACCACATGTATGTGACAAATAACATTTGATTTGATTTGATGAAAAGATACAGGCGTCCTTCCTATTTAAGTTGCCGGAGAGGAAGGAAACCGCTCAGGGATTTCACCATGAGGCCAATTGTGACTTTAAAACAATTACTCCACAATACTAACATAATTGACAGAGTGAAAAGAAGGAAGCCTGCAAAGAATACAAATATTAAAACATGTTTGCAATAAGAAAAAAATTTGACAAATAAATTGATTTTATGTTTTGAATAAAAAGCATTATGTTTGGGGCAAACACAACACATCACTGAGTATCACTTCATATTTTCAAGCATGCTGGTGGCTGGATCATATTATGGTTATTTTTGTCATCGGCAAGGACTAGGGAGTTTTTTTAGGATAAAAATAAATGAAATCGAGCTAAGCACAGGCAAAATCCTAGTGGAATAACTGGTTTTCTGCTTTCCAATAGACACCGGGAGACAAATTCACCTTTCAGAAGGACAATAAGCGAAAACACAAGGTGAAATATAGACTGGAGTTGCTTACCAAGATGACATGGAATTTCTGAGTGGCCAAGTTACAGTTTTGAGTTAAATCAGTGTCAGGCTCTGGCCATAGAGAAGCTTTGCTTCTCTATATTTCTATGGTCAGAGTCTGGCAGATCTATCATTTCTATTTCTGTCTGGTGTGTGTGTGTAGGATCCCTAATTAGAGGCAGCTGCTATGCATTACCTCTAATTAGGGATCTTACTTATATGTCTGTGTTCCACTCCGTTGGCGTGGTTCATTGTTATGTTATGTCCCGTGTCGTGCTACGTGTGTCGTTATATATATATTATTTGTTATTTTGTATGGTTCGTCAGTTCATTTAAATAAACATGTCGAACTATCGTTACGCTGCGCCTTGGTCTCACTACACACCCGAACGTGACAGAATGAACCACCCCCCGACCAAGCAGCGAAAATCTGGGAAAAAGGAGAAGAATGGAAGACAGCGGCGTAATCGTGGAAACGGAGCCCGTAGTCAACCCCAGGAAAATTTCGGGGGGGGGCTATGGGGGTGGTCTGGTAACGAAGAGGACGCACCAGTACCACTTTCCATGTGGGATGCACTGTGCCCGACATATAAATGGGGGGCGCAAAGTGAAGAAGAGGAGGATTATTTGGAGAGCCATTTTGGAGACGTTTTGGAGGAGATGTGGGAGATAGCAGAGGAGGTTGAAGAGGAAATGTCGGAGCTGAATAATCCGTGCCCAGTCGCCTACTCCACTCCCGTGAAAGAGCAGTCCGCTTTACCGGTACCCAGTCGGGGTCCGGCCGTCTGCTCTACTCCAGTGCCAGAGCAGTCCGCTCCACCGGTGCCCAGTCTGGGTCCGGCCGTCTGCTACACTCCAGTGAGCCTCTCCAGTCCGGTACGTCATGTGCCTGCTCCTCGCACTCGCCCTGAGGTGCGTGTCACCAGTCCGGCGCCATCAGTGCCGACTCCACGCACCAGGCCTCCAGTGCGCCTCTCCAGTTCGGTACGTCCTGTGCCTGCTCCCCGCACTAGCCCTGAGGTGCGTGTTATTAGTCCTGTGCCACATGTGCCGACTTCACGCACCAGGCTTCCAGTGCGCCTCCCCAGTCCGGTACGTCCCGTGCCGACTCCCCGCACTCAACCTCCAGTGCGCCTCCCTAGCCCGGTACGTCCCGTGCCGACTCCCCGCACTCGACCTCCAGTGCGTGTGCCCAGCCAGGTTCCTCCAGTGCCAGCTCCACGCACCAGGCCTCCAGTGCGCCTCCCCAGTCCGGTACATCCCGTGCCGACTCCCCGCACTCTACCTCCAGTGCGTGTGCAAAGTCCGGTACGTCCCGTGCCGACTCCCCGCACTCAACCTCCAGTGCGCCTCCCTAGCTCGGTACGTCCCGTGCCGACTCCCCGCACTCGACCTCCAGTGCGTGTGCCCAGCCAGGTTCCTCCAGTGCCAGCTCCACGCACCAGGCCTCCAGTGCGCCTCCCCAGTCCGGTACGTCCCGTGCCGACTCCCCGCACTCTACCTCCAGTGCGTGTGCAAAGTCCGGTACGTCCCGTGCCGACTCCCCGCACTCAACCTCCAGTGCGCCTCCCTAGCTCGGTACGTCCCGTGCCGACTCCCCGCACTCAACCTCCAGTGCGCCTCCCTAGCTCGGTACGTCCCGTGCCGACTCCCCGCACTCGACCTCCAGTGCGTGTGCCCAGCCAGGTTCCTCCAGTGCCAGCTCCACGCACCAGGCCTCCAGTGCGCCTCCCCAGTCCGGTACGTCCCGTGCCGACTCCCCGCACTCTACCTCCAGTGCGTGTGCAAAGTCCGGTACGTCCCGTGCCGACTCCCCGCACTCGACCTCCAGTGCGTGTGCCCAGCCAGGTTCCTCCAGTACCAGCTCCACGCACCAGGCCTCCAGTGCGCCTCTACAGTCCGGTACGTCCCGTGCCGACTCCCCGCACTCGACTTCCAGTGCGTGAGCCCAGCCAGGTGCCTCCAGTGCCGACTCCACGCACCAGGCCTCCAGTGCGCCTCCCCAGTCCGGTACGTCCCGTGCCGACTCCCCGCACTCGACTTCCAGTGCGTGAGCCCAGCCAGGTGCCTCCAATGCCAGCTCTACGCATCAGACCGTCGGTGCGCCTCGACATCCCGGAGCCTCTCGTGATGATCGACAGCCCAGAGCCTCTCGTGATGATCGACAGCCCGGAGCCTCCCGTGATGGTCGACAGCCCGGAGCCTCCCGTGACGGTCGACAGCCCGGAGCCTCCCGTGACGATCGACAGCCCGGAGCCTCCCGTGACGATCGACAGCCCGGAGCCTCCCGTGACGATCGACAGCCCGGAGCCTCCCGTGACGCTCGACAGCCCGGAGCCTCCCGTGACGCTCGACAGCCCGGAGCCTCCCGTGACGCTCGACAGCCCGGAGCCTCCCGTGACGCTCGACAGCCCGGAGCCTCCCGTGACGCTCGACAGCCCGGAGCCTCCCGTGACGCTCGACAGCCCGGAGCCTCCCGTGACGCTCGACAGCCCGGAGCCTCCCGTGACGCTCGACAGCCCGGAACCTCCCGTGACGCTCGACAGCCCGGAACCTCCCGTGACGCTCGACAGCCCGGAACCTCCCGTGACGATCGACAGCCCGGAACCTTCCGTGACGATCGACAGCCCGGAACCTTCCGTGACGATCGACAGCCCGGAACCTTCCGTGACGATTATATGGCCGGAGTCGCCTGCCACACCGGTGCTCAGTCCTGGCCCGGTTATTTGCCCCGCTCCATGGCCTGAACTTATTTCCCCACCATTGTTGTATCCAGGACCGGTGGGTTGCCCCTTTATATGGCCGGAGTCGCCTGCCACACCGGTGCCCAGTCCTGGCCCGGTTATTTGCCCCGCTCCATGGCCTGAGCCTTTTTCCCCACCATGGTCATTTCTAGGACTGGTGGGTTGCCCCTTTATATGGCCGGAGTCGCCTGTTACACCGATGCCCAGTCCTGGCCCGGTTATTTGCCCCGCTCCTTGGCCTGAGCCTTTTGCCCCACCACGGTCATTTCCAGGACCAGTGGGTTGCCCCTTTAAATGGCCTGAGTCGCCAGCCACACCGGGCCCAGTAGAAATGGGGAGGAAGCTAGCCACTTCGCCGGGGCCGGAACCGCCACCTGCGATCGTGTGATGTTTTTTTTTCCTCCCTTACCCTTCCCTCATGTTTGTGTTTATTTTCTTGCGGCCGGGAGTCCGCGCCTTTGGGGGGGGGTACTGTCAGGCTCTGGCCATAGAGAAGCTTTGCTTCTCTATATTTCTATGGTCAGAGTCTGGCAGATCTATCATTTCTATTTCTGTCTGGTGTGTGTGTGTAGGATCCCTAATTAGAGGCAGCTGCTATGCATTACCTCTAATTAGGGATCTTACTTATATGTCTGTGTTCCACTCCGTTGGCGTGGTTCATTGTTATGTTATGTCCCGTGTCGTGCTACGTGTGTCGTTATATATATATTATTTGTTATTTTGTATGGTTCGTCAGTTCATTTAAATAAACATGTCGAACTATCGTTACGCTGCGCCTTGGTCTCACTACACACCCGAACGTGACAATCAGCTTGAAAATCTATGGCAAGATTGAAAATGGCTGTCTGTCAATGTTTAACAACCAATTTGACAGACTTTGAAGAATTAAAAAAAAAATAATGTGCAAATATTGTACAATCCAAGTGTGCAAAGCTCTTAGATACTTACTCAGAAAGGCTCACAGCTTTAATCACTGCAAAGGTGATTCTAACATGTCTCAGGGGTGTGAATACTTATTTAAATGAGATATTTCTGTATTGGGCTCCCGAGTAGCGGCGGTGTAAGGCACTGCAACTCAGGGGTGTCACTACAGACCCTGGTTCAATCCCGGGCTGTATCACAACCAGCTGTGATCAGGAGTCCCATAGGGCGGTGCACAATTTGCCTAGTGTCGTCCAGGTTAGGGGAGGCCGGGATAGGCCGTCATTGTAAATAAGAATTTGTTCTAAACTGACTTGCCTAGTAACATTTTCAGAAGTGGGATTAAAATTTGTGACAAAAAAATCTACACAAATTATTCTCTCAAATTGGAATATATACTGTATATTTTATTAATTCATAAAAATGCAAATCAAATTAAATATAGTAGTTGCATAAGTATTCAGCTCTCTGAGTCCATACATGTAAGAAAAAACTTTGGCAGCATTTACAGCTGTGAGTGTTTTTGGGTAAGTCTCTAAGAGCTTTGCACAACTGTATTGTACCATCCTTGCCTATTGTTCTTTTAAAAATTCTTCAAGCTTTGTCAACATTTTGGGGATCATGGCTAGAGAGCAATTTAAGTCTTGCCATAGTATTTCAAGCAGAGTTTTGTCAAAACTGTAACTTGGCTACATTCACTGTCTTCTTGGCAACTCCAGCGTAGATTTGGCCTTGTGTTGTAGGTTATTGTCCTGCTGAAAGGTGAATTCCTCTCACCGTGTCTGTAACACGGTGTAAATCTGTAACAGATTTAGCTCTAGGATTTTGCCTGTACTTAGACCTATTCTGTTTCTTTCTATCCTGAAAAACTCCCCAGTATAACAAGCATACCCATACCATGATGCAACCACCACCATGCTTGAAAATAAGGAGGCAGTTACTCAGTGACGTGTTGTGTTGGATTTGCCCCAAACATAGGGCTTTGCATTTAGGCCAAAAAGTGTATTCCTTTGCCATTGTACTTTATTGCCTTGTTGCATACAAGATGCATGTTTTTGAATATTTGTATTTGACATATTTTTGATTTTATTTTCACTGTCATTATTGTGGAGTCACTACAATGTTGTTGATCCATCCTCTGTTCTCTCACATTACAGCCATTGAACTGTAGCTGATTTAATATCACTAATGGCCTTATGGTAACATCCCTGAGCAGTTTCATTCCTGTCCTGCAGCTCAGTTCAGAAGGATGACTATCTTTGAGGTGTCTGGGTGGTTTAAATCATAATGCACAGCAATATTTGTTTTATTGTATATATATTTTTTACCCCTTTTTCATGATATCTAATTAGTAGTTACAGTCTGGTCCCATCGCTGCAACTCCCGTACGGACCCTTCCGAAACACGACCCCGCCAAGCCGCACTGCACACTTAAGCCGGAAGCCAGCTGCACCGATGTGTCGGAGGAAAACACAGTACACCTGGCGACCATGTCAGCGTGCATATGCCCGGCCCGCCGCAGGAGTCGCTAGTGCACGATGGGATAAGGACATCTCAGCCGGCCAAAACCCTCCCCTAACCCGGACAATTGTGCGTTACCCCGTTACCCCATGTGATTCTTTAAGCCAAATTGTACTCCTGAACTAATTTACGCTTACCTAAATAAAGTGGCTGAATACTTATGCAACGACTGTTTAAAAAAAAAAGAGTATTGTGTGTGTATATTGTAGAATATATATATATATTATAAAGTTCTTTGTCTGTGCTGATGATGTAAAGGTAGCAGAGGAGTTAGGAGCTGAGACTTGAGGTGTTACTAAGATATGTACATTAGGTGTATGGTGTTTCACTGGATGGTCCTCTCTACTTTCCTATGAGTGTTTACCAATCTATTCATCTGGGACTCCCAAGAGTGTACTGTACATGCCCAACACTAACACACCTGATTCAATTCCTCAACCAAAAAGTCTAGATCACCACATACAGAAATGCATACAAGGCTCTCCCTCACCTTCCCTTTGGTAAATCTGACCATAACTCTATCCTCCTGAATCCTGCTTACAAGCAAAAACTCAAACAGGAAGTACCAGTGAGCCGCTCAATACGGAAGTGGTCCGATGAAGCAGATGCTAAGCTGCAAGACTGTTTAATTAGCACAGACTGGAATATGTTCCAGGATTCATCCGACAACATTGAGGAGTTTACCACATCATTCACCGGCTTCATTAATAAGTGCAGACGACGTCGTCCCCACAGTGACCATACATACATATCCCAAACAGAAGCCATGGATTACAGGCAACATCCACACTGAGCTAAGGGCTAGATTATAAGATATCCCTCTATGACCTCTGACGAGCCATCAAACAGGCAAAGTTTCAATACAGGACTAAGATAAAAGCTCTGACACTCATCCGATGTGTCAGGGCTTGCAAACTATCATGGATTTCAAAGGGAACCCAAGCAGCAAACCTTCCAGTGACACAAGCTGACCAGACAAGCTACATAAATGCCTTCTATGCTCACTTCGAGGCAAGCAACACTGAACCATGCATGAGAGCACCAGCATACATTACATATTCATACTTTTTTCATACTAGTCCCCTGTGTGAATCAAACCCACAAGCCTGGTATTGCAAGAGCCTCAC
This sequence comes from Thymallus thymallus, assembly GCA_023634145.1. NCBI lineage: Eukaryota > Metazoa > Chordata > Actinopteri > Salmoniformes > Salmonidae > Thymallus > Thymallus thymallus. Next base: position 23,167,749 of record CM042383.1, on the reverse strand, counting down.
TCTACCAACTGAGCTACACAGGACTACAGTTGATTGGGCATGTTATGGGTATGCTTGTAATCATTAAGGACTGGGGAGTTTTTCAGGATAAAAAAGAAACAGAATGGAGTTAAGCACTGGCAAAACCAGTCTGCTTCCCACTAGACACTGGGAGATTAATTCAGCAGAAAAATAGCCTAAAACACAAGGCCAAATCTACACTGGAGTTGCTTACCAAGAAGTCAGTGAATTTTCCTGAGTGGCTGAGTTACAGATTTGACTTAAATCTACTTGAAAATTTATGGCAAGACATGAAAATGGGTGTCTAGCAATGATCAACAACCCATTTGACAGAGCTTGAAGAATTCTGAAAGGAATAACGGGCAAATGTTGCAGAATCCAGGTGCGCAAAGCTCTTAGAGACTTACCTAGAAAGACTCACAGATGTAATTGCTGCCAAAGGTGCTTCTACAAAGTACTTATGTAAATGAGATATTTCTGTATTTCATTCTCAATAAATTTGCAAAAATGCCTAAAAACATGTTCTCTGTGTCTTTATGGGATATTGTGTGAGGAAAAAACTATATTTAATAAATTTGTAATTAAGCCTGTAACACAACAAAATGTGGAATAACTCAAGGGGTATGAGTACTTTCCGAAGACAATGTAAGTAGGCATAAATGTGTAAATAAAAGGTGCCATTTCTTCACTACATGTACCCTGACATATCTTGATTTCCTTGCACTTACCGAGTGGAAACCCTGCTTACGAGGTCAACTATAGACAGTTAAATATCCACTACTGAGTGTGATCATCTGTGCCATTCATGTTTTGTTTGTTTAAGGCTAAGGTTTAGTCCATTTACTTGGTATGTCTCTAAAGAAGCTAGCCACCTCTGGTTCATTCTGCGTTGCATTATATTACAGTTCCAATGTAGTGAAATGCAGAACGAATTAGCGTAGTGGCTATATACAGAAAACCCAATTCTCATTGCAGGTGGATCTGAGAAACACAGGGAAAGTAGGAGCTGCAGATTAAGGAAATCAGGCCTCTCAGACAGTACCTTAGGAAAGGTGAGTAGCACAAACACCAGTGTTGTCACGATACCAGAATTCTGACTTCAATACCAGGTTTAGTATCACAATACTCGATACCGAAATGATACTACTACTCTTTTTCAAAAATAAAACACCATAGTAAATAACAAGAATATCTTATGAGACTCTTTTGTTATGTTATAGCCTTATTCTAAAATGGATTAAATCGTTTTTTCCCCTCATCAATCTACACACAATACCCCATAATGACAAAGCAAAAACAGGCTTTTAGAAATTTTTGCAAATGTATTAAAAAAAAAAAACGGAAGTATGACAATTAATATTCAGTATTCAGACCCTTTACCCAGTACTGTACTTTGTTGAAGCACCTTTGGCAGCGATTACAGCCTCAAGTCTTCTTGGGTATGACCCTACAAGCTTGGCTTACCTGTATTTGGGGAGTTTCTCCCATTCTTCTCTGCAGATCCTCTCAGTCTCTGTCAGGTTGGATGGGGAGCATCGCTGCACAGCAATTTTCAGGTCTTTCCAGAGATGTTCGATCGGGTTTAAGTCCGGGCTCTGGCTGGGCCACTCAAGGACATTTAGAGACTTGTCCCGAAGCCACTCCTGCGTTTTCTTGGCTGTGGAGGGTCGTTGTCCTGTTGGACGATGAACATTCACCCGTCTGAGGTCCTGAGGATTCTGGAGCAGGATTTCATCAACGATCTCTCTGTACTTTGCTCCGTTCATCTTTCCCTCAATCCTGACTAGTCTCCCAGTCCCTGCCGCTGAAAAACATCCCACAGCATCTCTGGAGAGACCTGAAAATAGCTGTGCAGCGACACTAATCATCCAACCTGACAGAGCTTGTGTTGTAAGGTGTTGTGTGTTGTAAGGTGTTCCAAGCCGATGGCGCAGAGTACATAAAAGCCGTTTTATCAAATTCAGCTCAGGCATTTAGAACGGTTAGCAGGATAAAGTCCTGCGAACAAAGGGAGTACCCACCACATTTCGGAAGAATAAAAATGCCCAGAAAAAAGGTAGTATACCCAAAAATGTCTTTGTAAATAAAAGTATAACAGTGACTGAGCCTACAAGTTACTAGAGAAGGCTAGCCAACCCTGGTATATAAAGTGCAATTGTGCTTAAGAGTTTTGCAGTTTTAAAAGAAATCTCAAACATTGAGCGGAAGCATTCATATATAACATATCATCATAGTCTACTATAGACATAAATGTAGCTGATACTAGCCTCTTTCTGGCTTCAATCATTGGGATAAGGTGCTTCTACAAAGTACTTAGTAAAGAGTCTGAATATACTATTTAAGTGATAATGCCAGAGAAGCCGGTGTTTGGAGTATATATTTGCACGGGTGTTGTTAGGCCCGAGACTAAGTTGATTGCTAATTTTATCTCCAAACACCGGCTTTTAGGGCATTATCACTTTTATACAACGTGCTACCAACATATTAAAATAATGATTGAAATATTTTCATAAAAAAATATTTTTAGATTTAATAATAATCTTCAAACCTTCCATGAGATATAGTCCTGACACAAATCTAGGGTTGCTACCCAAGCCGGCTGGTCATTCGTTCTTTTTGTTCTGTATCTATGGATGCGACCCAATCGTTCGTTCTAAATGTTCCATTGCCATACTGGCTGGCAACTTTCTTATCCCTTACTTGCTAGCCAGCCAACTATGGCTAACTTACAGTCATGTCAAAAAGTTCAGCCAGAATAACAGCAAAGTAGCCGCTTTTGCCTTTGTTTAAGCTGTCAGTTTTTCACAATTCCTGACATTTAATCCTAGTAAAAATTCCCTGTTTTAGGACAGTTAGGATCACCACTTTATTTTAAGAATGTGAAATGTCAGAATGATAGTAGAGAGAATGATTTATTTCAGCTTTTGTTTCTTTCATCACATTCCCAGTGGGTAAGAAGTTTACATACACTCAATTAGTATTTGGTAGCATTGCCTTTAAACTTTCAGGTAGCCTTTCACAAGCTTCCCACAATAGGTTGGGTGAATTGTTGCCCATTCCTCCTGACAGAACTGGTGTAACTGAGTCAGGTTTGTAGGCCTTCTTGCCCGCACACGTTTTTCAGCTCTGCCCACACATTTTCTATAGGATTGAGGTCAGGGCTTTGTGATGGCCACTCCAATACCTTGACTTTGTTGTCCTTAAGCCATTTTGCCACAACTTTGGAAGTATGCTTGGGGTCATTGGCCCAGCCAGAGTCCATTTGGAAGACCCATTTGTGACCAAGCTTTAACTTCCTGACTGATGTCTTGAGATGTTGCTTCAATATATCCACATAATTTTCCTTCCTCATGATGCCATCTATTTTCTATCTAAGTGCACCAATCCCTCCTGCAGCAAAGCACCCCCACAACATGATGCTGCTACCCCCGTGCTTCACGGTTGGGATGGTGTTCTTCGGCTTGCAAGCCTCCCCCTTTTTCCTACAAACATAACAATGGTCATTATGGCCAGACAGTTCTATTTTTGTTTCATCAGACCAGAGAACATTTCTCCAAAAAGTACAATCTTTGTCCCCATGTGCAGTTGCAAACCGTAGCCTGCACACTACAGTGGGGAGAACAAGTATTTGATACACTGCCGATTTTGCAGGTTTTCCTACTTACAAAGCATGTAGAGGTCTGTAATTTTTATCATAGGTACACTTCAACTGTGAGAGACGGAATCTAAAACAAAAATCCAGAAAATCACATTGTATGATTTTTAAATCATTAATTTGCATTTTATTGCATGACATAAGTATTTGATCACCTACCAACCAGTAAGAATTCCGGCTCTCACAGACCTGTTAGTTTTTCTTTAAGAAGCCCTCCTGTTCTCCACTCATTACCTGTATTAACAACACCTGTTTGAACTTGTTACCTGTATAAAAGACACCTGTCCACACACTCAATCAAACGGACTCCACACACTCAGTCAAACAGCTGTGTAAGGACATCAGGGATAAAATTGTAGACCTGCACAAGGCTGGGATGGGCTACAGGACAATAGGCAAGCAGCTTGGTGAGAAGGCAACAACTGTTGGCGCAATTATTAGAAAATGGAAGAAGTTCAAGATGACGGTCAATCTCCCTTGGTCTGGGGCACCATGCAAGATCTCACCTCGTGGGGCATCAATGATCATGAGGAAGGTGAGGGATCAGCCCAGAACTACACGGCAGGACCTGGTCAATGACCTGAAGAGAGCTGGGACCACAGTCTCAAAGAAAACCATTAGTAACACACTACGCCGTCATGGATTAAAATCCTGCAGCGCACGCAAGGTCCCCCTGCTCAAGCCAGCGCATGTTCAGGCCCGTCTGAAGTTTGCCAATGACCATCTGGATGGTCCAGAGGAGGAATGGGAGAAGGTCATGTGGTCTGATGAGACAAAAATAGAGCTTTTTGGTCTAAACTCCACTCGCCGTGTTTGGAGGAAGAAGAAGGATGAGTACAACCCCAAGAACACCATCCCAACCGTGAAGCATGAAGGTTGAAACATCATTCTTTGGGGATGCTTTTCTGCAAAGGGACAGGACGACTGCACCGTATTGAGGTGAGGATGGTTGGGGCCATGTATCGCGAGATCTTGGCCAACAACCTCCTTCCCTCAGTAAGAGCATTGAAGATGGGTCGTGGCTGGGTCTTCCAGCATGACAATGACCCGAAACACACAGCCAGGGCAACTAAGGAGTGGCTCTGAAAAGAAGCATCTCAAGGTCCTGGAGTGGCCTAGCCAGTCTCCAGACCTGAACCCAATAGAAAATCTTTGGAGGGAGCTGAAAGTCTGTATTGCCCAGCGACAGCCCCGAAACCTGAAGGATCTGTATGGAGGAGTGGGCCAAAATCCCTGCTGCAGTGTGTGCAAACCTGGTCAAGAACTACAGGAAACGTATGATCTCTGTAATTGCAAACAAAGGTTTCTGTACCAAATATTAACTTCTGCTTTTCTGATGTATCAAATACTTATGTCATGCAATAAAATGCAAATTAATTATTTAAAAATCATACAATGTGATTTTCTGGATTTTTGTTTTAGATTCCGTCTCTCACAGTTGAAGTGTACCTATGATAAAAATTACAGACCTCTACATGCTTTGTAAGTAGGAAAACCTTCAAAATCGGCAGTGTATCAAATACTTGTTCTCCCCACTGTATATATGAGAGAGAGAGAGAGAGAGAGAGAGAGAGAGAGAGAGAGAGACTTACTCTCACGATGACATCCAACAATGACCCACACACAGGTGTGGGATTCAACACAAAACGAAAACATAGATCTAGGCCTTCTAGATCTGTCAGGCTCTGACCCTGGCTATCTAGAGGAGCCAAAGAGCTCCCTATGGCCAGAGCTTGACAGTCTGTGTGTTCCAGTATACTAAGAAGGTAGCTCAAATTGTGGTCATATCGTTATATTTTATATGTAGATATGGGACCTCAATGATGTGGACAAAGATGGACACTTGGACAAAGAGACGTTTTCAGTGGTAAGTTCAGTTGGGAACTTTTGTCTTTGTTTTGTTGTGGTTGTTGATTGTCTTGCATCTTGAGCTCATTGAGTTAAAAGACAAATTCGTAAATAAGGCCAATAGGCCAGGTTACACCTTGCATAAACGTGGTTTGTCGTCATCCGGTCAACACGATCCAATCACTAGGACACATGTCATTTCAAGGTATAAATGGGGCTAATAAAGTACTGAACTTGTTTATCCACCCCCCCTCCAGGCCATGCACCTGGTGTATAGGGCAATGGAGAAGGAGCCTGTCCCCTCCAACCTTTCCTCCTCTCTTATCCCTCCATCCAAGAGGAAGAAATTTACAGGGTCTCTGCCTGGTGCGGTCTCCGCCCTCCCTCCTATGTCTGCTCTCTCAGGTCTCTCTGGTCTGTCTCGGATAGCCAGCTCTCCTCCTTTGCCTGGTGCGGTGGCGGTTCTGCCTGCCCTGGCTGGTCTGTCTTGGTCTGGTATGAACAGCTCCCCTCCTCTCAAAGAGACCCTACTCTCCACCCCGTCCCATGGCAGCATTACCTCCATCAACAACCTAAACACTCATTCAAAGCCCCCTCACAGGTATGGTACAGTACAAAACCTCTTCAAATTCACACACTGCCTTGATAGTGGCTAGGACCGCTGCTGTCAGTGTCACTCACAACAACATTGTCTTTCTCAAATGATACACTATTCCCCAATCCCTATATAGTGCACTGCTTTTGACGAGAATGTGGGTGTGATACTTTATGCCTTATGCCTTTAATGTTTTTGTAGACTGTCCTTGACTCTCTCTATGTCTTTAGAGAATGGTTGAGTAGCACAGTATGCATTATGGTATGTCCACAGACTGTCAGTGTGATGGTCTGGTTGAGGCTTGGCCTCAGACTCCCACTAGAGGGGGTAGGTGAGCCACAATCAGGCCATCACATTAGTTATTAGGGGAAGTCATGATCCCCAATCAGAGACAGCTGTCTAGGGTTGTCTCTGATTGGGGATAGTATTTAGGCACCTCTCAGATCCACCTGTGTGTGGATCATTGTTTGTTCCTGCTTGTCTGCGTCGTTGTTGCAGAGAGCAAGTAAGTCACTGTGTTTTTGTTTGTTAGTTAGTTTTTGCACTCTCCTGTTTTATTTGTATGCCTTGTGAGAAGACCTCATCAAATAAAAAGGATGACACTTCACCAGCGCTCTGTGTATCGTCCCATATATACTCAGCACCGTGACAGTCAGGGAGGTAATACATCTCAGAAAGGTTAAGGGGGTGGTGTGTGTGTGAGGGGGCAGTGCTTAGCGAAGGGCATCATTCTGTTTCCCTCACTGTCCCTGAGAAATTCTGATGATGCCCTGCTATTTACAGGGCATAGCTGCTGTTTACCAACCTGCACCTCCTCTACCTACTTTAGCTAGGGATAGTTGTTATAGCAGTAGACTTGTTTGGCCACATTCTTTGTTTTATCTTATATACCTGAATGGTTCCCTTCTTAATGATATGTAGTGGTAAGGAGTTTATCTGATGATTAAGAGGAACATGTTACATGGGGAGGGAAAGGGGGGATACTAGTTAAATGTACAACTGAATGCATTCAACTGAAATGTGTCTTCCGCATTTAACCCAACCCCATGGACAGTGAAATAATGCCACACCAACAATGTGTCATAACCTCAGGCACAAACACACCATTAAGTTTATACGGCAAGAGAACAACCATAAGACTTAGTGTGCATCAATGAGTACTTGATTCCCATTGACAATAATGCATGATTTATGTGAGAGATATGGGCAAGATATGCACATAGATCACCGATCTCAATGTAGGATTCGGCCCAAAGACTGTAGCTCCTTATTGCCATCAGCTTGGTTGTCTTACTCTTATTCTCTTTCCTGTCCTGATCTCTGTGTGCTAGCCACCACCAGTATTGAACTGGGTTAATAGTCTTGGTCTCTCTCCTGTGTGCCAGCCTACAGCAGTAGTGAACTGGGTGGTCCCTGTGGCAGACAGAGGACGTTGCGATAACATCTTCCTGAAGACAGACACAGACATGGATGGTCTGGTCACCGGTGGTGAAGTCATCGAGATCTTCATGCAATCCAGCCTTCCACACAATTAATTGCAAAGTCCCTATTTACCATGAAAATGAAGTTAATCCCCCAAAAACATTTCCACTGCATTTCAGCCCTGCCACAAAAGGACCAGCTGCCATCATGTTAGTGATTGTCTCGTTAACACAGGTGAGAGCGTTGACGAGGACAAGGCTGGAGATCACTCTGTAATGCTGATTGAGTCAGAATAACAGACTGGAAGCTTTAAAAGGATGGTGCTTGAAATCATAGTTCTTCCTCTGTCAACCATGGTTACCTGCAAGGAAACACGTGCCGTCATCATTGCTTTGCACAAAAAGGGCTTCACAGGCAAGGATATTGCTGCTGGTAAGATTGCTCCTAAATCAACCATTTATCGGATCATCAAGAACTTCAAGGAGAGAGGTTCAATTATTGTGAAGAAGGCGTCAGGGCGCCCAAGAAAGTCCAGCAAGCGCCAGGACCGTCTCCTAAAGTTGATTCAGCTGCGGGTTCGGGGCACCACCAGTGCAGAGCTTGCTCAGGAATGGCAGCAGGGAGGTGTGAGTGCATCTGCACGCACAGTGAGGCGAAGACTTTTGGAGGATGGCCTGGTGTCAAGAAGGGCAGCAAAGAAGCCACTTCTCTCCAGGAAAAACATCAGGGACAGACTGATATTCTGCAAAAGGTACAGGGATTGGACTGCTGAGGACTGGGGTAGAGTCATTTTCTCTGATGAATCCCCTTTCCGATTGTTTGGGCCATCCGGAAAACACCTTGTCCGGAGAAGACAATGTGAGCGCTACCATCAGTCCTGTGTCATGCCAACAGTAAAGCATCCTCAGACCATTCATGTGTGGGGTTGCTTCTCAGCCAAGGGAGTGGGCTCACTCACAATTTTGCCTAAGAACACAGCCATGAATAAAGAATGGTACCAACACATCCTCGGAGAGCAACTTCTCCCAACCATCCAAGAACAGTTTGGTGACGACCAATGCCTTTTCCAGCATGATGGAGCACCTTGCCATAAGGCAAAAGTGATAACTAAGTGGCTTGGGGAACAAAACATCGACATTTTTGGTTCATGGCCAGGAAACTCCCCAGACCTTAATCCCATTGAGAACTTGTGGTCGATCCTCAAGAGGCGGGTGGATAAACAAAAACCCACGACTCCTTACAAACTCCAAGCATTGATTATGCAAGAATGGCCTGCCATCAGTCAGGATGTGGCCCACAAGTTAATTGACAGCATGCCAGGGCGGATTGCAGAGGTCTTAAAAAAGAAGGGTCAACACTGCAAATACTCTTTGCATAACCTGAATGTCATTGTCAATGAAAGCCTTTGACACTTATGGAATACTTGTAATTATACTTCAGTGTACCATAGTAACTACTGACAAAGATCTAAGAACACTGAAGCAGCAAACTTTGTGGAGACCAATACCAATACTGTCATTCTCAAAACCTTTGGCCATGACTGTATAGTGCTGTAGTTACTAATTTTCAGTAGTAGTAGTACACTCTTAGAACATGAAGGTGTTAAGTATAACCATATAGGGTTCTTTGGCTTGTCTCCATAGGGGAACCCTTTTTGGTGCTAGGTAGAACCCTCTATGAAGGGTTCTTCAAAGACTCCTCTTAATGGTTCTACCTAAAACTGTCTATGAAGGGTTGTTCCTACTATAAATGGTTCTACCAAAGAACCTTACCAAGAGATGAAGAGCGAGACATTGTCACCCGACCGTACTTTTAGTTACAGCATAGTTCTGTAGTTACTACTTTTCAGTAGTAGTAGTACACTATAGGGCAGTGGTTCCCAAACTGTGGGTCGGGACCCACTTGTGGGTCGCTGCAGGGCTCCTGATGGGTCTCAGGATGTATTTTATTTTTAAAGACATTTTTGGTATAGAAAAAACCAAATAGAAAGAATGTAGAAAAGAAAATGTATCTATATATTTTACAATAATGGCCTAATAATCTTAGAGAATTTAGAATCAACAAAATAAAAGCTAGACAATCAAACCCCCATTGATTTTGTTATAATTTTTGAGGTTAAGAACACAGCTTTAGCCATGTCAATATGCATAGAATTGCAGGAAATTTGATTTAAAACTGCAACATTTTCTTTCAGCTCGATGGCAGGATGTGTGGAATTGCTGGCGATTAACTGCAGCATTTTTGCTCTGCTGCCAAGATTAATATTTTTGACTTATTCTTTGGTCTGTGTATTTGTTTTCAGCGCTCAACCTTTATGGTGGATAAAATAAAATCATAATCATAAAATTGAGAATTGCATTAGAAAAACAATGGTTCAAACCCTATGCCTCTATCATATATGTCTCAAAAGTTACAGCCGATTTACACTGAGAATTTAGCATGATTTAAGTGAATAGAATGTCATCACGGCCATGGTCAAAAAGTGGATGCTGCTCGACAGAACTCTGTCAGTACAGTGAGATCCTTGATGAAAACCTGCTCCAGAGCTCTCAGGACCTCAGACTGGGCCGAAGGTTCACCTTCCATTAGGACAACGACACTGTTGTCGACTGGTCAATAGGCTGGTTGACCAAGATTTTTGGAGGCTCCGGACTGCGGACTTTTGCTGGAGGTTCCGGGCTGTGGGCCTTCGTTGTAGCATAAGCCCGCTCCCGTCTATCCATCAGCTTCGTCACGAGTGCCAATCGGCGCTCAAAGTCCTCCTCCTCCTCTATTTGCTGTATGAATGGGTCCTGCTGCTTCTCAAGAGGGAGAGCAACCCAGGCTCTCCACCACCTTGTCTGTTCCACCTTCGATTGCTCATAAAACCCCTCGGGTTTTCCTCTTTTTTCCTCTGTTGTGGATCGTTGGCAGACGAAGTGGTGGGCGATCCCCTTCCTTCAGCTTCTCCGGGCTGTGGGTGCGCACCGATGGTGTGGTGCGCGGAGCAGGCACGGACCGTACCTGACTCTGGACCAGTGCTGGAGTCACCGGGTTGGGAACTGGCGTTGGAGGGCTGCGACTGCCCCGGTCTTCCTCTCTCCATCGCCAATCCCCTTCCTGTGAGGACTCCTCCGGGAGCCCCCACGAGTGCAGTGGTCGGGGCTCTTCACCATCGATCCCGACCACCCCCATAGCCCCCCCCAAAAAAACAGTTTGGGGGTTCTTCTGGGCTCCAGTCTGGTCCTTCGCCTTTCTGGCCTGTCGACCCTTTCCTTTACGACGGCGCCGCTCTCTTCCCTCGAACGCTCATGGGAGAATTCCTCCTCGGCAGTTTTCCCCTTTCCGAGGAGGATATTTCCTCGGAAAGTCCCAGGGTGGTGGATCATTCTGTCACAGTGCATAATAATGGGACGAAGAGCAGAGCGTTCGGGTAGAGACATTCATTTTAATTTATATCTCTTACTACTAAATACTAATAATAGCAAAACAATAATTAAGGAGAGTAAAGCACAATGACTTACGTGCTGCAACACTGCAGTCTGACACGAAACAAAGATCCACAACGCAGGTGGATTGTGGAGCGCTTGAATAGCATCCCCAATTAGAGACAACTCTGGACAGCTGTCTCCAATTGGGGATCACCAACAACCCACTCCTGATGATGTGATGACCTGACTGTGGCTCTTCCACTCCCTCTAGGGGGATTCTGAGGCCTGGCCTCAGTCAGATCATCACAGATACGAAGACTTTATTATATATTAAATGAAACGGTTCCACGAAAATGTGCATATGAAATTCAGAATTGTCATGCAGATCGAACCATGCATGAGAGCTAAAGCTGTTCCGTACGACTGTGTGATTGCACTCTGTGTAGATGATATAAGACCTTTAAACATGTCAACATCGCTGCAGGGCCAGACGGATTACCAGGATGAATACTCAGAGCATGCGCTAACCAACTGGCAAGTGCCTTCACTGACATTTTCAACCTCTCCCTGACTGAGTCTGTAATACCTACATGTTTCAAGCAGACCACCATAGTCCCTGTGCCTAAGAATGCCAAGTTAACCTGCCTAAATGACCACTGCCCCGTAGTACTCACGTCTGTAGCCATGAAGTGCTTTGAAAGGCAGGTCATGGCTCACATCAACACCATCATCCCAGAAACCCTTGACCCACTACAATTCGCATATCGTCCCAACAGATCCACAGATGACGCAATCTCTATTGCCCTCCACACTGCCCTTTTCCACCTGGACAAAAGGAACACCTATGTGAGAATGGTGTTCGTTGACTACAGCTCAGCGTTCAACACCATAGTGCCCTCAAAGCTCAGGACCCTGACGGGCCGATCCAAGGTGGTAAGGTTAGGCAAAACACATCTGCCATGCTGATCCTCAACACGGGGGCCCCTCAGGGGTGCGTGCTTAGACCCCTCCTGTACTCCTTGTTCACCCACAACTGTGTGGCATGATTCCAACACCATCATTATATTTGCCGACGACACAACGGTGGTAGGCCTGATCACCGACAACGATGAGACAGCTTATAGGGAGAAGGTCAGAGATCTGGCAGTGTAGTGCCAGGACAACAACCTCTACCCCCCCCCCGCAATATCACAGAATAACCCGCCCAACCCGAGGCACCTTTTTTATTTTATCACCAGCTTGTCTTTGTCTGCAACTTTTTTGACTTTTCTTTTCCCCTCTCATTTCCCTAGGTCTCCATGGACGGCGCGGAGAGGAAGCTGGGCTACCCAGACACCTGAGCTGGAGGAGAGACTCCGAGACATGGAGGAACAAGTCGGCAGGCGCATCTTCCCCTTCACCGATCTGAGCCGGAACCGGAGCCGATGGAGTTGGGGATCATGAGACTCTCCGCAGAGGAGAAAGAATGGCGGAGTCGTCAGGGGCTGTGTCTTTACTGTGGTGAGAGAGGGCACGTAAGGAGGGTGTGTCCCTCTGCCCAGGCTGGATGCAGGAAAGTGGTAAGTGGCCAGGAGGTGCAGGTGGGCCGCTGGGTTGGTGACCGCACTCGGGGACATGATGTCCCTCATGGTGGCACGATCGGGCGGGGAGCACCCGGTGGGTTCATCTGGAGCCACAGCGTCCCCAGCACCCGATCGTGTTGAGTCTCGACACGTCCTGAGGGGAGAACTCCGGAGAGCCGTCCCAGATAAATATGATGGCAATCCGGAGGGTTGTCGTGGGTTCCTTCTCCAGTGCGAACTGTATTTAGGCGATCAGCCTGTGTCGGACTCGGAGAAGGTGCACACAATGATTACTCTCCTCACGGGACGTGCACTCTAATGGGAAACGGCACTGTGGAGGAGCGGGGCTGAGGAGTTAAGGTAGGTCCCTAGGTTCATCGCCCAGTTCCGAGCAGTGTTTGACCATCCTGCGGAGGGACGAGATGCGGGTGAGCGTATTATGCACCTAGAGCAGGGTCGGGGTACGGCCTCGGAGTATGCGCTGTCGTTCCAGACGTTGGCGGCGTACAGTGGTTGGAACGAGCCGGCTCTGAGGACCGCTTTCTCCGGGGCTGCGGGGAGTTTCATTGACCGGACCTTGGTCGACGCCCTCCGACTGCCGCTGCGCCGTTTGAGGTCCTCTATGCCCATTCACGCTCTGGATGGTCGACCGGTGGGGTCTGGCTCCATTACTCACGTGACTCGTCCTGTCACCCTCACTATTCACTGCTGCCATCGAGAGAGACTGGAACTGTTGGTGATCTCTTCCTCCATACATCCGGTCATCTTGGGACTTCCTTGGCTCCAGCAAACACGACCCCAACATATGCTGGAGTGCACGAAGGATCCTAGGATGGTCAGATAAATGTCGGAGAGAGCCCTGAGATCACCCTCACGGGGAGCATTCCGCCAGAATACGAAGATCTGAGTGTTGTATTTTCTCGAGAAAAGGCCAAGTGTCTCCCTCCTCACCGTGCCTGGGACTGTGCCATTTACCTAGTACCAGGTGCCACGCCCCGCCCCCCCAAGAAGAATCTATCCGCTCTCTATGGCCGAAACGGAGACTATGGAGACATATATTCGAGAGACGATGGAGCAGGGGCACATTCGCCATTCCACCTCCCCTGCTTCAGCCAGTTTCTTCTTTGTGAAGAAGAGGGACGGGGGTTTAAGGCCGTGCATTGATTATCGAGGACTGAATGAGGTAACCACGAAGTTCCGATATCCAATTCCCCTTGTTCCTGCGGCCATAGAGCAGCTGAGGGGGTCACGTTTTTTCACCAAGCTGGACCTCCGGAGCACATACAACCTCGTGCGGATCCGGGAAGGAGAAGAGTGGAAGACCGCATTTTGCACGGCCTCCGGTCACTATGAATACCTAGTGATAACATACGGACTAGCTAATGCCCCAGTGGTATTCCAGTCTTTTCTGAATGAGGTATTTCGGGATATGTCGGGGAGGTATGTGGTGGTTTATATTGATGACATTCTGGTCTACTCCCAGACATTCCCAGAACATGTGGCTCACGTTCGTGCTGTCCTCCAACGTTAACTACAGAATAATCTGTATGTTAAGGAGGAAAAATGTGCCTTCCACCAAACGGCCGTTTCCTTCCTTGGGTACCGTATTGCTCCGGAGGGGGTGAAGATGGAGGAGTTGAAGGTGGAGGCGGTAAGGCCAGTCCCGACAACCATTAAGGCGCTCCAGAGCTTCTTAGGATTTGCCAACTTTTACCGCCGGTTCATCAAAGGATTCAGCTCCATCACAGCACCCCTCACGTCGTTGTTGAAAGGACACCCTCAACACCTCAACTGGACCTCTGGTGCCGAGAAGGCATTCCTCGACCTGAAGGGCCGATTCACCACGGCACCGCTTTTACGTCACCCGGACCCTCTCAAGCACGGTTGATGCGGTTGGGGTAGGGGCGGTCCTCCCTCTCCCTGTGCATACTACTCGAAGAAGCTGAGTGCTGCGGAGATGAACTACGACGTGGGTGACCGAGAACTACTGGCGGTAAAGTTGGCATTGGAGGAGTGGAGACATTGGCTGGAGGGTGCTCATGAGCCGTTCACTTTCCTGACGGATCATCGGAACCTGGAGTAAGGGCAGCCCGGCGCCTTAACCCCCGTCAGGCCTGCTGGACCTTGTTTTTTGAGCGCTTCCGGTTCACCCTGACCTATCGTCCGGGAACGAAGAATGGCAGGGCGGACGCACTCTCCCGCATCCACGACCGGGGGGTTGAATTGAGGAAGGACATTCCTATTCTGTCACCATCATGCATTGTGGGTCTCCTGGGACATCGACGGCGAAATCCATCGGGAGGAGAGACAGGATCCTACCCCGGCTACATGCCCCCCGGGAAAGACCTATGTGCCTAGGAGAGTGCGGGGAAGGTTGGTAACCTGGGTGCACACTACATCCGCTACAGGACACCCAGGTATCAGCCGGACCCTGTAAGCGCTCCGGGAGAAGAGTTGGTGGCCAGGCATGGGGAGGACTGTGCGGCACTATATACTGTCCTGTGTTGTGTGCGCACAGTCCAAGGCGCCGAGAACGGCTCCTACAGGCAAGCTCCATCCCCTACCAGTACCTCAGCGGCCTTGGTCTCACATCGCGGTGGATTTCGTTACGGATCTACCGCAAGCAGAGGGGAAGACGACCATCGCCGTTATAGTGGACAGGTTCTCGAAGATGGTGCGGTTCCTGTCACTGCCCGGCCTCCACTCTGCTCTCCAGTTCGCTGAGGTCTTCAGCAGGTCTTCAGCAGGCCCTCAGGCTAATGAGCAGGCGGAGTGCACGAACCAAGAGCTTGGGAGGTTCCTCCGGGCCTAATGTATGGAACAGCCAGGAGAGTGGACCCGTTTCCTCCCCTGGGCGGAGTACGCTCAGAACTCCCTGTGCCATTCCTCCACCGGGCTAACCCCTTTCCAGGTGGTATTGGGTTTCCAGCCGCCGCTGTGCCCCTGGAGGAGGGGTTCCAGTGAAGTACAAGTGGTGGAGGAGTGGTTTAGGAGGGCTGAGGGGGTCAGGTCCGCGGTTCACGTCCGCCTGCGGGAGGCAGTACAACGGCAAAAGACGCAGGCGGACAGGCGGCAGAGCGAGGCTCCAGTATTCCACCCAGGGGATAAGGTCTGGCTGTCAACGAGGAACCTCCAGCTCTGCTTGCCCTGTCATAAGCTTGAGCCCCGGTATGTGGGGCCATTCACGAGGTCACCTATAGGTTGAGATTAACACCACCATACACTAATCTCAGGCCGGTGGTTCCTGGTCCACTAGGGGGGTCCTGTCCTGTAGTGGCGCCTCCACCCCCAACGGAGGTAACTGGGGGTCTGGCGTATAGAGTGGAGAAGGTGCTGGACTCTCGGCTACGGGGTCGGATCCAGTACCTGGTGGACTGGGCGGGATATGGCCCTGAGGAGCGCAGCTGGGTTCGGGCGGTGGACATCTGTGACTCCTCCCTAACAACAGAGTTTCATGCACGCCGTCCGCGGGGTCGTCCGGGGCGCCGGCGAGAGGCGACGTCTTGTCTTGTCTTGTGACGCAGATGTGACGCAGATGTCTTGTGTTGTCTCTAATTGGGGATTCTATTTAAGTTCCACTGTGTGTCACTTGGGTGTGGATTCTTGTATGTGTATGTTCTTTGGGAATTTTTCACGTCATTTCACGGTCGCTACCTCTCCTTTGTTTTTGTGTTTTATTGAAAACGTAAAATAAAAGGAATGTCGCTCCGCCACAACTCTATGACTTGTTCCATATTTCCGCATCGTGATACACTATTTTGCTCGCGGGTTATTGTTTTCCTTTGTGTATGTCTATTCAAATCTCTTATTTCGCTAACTTTATCTTTGACTATTCGCCTCCTCTTTCACTTTCACCCCTCGCAATATCACACTACTGCCTCCAGCTCATTGCATAGTGGTGTGTGACTTGCTGATGAAGCCTGCCTTATGTTGCTGTTTGAGATGCTGCATCAGCTCTTGCACTGTCTGACAGATTTTGCGCTCAAAGTCTATCTGAGTGCTGTATGCTTATGATAAATAAGATACATAACGAATATACTGTAGCCAATACGCGCCAATTAAATTCCACTAGATTATGCAAATTACCCTATAGACAGATAAGCATGACCAGTCAAATGTATATATCGACTGGTATTTCCATCAATGAATAGGCAAAAAAAGCATTATTTCGCAATGCAATTTTTTTCTTATTCTCTGGGACAATTGGCTAATGCCTATTTAATTTGTCTTTTCTCTTTTTTTTATAAGCCAAAAGCCGGCTATTACCGGTTAACGGAAACCCTGGTCTCTATGTGAATACAGTGCTCTCTTGTATGCCGTTTTATGAACTTTTGACTGTAGCCTCTCTCTGTAAACCTTGCTGTCATATAATGAGCTTTTCAATGAACTCATTTCTATCCGAGCAACTGTCCAACAGGAAGATTTGTCTTTGAGTGTGTTTAGGTGGTTGCTGGTAGCCAATAGTAATGTGTTATGGTCGATTTTCTTTTCTATAAAGTATATGGTAGTGGAGAGTCTATTGCCTTAGTTTTTGATGAGGAGGTCAAGAAAATGGACGCGGTCAGTGCTGAAGTCCATAGTGAATCTGAGGTTTGTTGTTGAGGAGAGCAAAAAAGTTGCAGATTTTTTTGTTCATTACCTGTCCACAGCATCAGTATGTGGTCAATATACTTGTACCAACCACTGACATTGGGTAGGAAAGGGTTGGCTAGGGGATCAAACCCATTGTCTCTTTCAAAGGCTCCCACATACAAATTGGCAACATTAGGGGCCATAGAAGCTCCTATCGCAAATCCTTTTTGTTGGAGGTAGGTCCTTTTCAAACATAAAGTTATTGGATAGAGCAATGGAGGCCAGAGTAATGAAACCGGAGCAGGGGACAGTCTCTTCTCTCCGTAAGAGATGACGAAATCAGATCGCTTCTTTCAGTGATTCAACATCAAAGGAGACCAGAGTGATGTTGTGCGTATCGGGCAGAAGCTGTTGTAACTTAAGGATAAGATCAGACAAGTCTCTCACATAGGAGGGCAGACATTGTACATATGGTTTGATGTAGTAGTCTACGAATTGTGACTCATGGAGCAGTTTTTACGCACCAGGAATCTGTGTTCTCTTTTGGTGATTTCACCTTTTGCGTAGGCACTCAGTGACAGTTTGTTCATATCTACCAAAATATGTTTTTGTCTGTAGTGAGTCTCTTATAGAACATCTGATCATTCAGTTGTCTGAAAACTTCAGTCTTATAGTCAGTATAGTCTGGTGCTGTAAAGGCGCCTCCCTTGTATGCTGGGCATATAACTATAGAGGTATCATTCTGGATATCATTAAGAGCTTGTTTCTCAGAGTGGGTAAAATTGTTCCTGACATAGCCAAGCTAGAGGCCTCTATCCCCTATGTCTTTACGCACCAGTCTGTAGTGCGTATCTACAGCTGGGTTAATTGGCCCTGGTGAATTGAATGTAGATAGAGGCCTGAACACATCTTTTGTGTGTATAGAGGGGTTGCAATCTCTAAAGAACATTTTCAGTCGCAATGTGCGTATGAATTTGTAGAGATCCACCTGGATATTGAAGGCATATATACAGTGCATTCGGAAAGAATTCAGACTCCTTGACTTTTTCCACATTTTGTTTCATTACAGCATTATTCAAAAATGTATTAAATTGTGTTTTTCCCTCATCAATCTACACACAATACCACATAATGACTAGCATAAACAGGTTTTTTGAAATTTTGGCAAATATATATTTAAAAAAAAGAAATCACATTTACAAAAATGGACTCTACTTAGACTCAGGCCTAACAACACCTGTGCTAATACAGTGGGGAGAACAAGTATTTGATACACTGCTGATTTTGCAGGTTTTCCTACTTACAAAGCATGTAGAGGTCTGTAATTTTTATCATAGGTACACTTCAACTGTGAGTGACGGAATCTAAAACAAAAATCCAGAAAATCACATTGTATGATTTTTAAGTAATTAATTTGCATTTTATTGCATGACATAAGTATTTGATACATCAGAAAAGCAGAACTTAATATTTGGTACAATTAATATTTGGTGCAATTACAGAGATCATACATTTCCTGTAGTTCTATACCAGGTTTGCACACACTGCAGCAGGGATTTTGGCCCACTCCTCCATACAGATCCTTCAGGTTTCGGGGCTGTCGCTGGGCAATACCGACTTTCAGCTCCCTCCAAAGATGTTCTATTGGGTTCAGGTCTGGAGACTGGCTAGGCCACTCCAGGACCTTGAGATGCTTCTTACGGAGCCACTCCTTAGTTGCCCTGGCTGTGTGTTTCGGGTCGTTGTCATGCTGGAAGACCCAGCCACGACCCATCTTCAATGCTCTTAATGAGGGAAGGAGGTTGTTGGCCAAGATCTCGCAATACATGGCCCCATCCATCCTCCCATCAATACGGTGCAGTCGTCCTGTCCCCTTTGCAGAAAAGCATCCCCAAAGAATGATGTTTCCACCTCCATGCTTCACGGTTGGGATGGTGTTCTTGGGGTTGTACTCATCCTTCTTCTTCCTCCAAACACGGCGAGTGGAGTTTAGACCAAAAAGCTCTATTTTTGTCTCATCAGACCACATGACCTTCTCCCATTCCTCCTCTGGATCATCCAGATGGTCATTGGCAAACTTCAGACGGGCCTGGACATGCGCTGGCTTGAGCAGGGGGACCTTGCGTGCGCTGCAGGATTTGAATCCATGACGGCATAGTGTGTTACTAATGGTTTTCTTTGAGACTGTGGTCCTAGCTCTCTTCAGGTCATTGACCAGGTCCTGCCGTGTAGTTCTGGGCTGATCCCTCACCTTCCTCATGATCATTGATGCCCCACGAGGTGAGATCTTGCATGGTTCCCTAGACCGAGGGAGATTGACCGTCATCTTGAACTTTTTCAATTTTCTAATAATTGCGCCAACAGTTGTTGCCTTCTCACCAAGCTGCTTGCCTATTGTCCTGTAGCCCATCCCAGCCTTGTGCAGGTCTACAATTTTATCCCTGATGTCCTTACACAGCTCTCTGGTCTTGGCCATTGTGGAGAGGTTGGAGTCTGAGTGTGTGGACAGGTGTCTTTTATACAGGTAACGAGTTCAAATAGGTGCAGTTAATACAGGTAATGAGTGGAGAACAGGAGGGCTTCTTAAAGAAAAACTAACAGGTCTGTGAGAGCCGGAATTCTTACTGGTTGGTAGGTGATCAAATACTTATGTCATGCAATAAAATGCAAATTAATTATTTAAAAATCATACAATGTGATTTTCTGGATTTTTGTTTTAGATTCCGTCTCTCACAGTTGAAGTGTACCTATGATAAAAATTACAGACCTCTACATGCTTTGTAAGTAGGAAAACCTGCAAAATCGGCAGTGTATCAAATACTTGTTCTCCCCACTGTATATCCTCCAAACACCGGCTTCTCAGGCATTATCACTTAAATAACATATTCAGACTTTGTTGAAGCATCTTAGGCAGCGATTACAGTCTGGAGTCTTCTTGGGTATGATGCTACAAGCTTGGCACACCTGTATTTGGGGAGTTTCTCCCATTCTTCTCTGTAGATCCTCTCAAGCTCTGTCAGGTTGGATGGCGAGCGTCGCTGCACAGCTATTTTCAGGTCTCTCCAGAGATGTTCGATCGGGTTCAAGTCCAGGCTCTGGACATTCAAAGCCACTCCTGCATTGTCTTGGCTGTGTGCTTAGTGCCGTTATCCTGTTGGAAGGTGAACCTTCGTCCCAGTCTGAGGTCTTGAGCACTCTGGAGCAGGCTTTCATCAAGGAGCTCTCTGTATTTTGCTCCGTTCATCTTTTCCTCCATCCTGACTAGTCTCGCAGTCCCTGCCGCTGAAAAACATCCCCACAGCATGATTCTGCCACCACCATGCTTCACCGTAGGGAGGGTGCAAGGTTTCCTCCAGATGTGACGCTTGGCATTCAGGCCAAAGAGTTCAATCTTGGTTTCATCAGACCAGAGAATCTTGTTTCTCATGGTCTGAGAGTCTTTAGGTGCCTTTTGGCAAACTCCAAGCGGGCTTTCACTTGCCTTTTACTGAGGAGTGGCTTCCGTCTGGCCACTCTACCATAAAGGCCTGATTGGTAAAGTGCTGCAGAGATAGTCCTTCTGGAGGTTTCTCCCATCTCCACAGAGGAACTCAGAGTGACCATCGGGTCCTTCGTCACCTCCCTGACCAAGGCCCTTCTCCCCTGATTGCTTAGTTTGGTCGGGCGGCCAGCTCTAGGAAGAGTCTTGGTGGTTCCAAACTTCTTCCATTTAAGAATGATGGAGGCCACTATGTTCTTGGGGACCTTCAATGCTGCTGAAATGTTTTGTTACCCTTCCCCAGATCTCTGCCTCGACACAATCCTGTCTCGGAGCTCTACGGACAATTCCTTCTACCTCATGGCTTGGTTTTTGCTCTGACATGCACTGTCAACTGTGAGACCTTTTATAGACAGGTGTGTGCCTTTCCAAATCATGCCCAATCAATAGAATTTACCACAGGTGGACTCCAATCCAATGAAAAACATCTCAAGGATCATCAATGGAAACAGGATGCACCTGAGCTCACCTGAGCTCAATTTCGAGTCTAATAGCGAAGGGTCTGAATACTTATATAAATAATAAATATTATGATTTTTGCAAAATGTCTAAAATACGGTTTTTCGCTTTGTCATTATTGGGTATTGTGTGTAAATTGCTGCAGAATAAGGCCATAACGTAACAAAATGGGGAAAAAGTTAAACAAATATATTGCCTCTCGGGCTCCCTACGGGCTTGAGCCAGGGGCCAGCCACTTTATCCGACCCTGTACACAGTACCGGTTAACTTGAGTACAATGTAATGTAATTGATATTGGTTCCCAGGGGCCTGGCTGACACCAAGCAGATAAGGAAGCTGTTTGGAGGGTTGTAATGCCATATAATGGACCACCACCCCTGTGCGTGTAAGTCACTCTCTCACCTCTAGCTCCATGTCCTCACCACTCTCCCCTCCTCCTGACATGATCCCCCTGTCCGAAAGGACCGCCACCGCTACCCAGGCCCGGTCCTTTCTGCCTACTGTAAGTGAGACAAAAGAAATTATGCCCTCCTATCCCCGCAAAACTAGAATGTTATAGCCAGTGTTGGCCCGTAATGCCATTTTTTGAATGCCCATCCATGCTGTACCTTTGTAAAACCAAAGCTTAAGATTTGGCTATTTAAGGTCTGAATATCAGCTACTCAAGGTTATCAGTTATTTTGAGTTTATTTGCAATGAGAATCAATGTGTTAATACAGTGGGAAATGCGGAAGTATTTTCTTCTTCGCTATGATAATCTTGTCAAACATTTACGAATAGGCCTACAATTGAAATCACTGATTTATGACAATTTAGCCCACGGAGTGAAACTCCCGTACAGCAGTCGTGAGTAGCCTAATTTAATTCCATATTGTCAATTTTATTTTGACCTGTCATGTTTTAAGGATGTGGTGTTTGTTAACATGTCATATTCAAATCGTATAATTTTTATTTTGATACAGGCGCCATTTATTTGATTGGATCATTTATTATTTGTCTGTCATAACATTTTCATAAATATAGTCTACAGTCTGTAGGCTACAGAAAAACCACATAGGCTACTACTCTTTCTACTATAGGCTACATGATTTATGTTAGATGACTTGAGCCTTGGTGGAGCCCCACAGCGCTGCTGTGCATGGACAAGATAAATATTTTGCGGCCCTGACTTTGCTTATTTGCTTATCATTTTCTTAAACTCTATTTGTTAAGGGCTTGTAAGTAAGCATTTCACTGTAAGGTCTACAACTGTTGTATTTTTTTCAAGCCTCACCTTTGATGTTACTGTTTACAAGGCAAACACTGCTACCTTGTGGTGGTCTAGAGTGATAACACCAGTGTCTGCACCTCATAATGAGCTCTGGCTGTAGGGCTTTCTTCTCTCTCTCTCTCTCGCTCTCGCTCTCGCTCTCTCTCGCTGTGCGCTTGAGGTTCCCTCCTCTCTTTCTTCCTCTTAGTGAGCTCTCTCTCCTTCAGAGCAGAGCTGACCTCCTTGACCCACTCTTCTCTCTTTCTCCCCATTCCTCACCTCTATCTCTTCCCCCTCAGGACAGCAGCAGTTCTACAGGGTCAGCTGATCTGGCAGGCATCAAAGAGCTGGATGACATCAGTCAGGAAATCGCCCAGCTACAGAGGTGTGCTCCGCCCCCAACCCCTGTAATTTTGGCCTACACCGGCCAGACTCGGACAACGCTAGGGCAATTGTGCACCGCTCTATTTTCTTCTTAGCCCAGTGTGAAGTGAAGTCTCAATAGGTTTAGATATCTTCCAGTTGCCTCGAGTGTTTGGGACACAGACACTCTCCCTGGCTTCTCCAGCTCAGCTGATCCCCTATGTGATATCCTGGTGGTTTTCCTTGATGTGTGTTTTGTAAACACTGTTCTCTTCACAGCACTCCTCTATCCTTAATACACTGGGATACACAGGTAACCTAATGACACGTAAGCATTATGTGCTGTTAAGCTATTGCATCTTGTAGCATTGGCTTGGGCAGTGTTTCTATACCTCGCAGACCCCCAGAGAGTTCATATTTGTATTCCAACCAAGCACTAGTGTGCTTGATTCACCTAGTCAACTAATCTCCAAGTACTTCGCGGGGATAGCAACGTATCATCTTCTCACCTACAGTAGCTGTGTGTCTGTTTGTCTTACTTGTGTGTGTGTAGTGTGAATGATGCTGTAGGGAGAATTACACTCTGGAGCAGGACGTCAGGGACAAGGAGGAAGCCATCAGACAGAAGAACAACGAGGTGCAGGTAAGACTCCAAATAATTAATTGTATTTGTCCCATTTACTCAATGGGTCCAAAATCAAACCCTTGCTCCTCCCTAGATCTGAGAGGATTGTATGCTGTTAGCAATATGATAACAATTCCACCTGGAATTGGGGATGAGTCTTCAAGGGACGCATTGGCATGATACTTCATACTAGCTTAAAGGCCCAGTGCCATCAAAAACATTACTTTCCTGTGTTTTATATATATTTCCAAACTGAGCTTAGAATAATACTGTGAAATTGTGAAAATTATGTGAATGCCCTTTTAGTGTAAGAGCTATAAAAGACACTTAACATTCAGCCTGTTTGGTGGGATGAAGCTTTGGGCTGCCTGGAAAAATCACCTTGCGGCATATAGTCCAACAACAGAGTTTCAAACCTCTCTGCCAATAACAACTCGTTTTCAGGTTACAGTTCCCTCCCATTAGGCTTGTCCAATTTAGGCCTCTCACTCAGACCAGTCCCAGACATTCCTATCAAAATTCTTGCTTGAGAAATTGCTCTTTGCAAAGAAGCTATTTTAGTTTCTTATTGACCATTTTAATTTCAAACAATCAAAATAAGGTGTGTATTCTGGTGTGTCCATTCATCAAAAGATACAGGGCAACCTTGTGAGGGCTTGGTTGTGGTAAGACCTCTTACTCCCACCAGGGGGAGTGGAAGGGCACACAATCAAGTCCTCACACCCTAACTGGGGAAATTAATGATCCCCAATCAGAGACAGCTGTCTAGAGTTGTCTCTGATTGGGGATAGTATTTAGGACCCACACACATCCACATTGCTTGTGCTTTAGTGTTTGTTTAAGTACTCACGCCACGGTGTTTCATAGGTTTGATGTTTCGTTTCGTTTTATTATTATATTAATAAAACATGTTCGCAACGTCCTCTTGCTCTTCGCCTCGTTCCCTCTACACTCACCGTGACAGACCTGGACCGGGAGAGCAGTGGTCTGACTATCAATTGCTTTTTTTGCATTTTGTTGTGTTACAGCATGAATACTTTTTTTGTCACTGGCCTACACACAATCACAATACCCCATAATGTAAAAGTTTAATTATGTTTCTCTACATTTTTTTTAATTAATAAAAAATGAAAAGCTGAAATGTCTTGAGTCAATAAGTATTCAACCCCTTGGTTATGGCAAGCCTAAATACATTCAGGAGTAAACATTTGCTTAACATATTTTTTTTATTTTTTATTTCACCTTCATTTAACCAGGTAAGCCAGTTCAGAACTAGTTCTCATTTACAACTGCGACCTGGCCAAGATAAAGCAAAGCAGTGCGACAATAAAAAAATAAAAAAAACAACACAGAGTTACACATGGTAAACAAACGTACAGACAATGACACTATAGAAAATCTATATACAATGTGTGCAAATGTAGTTAGATTAGGGAGATAGAACAATAAATAGGCCAAAGTGGTGAAATAGTAACAATTTAGCATTAACACTGGAGTGATAAATGTGCAGATGATGATGTGCAAATATGCCTTTGGTGCGGGCAGAGATACTGAGGTGCAAATGAGCAAAAATAACAGTATGGGGATGAGTTAGTTGGGGCTGAGCTATTTACAAGTAGGCTATATATAGGTGCAGTGATCGGTAAGCAGCTCTGACAGCTGATGCTTAAAGTTAGTGAGGGAGATAGGAATCTCCAGCTTCAAGAATTTTTGCAATTCGATCCAGTCATTGGCAGCAGAGAACTGGAAGGAATGGCGGCCAAAGGAGGTGTTGGCTTTGGGGATGACCTGTGAAATATACCTGCTGGAGCGCAGGCTACGGGTGGGTGTTGCTATGGTGACCAGTGAGCTAAGATAAGGCGGGGATTTACCTAGCAAGGACTTAATAATAATAAGTTGCATGGACTCAATCTATGTGCAATAACGGTGTTTAACATGATTTTTGAATGACTACCTCATCTCTGTACCCCATATATACAATTATCTGTAAGCTCCTTCAGTTGAGCAGTGAATTTCAAACACAGATTCAACTACAAAGACCAGGGAGGTTTTCCAATGCCTCGCAAAGAATGCTGCCTATTGGTATGTGGCACCTATCCCTTTGAGCATGGTAAAGTTATTAATTACACTTTGGAGGGCGTATCAGTAAACCCAGTCACGACAAAGATACAGGCGTTCTTCCTAACAGTGACCGGAGAGGAAGGATACCGCTCAGGGATAAAATAGTTACAAAGTTGAAT